>VWZN01016274.1:274829-287906 GCA_013396955.1 Regulus satrapa | reverse complement strand
TATGAATGAGAATGAAAGAATGCTGTTAAATTGGACAAGTGTTTTGATTCACAGCTATGAATTATCTCCAGTCCATCTATGGAGAGAAAAAAGTGTAAGAATACCCTCAGTCTGAAGTAATAAACCCCTACTTGTCTCATTCAAGACTTGCATCTGATTTCAATAACTATAATATATATCATCACAGATCTTTAAATTACTTATACTGTCAAGAGTTTGACAGGCAAATGTGTTGTCAGGTGCCTTTTAAAGTAAGGAGAGTGGCTGTCTATCAGAAACATAACCATTTCTGGGCTATGGCTGCTGCATAAGGGATGACAAATGGCAGAGTAGATGAAGTGTACTCCAAGCGACAGAGTAAAAAGAGGCCCCTTCCTCAGCTGGCAGGAATAAATTTAATGATGAGATTGATTTATACCAGCTGTGGAGCTGTTTTGTGAGAGAAAAGTGACAGTAGAGACAACAGTCTGTTAGTAGTCTGGACTTGGAGAATTTGACTTTAGAATGATGTAGGACCTGAAGCTAAGTGTTATAGAACTGTTTGGTAGAACAGAGGGATATCTTACTTTTGTCATGAAAATACCAGGTGGAGTTTTGGNAATATAATTTACTCAAAAATGCATTTCTTAACCTACAAAATGCATGTAAATTTTAAGAAATATCTGTGTGGGTTTTTTGTTTTGTTTTGTTTGCTTGTTTTTTGGGGTTTTTTTTTGTTTTTTGTTTTTTTGGTTTTTTTGCTTGGTGGCTTTTTCTATTAATTTAAATTTAGATTGATTTGTTCTTGAGCAGTTTTGGGGATTTTTTTAAGCACTGTAACCCTAATGGTGATGATTAGCTTGTGGATATTTGTTATGGAGTCTGAGAGAATACTGCTGAACTCTACTGGGAAACACATAAAACAATCTTAGAAGGAGGAAATCTTGGTGTGTGGCTGCTTGCTGGGACAGGGGGATGAAAACACTGAAGGGGGAACAGGTTGCCTAGGTAGGTTTCACTGAGGGAATCAGAGCATTGTTTTAGCCTTGAGTTGGTAGCTTAAGATTTCATGGGTAGACAAAGCTCAAGTAACTTCTTTAATTCACTGATGGTCTTTAATCCTTTTCTTTGTGTTGTTCAAACTTCTGGGGTTAAAGCTTACCTTGTGGGCCAGTTTTAGTTGGTTTCTTGGGGATTTTTTATTGCTGTCTTTGGTTGCAAGGCTATAGGCATGGTGAGACCTAGCACAGTACATGGCATATATCTAATTTGTATCTTGTCAATCCAGAGCCAAAACTGTTGTTACTGAGTCCAGAATATCAAAGTGAGTCTATACTAAGCTTTTCCCTTTAAGCGTTATAAAACCAGTAGCTAACAAACTTTGAGGCTTGTTGATCTCATTGAAGTAATTAAGAATGCTGTAAAGAAAAACAACCCTTTTGTTTACAAGAGGTTGAGGTGTACTTGATGATTATAACATCTAACAGATAAAACTGGGGCCTTGTCAGCTAAATAAGTTATATACAGTTCAATGAAGAACAGTCAAAGTTAAATTTTGCCTTTAATCTTAGGGTGAGCAAATAATAATTGCATTTTACTTTGTTGTCTGTAGTGTCTTCCTAATCATTTTTACATACTATAAAAATGCTATGGCTAGTTGTGCCTAAAGTTCATAAAGATTAATGCATGATGTATTAGGTTGCTCATATTGTGAAGATATGGAACAGCAATCCTTGCTGTACTGGAAAATCTTCTATTATCCTTTCTATAAAAACATTTATGGCAGTTCAAGGGAGTGGTTCCAGAAAATTACTGGGTTTTTTTCAGGCTTGTTCATTTCCATCTGAAATCAGCACAATTGCAGGTAATAGGTTTGGGTGAGAAATTTGACAACGATGTCTAAGGATCTCTTTAGCTATTACCTCTTCTGACAGTAATTTAGGATTACCTGATGGTCTATTCTATTTTGTATTCTTTGGTTTGTTTTTCATGTCAAGATCTGCTGTCTCAAAAAGCATCTCCAGATCTTAATCAGAATTTTGTGAAGCATGAGATTGACCCTCCTGCTTCTGAGAGGCACTTGCTCGTGACTAAGCTTTCATCCTTCATCACTTTCTGCTTGTGATGAAGGGTGAATCCACTGCAGTCTTACGTTTGGAATCCAGGTTGTTCTGTAAGTCATGTGGCAGTGTGGCCACCTGGCTTATTGTTCTTTTGGTTTTATTTTGTGGTTGATTTTCTTTACTATTGCTAATAATAATCTTTTTACATGCAATGATGACTTTGCAGTGCATGACCATTTGACTAACGGTTTGGGCACTGGAATTCAAAATTACAACTCTTAAGTAATATTTATCTTCATCTTGCAAAGCAAATCACAATATACCTACAGGGAACTGTGCCCTTTAATTCTGACATATCTTCAACACTATCAGAATCTTCTGCCTGACTATCTCTAAATCTCTACCTTCAATGTATCAACATTCTCTGTTGAATACTCACACATATGGAAAGTCTTTATTGAATCTAAGTATTTGGTGTTCTTGCTCTCTGGCATTTGCTCACCTGCGGGAGGAACACAGGTTCTTTGGCTTAAAATAAATGAACCATCAATAAACCAAGTTAGACTTGCTACTCCTAACACTAGGAAATATGGCTAGTTTTGCCTCAAAAGGGACAATATTTGCTGTTTACAAATTCTGCATCATACTAGTTGCTTTAAGGTCCTTTTTAAGTGCTACTTTGTCTTTTTATCCCATTAGCAATGCAATTAAATCTCTTGAAGAGCTTTGTGTAGCTCAGAGAAGGAATCTCCTTCCACTGCTGATAAAAGTCAGTAGTGTTTACCTTGTTTTCCATTTGAAAGCATCTCTATTGGAACCAATCTATGAAAGACCTCTATGCAAATCACCAGTTTAAAGATCTCTTGGCTCAGACAAACAAACTCTAGGATGCTAAATCAAACATCAAGGCACAGATCTCTGTTGCAACATGAATATTGCTGTTTTGAAGTTAGTTTTGTGGAGCCTGAAACTAAAGAGGTCAGGTATTTCTGCAGCAGATAGCATCATTAAGCTATTCAAAGGGGAAGCTGAGAGCTGTGGAGATATGGCTGTTGTGGAGGTAGATAATGACACTGAGGACATACTTGAGACTTGGCTTGAAGGAATTTGCTAGGTGATAGTGCCTTTTAATCCATTTGGAAAAATAGGCCAAGCTCTTCTGAGACGTTACGTGTTTTATGGCTAAGGTGAAAATAGGTGAAAATAGTACCTGAAATGCTTGGAAAGGCTTTAAGAGATGCAATGGAGTCCAACTATGACAACACTGAGCATAATTGTCGCTTTATATGAGCAGGAGTCACAAGTTAAATTCTATCTATAGTTGCTGTGGAAGCTGTTAACAGAAAAGAAGCAGCACTTTTTAAGGTAACATGATCTTTTGATGCTGCAGCCTTCTTTCACAAGAATTGGTTTTTTTCCTTCCATAATGAATTGCAAGTGAATTCTTTGGGTGTTTAAGGCCCCTTCTGATGAGCTGTGATGAAGAGCACAATCTGTGGTTTCCTAGTGCTCGCCTTGCACTGTCTGTTTGGTATGAGCAGTGGAAATGAAGGATTAGGGTAGGAATGTAGGCATGGAGGGTTGTGCTTCATCTTGCACTTCAGTCACTCTGGCTAAGATTCATACAAGACAGGTCTGGGGCACACGGTCAAGGAGGTGTTCCTTGCTGGAAACTCCTTTGAGCAAAGAGCTGCATGAAAGCTTTTGCATCCTGTGAGCATGAGTTTTTTTTGCATCCTGTGAGCTGCATCCTTGCAGCTGGAACATGGGGGTAATTCTCAGGGAAACTGGAATAAGTAGTTCATGCAATAATTTTTCAGGGGTTAAGTTTTAGCTGTGTTACAAACAAATTATTAATTGCCTTATGCCTGAATTATAACAATAAGAATGTAATAATGATATCTAGACACCTTCAACAAGGCTATAGGTCTTCTTCCCCAACACACCTCCATTTTCTTCATCTCACTCTTTTCTCTGTGATTAAACTTGACTTCAAGTGAAACTACAATGCTGGCAAACACTGGAGAGTTGTGGAAGTTGAGCTCCCTGCTCTTTAATGTTATTGCAGAAAATCAACCGCTGGAACACAAGTTCACCACATGAATTTCTCAGTTTTTCTTTTGTCTTTTTCAGGCAGCTGAGTGATTGCCTGCACTCTTAGGTATAGAGTCTTGTGAATTATTGTCTTGTTACTTGCCTGACAGACGATAAACCTGCTATAAATTAAGTTGTCTACTTGTTTTGCCAGGCAAATGAGGCTGCATTAGTCAATATTTGAGCTAACTGAGAAACAGGAGGAATGATGTGGAATGTTCACTGGAGCACAATCCAAAAACATGGTCCTGCAAGTCTTCAGTGACTTGATTGGTTCTGGGTGGGTTTTACTTGCCCCTGATTATTTTGAGAAAAAGTAAAGCAGATGCAGCTCAAGTGTTAAGATCATTCCAGATTTCTATCATTGCTTAGACAGTAGATAGGAAGCCAAAGAATAACCAGAAAGGACCTGCCTTTTTGCAGGTTCTACCACTGCTCTTTGCTGATTCAAAGCAGGTTACAGTTCAGAGCAGCTGGTTAAGTTTGAGGATGCTGCGTCAATATATTCTTCTCTGTTAGCATGGCCACATCTGGCAGGTGCTTTCTTGCATGCATGAACCTGCCTCCTTGGCTTTGATAAGATCACTGAACAGGCATGGGAGTTCCTAATCAGAACAGAGGCTGGATGCATCTTAATTTATGGTTTTCAAATTGCTCTTTGAAGTCTTCAAGTTACAATAGTAAAACCATTAACTAAATACTGTGAAGCTTTCTTTCACGTTAATAACATGGGGTTGAGGAATTAATATATTTTAATCACAAATGTAATGTCCTGTTTGTCTACCAAACAGTTGCATTCTGCAGAAGGCATTGGTTAGACTTCATCAGGAAACTATTTTTGTACATTGACTGTTTCCTCCACTATGTTGTTTTTTTACCAAACGCGTCATTATCCTTTCCACAACAGAACCTTCTGGAAAGGAGCAAAAGCTTCAGGGGGGGGAAAGGGAGGGTGAGCTTTTGTCATTTTAAATTTCTCACAGATAGCTCAGGGTAGCAAAACAATGAATGTTTCATTATTACCACAATAGATTAAAACATCTGCAATAAATAATGCTGATGGCTATTTGTGATGGCATGAAGTATTGTTTTTGTTCTCTTTTATAAAATTACAGCTCATTAACTGTCATAAAGCAAAGATACCATAAATAAAGCAACTAGTAGTGTTTCATTTCCCAGAAATGTGAAGTCCTGCTGTTTGAGAACTTTGAAAAGTTTGTTTTCACAGCTGGAACAGTCAAGTATTGGAATATACTGGGGTCTGTCAGTTTTGAGGCAAGAAAAATTGTGAAAATTTGGACAATTTTGTTTGTCCTCTTCATAAGTTTAATATTGCTCTTGTCTTCCATCTAATCAAGAAGTGGGTTTTATTTAGGCCTCAAGACACCTGTATTTATCAGTAAGTCTGTCTGTGTGTGTGTATACATATCTATATCTTTAAATATAGAAGTATCTATGGAAGTGTTGTTACTTCCAAAAAATAATCTGAAAACCTGTATTAACTTTCACTGGGCTAGAAACCATGGAGTAGTTGCCCAGGTATCTGCACACTAAACTCCATAACTTGTATTTATGGTGGTGTTTTAGGAAAAGGCTTAATCTTAAATGGTAGTTGTTTATAATAATCCAATTGGTCCTTCATCAGAGTTCACCTCATCTCACCTGAGATCACAGCAGGTTTATGCACTCTCAGTGTTCAAGCTGTGAGAATAGATTGCAGAGACTCACTTAGCCCACAGGTGTGCAGTGATACCATTTTCAGATTTGTTTCCAATTTATTTACCACAGGCAGGCTTCTACAGAAAAACAAGTCTGTTTGAAAAGTGGAGTGATTAGAAGCATACCTCATTGTCTCAAGTTCTGAACGACAGTTCAAATTTCCAGACCCTGATTTTTCTCTTGTTCATTTTCGGATTTGTGACAGATATAATCATGTGGTAGTCACCAGGAATTTTTTCACTGGCCAGGACATGAGCCACGTTCATGCTGGAGCTGTGGACTGCACACATGCTGTGTCTTGTTGTGGGACACTTCAGCCCACAGCTGTGCTCTGCACAATAGAAAATCCTCCTCTGGATTTAGCATTTCTCCACATTAGGGCTAAATTTGTATTTTGGCTATGGCAGTCTGTATTTTGAAACACTCGTTGTTCCTGAGGCAATTTAGGATTAGATTAAAAAAACTTGTCTGGCAGTCTGAGCCAAAGTGCTCAGTTGCCTGCAATGCTCCAGTCCAAGGTCAAGAAGAAATTAGATGGCAATCCGGACCTATGTTGGGTTTTTAATTTTGGGGTTTTGAGGGGTAAGAGCAGGTGGGAGAGAGGACATTTTGTTAGTTTATTTCTTTATTCATTTTATGCATGAAAGTATATGCTAGTAACTGCTACCAGAAGAAGTTGCATTGTAGAATTTCCTTCCAAAGGAGACTTTGGAGACTGGAAACTAGCAAGAGTCCAAGCAATATTTGGAATACAATATCTGGAAACAATATTTTTAGGACTGCAAAGAAGGAGGGAAAGAAACAAAGTCCTGAGAAGATTTAATAAAAAATAACCCAGTCTGAATAAATACCTCTATAGCTGATCACAATGTATGAGATACTGATAATTCAAGGGAAATATCAGTCCTGTATTAAAGTGCAAAAAGTTTTTTTGACACCTGTTTGAAAGAGGGTACTTGAGTCTTTGATCTGATTTACTGGTGAATCCTCATTATAATATTTACTTCTTTTTTGAGACATGCTAATATGGTAGGATTTTCTAAATTTGGAACTAGATCCTTCATGCTGCTAAGGTGCTCAGATAGGATGGGATTGGAAAGATATAGGTATTGGCTTTTCTTGATGAATAATAATCCCAAGGTACCCTAAAGAATGAGGAAGTCCATTTGATAGGTTCAGGCTGTCTGTATTTTCTTCTGCTAATGATGGTGGTAATCCTTAGAAATTGCATTTTAGGATGTGCTGCAAGAATATTGACCCCTTTGTTTCCTTCCTCTGGGGTCCTGCTCTGATTTTTGGAGGTCTAGGAAAACTCCTCTTGTGCCCTTTTAAAAGTAGGGGGAAATTCCAGTTACTGCCATTCAAGGCAGAACTGAGCATGCAATATTGGCACCATTAAGTTGGATAGGGTTTTCTTTTAGTTTTTGGTTTGTTTTTTGTTTGGTTGGTTTTAGTTTTTGTTTGGTTAGTTTGTTGGTTGGTTGGTTGTTTTTTGTTTCTGGGGTTTTTTTTGGTTTTTTTTGTTTTGTGTTTTTTTTTTTTTTAATAAATTAGTAGTATGGTCTATCCTTCCTATTCTTTGTGTTTAAAGTTTCTTTCTAGATAAAAGATCAATGCAACTTTCAGAAAGAAAATATTATAGTCTGCTTTGAAGTAGGTGATTTGACTAAATATTTCACCCTTCAATTTTAGGGAGTAAAAGCTGGAATAACAGATGATGGTCTATATTTTCAGCAACACACAGCTATGTTTGCAAAAAAATGCAGTCTATATGTGAAGAGATCCATGTGGGGAATCACAAAGTAAGATGTAATTTTGGAGGTTTTATGTGTAGGGATTTTTATCCTTGTTCCTTTGTAATAGCTGACTTTTTTCAGACTTGGGCATAGATTCCAACTGTGCTGACCACATCCACCAACTTTAGATGCACCCAAATAGACAGTAAAAGCACAATATATGGAGAAAAAAAAATCTTAGTGTTGAAATTGTAGACTGCTCCAAGTGAATGCTATACGTCAGTGCTGTGCAGCACGGATTTAGACAGCAGTAGTGGCCAGAGCCAGGGAAGGAGCCTAATCCCACTGGAACTGGTCTGAGCAGGGACTTCTCAGCTACTTCTACATCCCCAGTGATTCAGCTGTTCAGACTAGCCAAGACATTTCTGCACGCAGATCAATAAGATATGGTGCAGTGCAGATGTTATTTTCTGTATGAAACTTGGCAAGACTGTGTAGAGTAGATTTTAGTCATCTGAAATATCTGAGCAAAAAGATAATCTCTTGCTTCGTCAGTAACACAGACTTGTTAGGAGTTCCTGATTGTACAGATTATAAATCTGTATCCAGTTTCTTCCATACTTCAGTGCTGGAGCTCTGATCATTACAATTGATGACTTTCACTGATGCATGTTGTATAAAACTATTCACTAATTTGTAAACCTAAAGGGTCCCTCGCCTTTCATTTCAGAAAGGCTGTGAAATATGGAAGAAAAATTACTTGGAGGAACTTATCCTTGAATAGCTTGTCACTGCAGTGCGGAACACATGAGTCTAAGGAGAATTTTTATGTCTGTGCTGGTGCGATGCACAACAATCCCAGTGGACCATAACTTAATTTAGACCCTGGAATGTGCTAGACAACCTGCCTGAATCTGGGAGATTCTGGCGCTGAGCCTTCTACCTGTGCCTTGTCTCAACTCTTCTGAAGCGTGGGGGTGGTTACTTTGTTGTTGTTGTTGTTGTTGTGGGTTTTTTTTGTTTTTGGGGTTTTTTAAAAAATATTTTTCTGTCCTAACAGATAGAGAGTAATCTCCAAGGGAACGCTTGTTCTACCAAGCAGACTAAGTGACATCTGTGAGCATGACATGCAGACGCAGCAGTTCCTGTTTCCTGCAGAATCTGTGTGCTCACATCTAACTGTAGCTGAGGTTGACTGAGGACATTCATAAGAGAGAGAGTATTTTGCATCACAAGGCTGTTGGATTTTTCTTTTATTTATGTGGCATCTCTCTAAAATGTTCTGTGTGACATTTGGAAGAAACCCACAGGGAAATCATGCAGAATGAAAGAATGTGTTTTCATATATATATAAAAAATAAAAGTACAATTCACCATAGCAAGGATTAGATGCTTAAAGACATAGGGCTGAGAAGATATAAATGGTCATTCCTGAGGCTTTAGTTCATACCTTAATAATCCTGGTATACCTTAAGAATCCTGGTATAACCTTAGAGCTAAGGCTAACAGACTAACTGTACATGCTGGGATTTCTTGGGTGGGGAGTGTTAAGTGTGTAGTGATGATCAAGCATCCAGAATTAATTGCAAATCAGCTCTTTATGATGTGTACAGGATACTACAGATGGTGATACTTCTGATTACTACAGACTAAAAAATGCAGAGTAACGAACAAAGAGATCTAAAATGTCAGGAGGAAAGAATTTTCTCAGTGGCCTACAGATGGCAGACCAATATAACAGATGAGAGATATGCTTGAAGCCTATTTCTCTGAATATTAGAAATATAGTACACGGTATATATGCAGCTTACATGGAGAAAGAAGTTTTAACTGGGTCGCTATAAAATGCAACCACTTTTGCACTTTCACTACTTCAGAATATCTTCAAAGTCTTTGGCTTTGTACTATAAACAGTGTTCAAAATTCAGTCCAAAGGTTCTTAACTAGAATTGTTTTAAATGTTATTGGATTTGCATAAAGCTTTTGAAAATTTACTCAAAATTCTCAAACATGAGTGTGTACAGAAGGACACTTAGGTTTGCTTGTATGTAGTTCACATGTTCAAATTACTTCACTTTCTTAAGAATGTTGCAATTGTTTTTGCTGACACCTTGTACTTTTTTGTATAAATCTAGATTAGCTTTTTTTGCTGTAGAAGACATCAATAGATAAAACATAGGGTTTATTTTTTTGGAATCATTTATTATAAAACAAAAATTCCTTCAGAAGTTTTTGGTCTGGAAGGGAGGAAGAATCATAGACACAGTAAAGCTTTTGTTTCTCTTCCCCTTGAGCATTGAGCTTTAGTGCATGATTTGATACTCTTCTGCATCTTTAGCTCATAAAAGCACTAATTCCAGAAGGGGAAGCAAAATAGCAGCAAGGCTTTGCCTTTACTTGAAGAAAAAGAAGTTATTGGAAGGGTAAAAAAATAGGAAAATGTGGCTTTGACTAGTCTTCTTTTTCAATGAATACCTAACAGAAAAGACATCTTAAACACTGTAATATTTCAAGTGTTTTGTATTTGCTATGTAAAACATTATTAAAAGGGGTTGTAAAAAAAAAAATGTTGTTGCAGGTCATACACTTTCTATATTGTTTGTAAAATGGTTAATGGTTAGAAAATCAAACTTGCTGTATTTCACTATTTTTGTCTTCTTTTTTTTATGACTGTAGATTGAAATAGGCATATTTAAAATATTGTGAAGTATGGAAGTGATTACAACCTGCCGCTTAAGGCACGACTCAGGAAATTGAAGAACAGGGGCTTAAAAGTAGTCCCCAAACAATGAGCTTAACAGACATTCTCACAAAACGCTTCGACAACTTTTTTTAAACTAGAAAATACTCAGTTTCAGCTGAGGGACTGGAAAATATGTTTCTATATTCTTGAACTGTTTTCTATTATGGAAATCAAACAAGCTTTCATGACGGATTACTCTTCAGGCAAGGAGAAAGGAATGCTTGTGGAGGCCGCACGCAGGTCTGTGGTCTGTGCTCTGCCCTACTGCTGCAGCTAAGCCAGTCTGAACTGTCTTCTAATCCACAAGTATTATGCTGGCTGTTAAAATACCCAGTGAAGCAAAAACTCCTAAATCTAATTAATTTGTGCAATATATATTTAATATACAAAGTGGCAAGAGAATTATGTACCGTCTTTCTGAGCTGCCCTTGTGTTGTGAAATCATGACAGAGTGGAGTCATGGTCTGCCCTGCCGCATTATGTATATGTTGGAGTGGAAAAAGAATAAATTCCTTAGTATGCTAACTTCAAATGTGATGGGAAAGTGTCTGGTTGCATATCTGCTACCAAGATGAAATGTGGAAGTGGCTGCAAAGTTTGCTGCTTAACTTTGCTGTCTAAGAGTCTTGGTCTCTGTCAAAAGATAGACGTTGTTTGAGGAAAACTGTTTTGCAGAGCTGCCTATATTGGAAATCCCATAAGAATGCTGAGGGGGCATATGAGAACAATGATACTGCATCCCTAATATCATGATGACATGTGCCTGTCTGCTGGCTAGATTGCTTTTTCTTGGTTTATTTTATTTTTCCCCCTTTTAAAAATTGGAAATTATGTGCAATTGGAAGAAAAGGGGGGCATATAATCTTGCTTTGAAAATGGCTTCTGTCATGACACTAAGCTTTGCTGTCTTCTGAGATTTCTCAAACACCAAAGAAGCAAAAGAGATGAAGTAATTAAATGTGAAAACTGCTGAAATAAGTTCTGTGAATCTTTGCTGGCTCATGGGAAAGGGCTTCTGAATCAATGCTAAGGTGATGAACTGGCATCATTCAAAGTGAACAACGTAGTGAAACACTTTGTTTTAATGAGTCTACAGTCTGTGACTCCCTGCCTCAGAACTGAGAATTCAGGTGGCTAAAATGGGACTCTCATTTTCTAAGAGTGTGAGAGGAGACAGAGGTTCTGACCCATTTTCTTTCTTCTTCAGAGTGCAGAAGCTCTGCTTTTGTGTGCCGTATGCCAGCATAGAGTATCCTTATAGCAACAACTCTATAGGGAGACTTGCTTTGAAAGGTAATACTTACAATGTGCTTTTTGTATAATATGACCTAGCAGTTACGAAACAGGAGGTTAGTAAAGATTATAGGAACAGCTGTCTGCTTTGAGCCACTCCCACACATTCCCCGAGCCAAACTTGGAGGACCTGACAACACAAGGCATATTGCAGCCAAGATATTTTCTTTGTAAGGATCCATGTATATATAAAGTAGTCAAAATATATTCAGCAGTAGTGAATCATATTTTATAGTTTACTCTGACTAGATTACCATTACTTCAATATCCTTGGTTTGCAAGCAAAAATATGTGCTGCTGCCTTTTCCAAGCTACTCTGGGGAGACATTTCCTCAGTCATCTCTCCAGAGAGGAGGAGAAATTGAACCAGCATTAGTTCTGTTATTTCTCGCCAGAAAATTCATTTATTTTGAGTGCAGAGAAAGTGTATAGCAGTTTCTTTTTCTTTCTTTTTTTNTTTGTCTTTGATTTTATTTCTGTTTTATTAGAGTAACTACGAGCTCTGAGGCTGCAGTTTACTACACGCATATGGACAGCTGCACCTGCATGGAGCCACACTGGCTTCAGTGAGGCACCATGTGGGCACGGCAATCTGCCCACCCATACGCTGTAAATCTCAGAGTGAGGAATTTCACTTGTTTATGTAGTGCTCTTGAAGGAATAAGGTATTGGAAAGTGCCAGTAAGGTGTCAGCAGGTGCCATATGCATCTTCCCACACAATCCTACCAATGCACAGCATTCCTGACCTGTAACCATCCTCCTTATGTGTATGGTGTGCAAGAGGATGACCATCCACGACTGTGGTGCCTACATTAAGATGAAGTCCAAGCAAGACTTGCTGTGCTTACTCCAGTTTGTAGCTGGTGTTATGCTACTAAAAGGCAAATGAATGGAAGCAAACTTACAAATCTCATTCTGTTTAAAATTAAATACATTGATATCTGTTGGTATTTTCTTAGTTGTGTTTTTTGTTATTCTTACTGACGTTCAGATTTTTCCCGGATGTGTGGTTTGGGGTCAAATTGTAATTTACAGCAAGGTAACAACTAAAGGTACTGAACCACAAAAGCAAAGAAACATTGCCAGTGCACCTTGCAAGAGAACATGAGAAACTGCATCCACCTTTTCTAACCAGGCTGTGCAGACCCATCTGTGTTTTACACATCTTATTTAAGATTCATAAGTCTGGCTTGCTTGGATACTACCATCAAAGGAGGCTCTATCCAAGCAGCAGCTGTTTCTGCCTTCCGTCAAGCCTCACGCATCCAGAAGAGTAGTCCTGCATTCTGCCTCACTCTCTCCTCCCAAGTATTATACTTGCATGAAAGAATTTGCCATTTTCCTTATTTTGTACAGTTTACCATCATTCTCTCTTCAAGCTAGTATCATTCTCTCTTGACTGGAAGTCAGCTAACTGTATTTCAAAATATTTGGAATTTCTTTTCTTTT
>VWZN01016274.1:251084-269564 GCA_013396955.1 Regulus satrapa | reverse complement strand
TTTTTTTTTTTTAGCAAAAGATACAGAAGTTGCACTGAGGAAAAATTATTTTTAAATAACTTCACTCTTGGGGCTTAAAGACAGCTCTAAATAATTGTGCATTATTTTTTAGGTTATACCATCACTGACTTTGGAAATACTTCCCAATGTACACATTTGTGGTTTGGTTTTCCCATGATAGAAATGTTAGGTTCTCATGAAAATGATCAAATGAAAATATATATTTCCTGGTTGGTTTTTTGTTGTTTTTGTTTTTTGGGTTTTTTGTTTTAGTTTGGTTTTGGGTTTTTTGTTGTTGTTGTTGTTGTTTTGTTCGTTTTCTGTGTGTGTGTGGGTTTTTTTGTTTGTTTTGTTTTGGTGGGGGGTTTTTTGGTTTTGTTTTGTTTTTTTCTTTTTTTAACATTACTTGATGGTTGAAGACTTATAGTTATTACTTATGTATTTAGTTTACATTAAATCAGACTCCATATGGGGTCAGGACACATTGGGAAAAGGAAAATGAGGTTTGGATGCTAATACTGTTTGAGCATTTGGTTTGGGGTTTTTTATTGTTTTGGAAGTACTTCAACAGATAAAGACGGAATTTCTTAAATTCAATAGAGGAAGAAGAGTAGTGAATAGAATGCAATTTTCTTTAATTCATTTGTCTGTTGGGAAGTAACCTCTGTGAATAAAAATTACTGCTGCTCATAAAGTAATCCCATGTATACAAGCAGCTGTAAGACTTCTGATGTCTGTTTCTGGTTAACATACAGTCCTGTTACGTAACTCTTTCCAGGTCTGTTATTGATTGAGGGTACTTTCTTTCTTGAAGGGGAATTCACTCATATAAAGTACTTCTAATATTTTAGAACTTAATGGCCAAATATTGGTCCCATTGCTAGTAAGTACCAGCACCAAAGTAATTTGGAAAAAATGGTACTTGTCTTCCAAAGCAGAAGATTGAAGAAGGCACCAGCAGATCAATAATATTAAGAATAATAAATTATAATTAAAGTACTTCAAGCCATTATTTATGGGTACTTTAAATGTATTGTGTGGTCTATTCGCTAGAAGTAATTTCTCCATGCTCTTCTCCCCAGGCAAACATGCTGAAACTTTCAGATTCTCTGTTTACCTCAAACTTTAGACAGTTGTCCAGGAATTGAGAGGCTTAAATTTTGTGACTACTATCTGAATAATCAACAGTAAGTTAATATTGTGCATTGAAGATAAACTTGACTGTAAACGCCTCTAAGAAAATCTGCATTCAAGAAAGAATTTTAAATAAATGTTAGTGCTAATGAGCTACATGAAGTTAGAAACTCCAATGAAGCAGTGTGGCAGTTGTAAGCTGTGCAAAATTATTAAGGCCAAGCCTAGGATCCAGCTTGTTCCGCTTATGCCAAGAAACAAGTGTCGGAGAGGTACAGTCCCAACAGCCAGTGTGGTAAACAGTTTTACATTTTTAGTGCATGCATTTCTTCCAGCTGTATGATGGTATTTCCCTTCTCTGTGTGTCAAGGAGGTGGAAGACTCCCAACCCTGCCAGCTCTGCAGTGAAAGGCAGAACCGTTTCTGAGAGCTGTTGCACAAACGGGCTCAGCCTGTACCAAAGCACTGGCCAGAACAGGTCAGTGCTGCTCAAGAGCTGCTGCAGGGCTGGAAGGCACAGACCTCCAAGGAGCTACACCTCCAAGAAGGCTAGGTGGTTGTTGTTACATTTACTTTTTGTTTGAAGATTAAGTCTAAATGTTCATGCTGCTGTATTTTTTTTGTGGGGGGAGGAGGGATAGGCTGGGCCCTGGGAGCAATCTGTACCAGCAAAAGCTGAAGGCCTCTGAGAAGAAACACAAAAATATCAAATGGGGAAAAAAAAAAAAAAAAAAGAAGCTGTAATACAAGATCAAGGCATCTTAGACAGCTTTGCTGTTTGTCGTGCTCACTGGCCCACCAAACTTATTTTAGTTGACTTTTCTGGATTCTTGGGTCTGATGGGCATCCAGACTTGCTGCTTGCTTCTGGAACACCTGCACTCCAGTGCTTCTCTCCAAGTACCAGGCAGCCAAGATGAGCTGTCTTCCCCTGCTGGGATCCCAGGCCCGTCTGTCTCCCCCTGGGGTTTTTCATACAGCCTGGATTGACGTTGCTCCTACCTGAGCAAAGTTTTTATAGCCATTTTAATAATGAAAGCCCTACATTTAGTTTCACTTGGGTGAAATTATTGCTTTCCCAATACTGGCATTCCCTATCACCCCCTCCAAATTTTTTTTTTTACTTTTCCATTGACAATAGAGCTATGAAAAGTTTGTGATTTAAAATATCCTGATTACAATAGATATGCAAGAAGTGGTTATTCATACTGCATAAAATAGAAACCCCAAAGTCCCTGGGCATGTATTATTGATGGCATTACTGTATGCAAGTGGAATGTATAAGTGAATTTTACCAATGATCTTTCATTTCTTTTAAAAAAAAAAAAAAAAGACTTTATCTGTGTCAGAAGTTCCCAAATTAATGTATATTTTTTGCAATTCAACTCTCAGCAGTTAATCTGAGGGCAAGTAAGAATAAGAAGAGTTTTTTGTTTACTGAAATGAAAGCAGTAGCTAAGCACCAGTTTTCCTCCATGAAATAGTTTTAATTTGGAAATATCTTATTTTCTTATGATTATAAAGAAATCAGGATCACTGAAAGTAAAACACCTTGTTTTTAACAGCTCTCTTCTTCCTTGTGATTTTATCATTCATATAGCCAAGTATTAAGTTCTTATTTTCTTTATCTTGAGAGGGCAAATTCAGAGAGAAATGTATTGGTACTCTGGGTTCAGGGCAAATTGACCCCTGTATTGGCAAATGGCAGGGTTGAGACACCTCTGATGTTATTTTGTTTTGCTTTTTCTTGCAGAAATAGTTAGGTACCTCAAAGATCAAGGGGGAGTACTTAAGTGTGCCTGCCAGAACGTACAAGCTCTAACATGATGTCGTGTCAATGACTGATCATTCCTAGCTGGGAGGTCAGGAGTGAGCCTTGTGTCAGGCTGAGTGCAGGCCTGCTGGTGCATGTCCCATGGTGAGAACACCAGCCTTTGTACTTGGGGCAGGCTGGGAGTTGTGTGTGCTCAGGTATTATTGCTCAGCTAGCAAACAATAGCTGGTGAAGCCGTGGCAGCTCTTTGCTGTGATCACCTGATTGTTCCTTAGTGTAGTAATTGCTCTTCACACACGTAGCTAACATTCTCATCCAGGTTCTTACATGCATCTCAGCTAGCACAGCAACTTTTTTTTTTTTTTTAATTTGTTCAAGTATTGAAAAATGCTGTGCTTCTCTGTTCAGGTGTGCCGCTAGTAAAGGTGTTGACTGTAGTAAAGATTTGGATGCCCAATGGCAATATAAGCAGCAATATAAAGGAAAGGGTGGAGTGATGGCTTTGAAAATCATATTGCAGCTAAATATGAGATAGAAGGGCATATAGATAACCTTATTATATCCTTATTGTATTCTTAACCTCTCCATATTTTCATGTTATCCTTCTGTATTCAGACCAGATAGAAATGATTTTATAGTGCATTGCAGGTTTGTGTTTGGTTTTCATGTGATCCCTGATGCCCCAGTCCTTTTCAGACTGTGGCTGAAAAGGTGCTTGTTAGCCACTTGGTTATGTTCCAACAGGAGCATCAGAATCAAGTGCCTTGAAGTCTGTAAGGGAGGAAGCTGCTGTCAGGGCCAAATGACATTTCCCTGTTTTTTCTATTATAGAATTTTTACTCCCTACTCCCTGATTTACTTTTCTGAAGTACCTGGGTTTTCACCATGGAAATGTCTGTGTATGAAGGTTAAGATAAACTCAAAAATAATTAAAAAAAACCCCAAACAGACAAGTGTTTGTAACCCATTCAAACACTTTATAGCTTCTAGTATTTGTACTAAAAAAAAAAAAACAAAAAACCCAAAAACAAAAAAACTGTGAAAAGCAAATGGAAATTTTGATATGAGAGTAATTTTAGGAAACACATTGTGTACCTGAAAGCTTAAAGGGTAGCTAACTTTTAGGAAGGGGTAGCTAATTTTTAGGACATTATAAATTTGTCATTTTTTTCTGGTAGAACAGCCATAAAACCATAACAATTGATCAAATATTTGCAGCAGTCTGAATGAAAAACTAATGGAACTGATTGGCTATCTTTCCATTTTGCTCTCTTGATTCCCTGTTTTTGAACAATTATGTTGTGTAGGGTATGTAGTCTAGAAGCATTCAATTTATTTATTTTTTAATGTTCTGCAGTTAGTGAGTCACATGGAAGTCAAAGGGCTAAGCAAAAGTGCTTGATATTAGAATTTCACTAACATTTGTCACCTCTCTTGAGGTGTACTACAGTATACTAAATGTGGTGTAGTTTTACTTTTTTTCTAATCTAACACAAACATATAAAATGAGAAAACTTGATACCTTCTTGTATGTCCTTCAACTCATATGTGGATGCTGTTTGCTCGGGCATTTTTATACAGGAGCCCAGTAGTAAAATAAAATTGAGAGTCTCACCATGAGGGAGATTCAACCCAGCAGCTCATTTCTGCAAATGCTATTAGGTGGAATTCAACATCCAGATGTTGCCTCATGCGTTTAGCTCATATGCAAAGCATTCCCTTAGTAATATGATTCCACAAGAAACCTTAAAACAAGAATAAAATAAAACCCAAGAAGAGATGGTAAAAACTTGTTTGGTTTTAATTGCTGTAATAGCCCCTTCCCTTCCTATTTTCAATACAAAATTATTTTCTTTTGTGGTTCAGGTCAAGATATGTTCTTGCTGAGAAAACCCAACTAGTATCGTGGAATTCCACTTTGGTGATTTCAAGTAATGGAGAGTAAACTTGGGAGTCAGTTTAAGTGTCTTCCAGTTTGAAAAATATATTACCCAAATTTTTACCTTCAGTTGCATGACATTGCTTTTGAACATAAAAAATTTAAACTATATCATGTAAAACATACTTTAGACAGTGCTGCAAGATATCAGAGGGTTATGCATGATAATTTAAAAAGTATTTGGTCAATGATCACCTCTGTCTTGGCAATAGTGAAGCCTCCATCTTTGATTTTGAGGGAATGGTGGTTCATAATCAAAAAACTGTGGTAAAATACTGACTGGGCAGTATGGGGTAGTTGTATGCCTGAATGAATTTCTGATAGTGATTCAGAACTATGGTGGATTGTGTTGCATTGATCTATATAATGATCAGAATTTGAGATTAACTACATCTATAACAAAAATTGGTTTGGTTCACAGTTACTGAGTCAAATAGTCCCACTTTTCATATGTACTGTGCTGTACTTGATCTTTCTGAGGAAGATGGTTTTAAGTACGTCTTTGTTTTTTGTTTTTTGTTTTTTTTTTTTTTTAAGATCCTGAGATATATGAATTTGCACAAGAAAGAAGGAAAAAAACCAAATCAAAACACAACAGATTAATAATGTAGGCTACCGTCTCCTAAACAGACCCTAATTCAACAATTACAGTTTTGTAATTGTTGAATTGTACATTTTTTCTTGCCCACAAAACACATATCCCTTCCTCTCCTCATCCCTGCCCCCCAAAAGGAGGAGTGAAAAATGGCGTTATCCATCTCTCCTTTTGCAGGAGTCAACTAAGATCCGGTGATTTCACAATCTTGCCAGCTTAGAAGCTTGGTATTTGACATGATTAACAAAATTCCTGTCTTAACACCTGCTGTGGCATGGAAGTAAATAGTCCCATGATTATCTGAAGTTCTTCACCAACAGAAAATGTTTGATTACTTCTTATAATGTGGTATTACTGATGGTTACCTAGGCCAAATTTCTTTTCATTATATAAGGTGCTTTACAAATACGACAGTAAACTACAAGAAAACTCACAATGAGAAAACAAATTGAGCTTTTATGCCATTTCTGGGAATATTTATATAGACTTAAGCTACCTTTTCCATTAAGTCAATTGTGCATGAAGTTCCCACAGGAGTCATGCCCATCCAGAGGCATGTTTGAAAGTAAGTCCTATTGCCATGTAGTACAGAATGTTCATGGAGTTATAGGGGTGAGATCTGTTTGTTCAGCTTGGGAAGGCATCGTTAAGAATTTACTATTTTACCCAGCTAATTTCTATTTCCTGAGTTGAATCAGTTAGTATTAATAGTTAGAGAGGCTATTAATTGTTGGCTAAATAATAAAGGAGAGCTTGAATAAAAAGATATTTTTTAAAAAATGCATGGTTTTAAGAAAAGAAGGAAAAATAAAATCAAAAAATACAAAAGCTTGCAATATTCTCATGCTTATTGATGAAAGACTTATTCAAAGCAAGTAATTCCAGTCTGATATACTAGTGTCATGTTGATACAAGTTATAATTTGGGTGGTGAACAGAAATAAGCCATTATATAAGGATTAAATGCTGCAGAACTACTGAGTACAATGATATATTACATTGTACCATTAATCAATCTTTTACACACATTTCTTCTTCCAACTGTTAAGAAAGAGTGAAACATAATATATTGTATGCAAGGTAAAACTGTTGCTTTAATGTTAATTTCCCTATGTATTTAATCTTCCATTATATTTAGATTTACATTTTTATTGGTTTGGGCATCATTATTTTTGTACGCTGTGGCATTAGTTTTTTAAATTGCAACTTTGTGCTTTCAAGCATAGCCATTTTCATTTGAAAGGGATATACTGAAAATGTGCTAGAGAGACCTGACTGTTATACTGCTTTTCAAAGCTTCTCCCCAGGATGTAAGGGCCAGCCCTCTCATTTGACCTGGAGGAAAACAAGTGCTTCTCTTATCTAAGTGTAGATCTCCAAAGTTGGAAATATTTCATGGGAAAAGTAGTATTCTGGTTTTGTTTTTTGAAAAATCATTGTTATTTACTTTGGACTAAAGTCACTTAAATTGTGTGGGCTTGCTAGGAAGGGTTTGTTGCACATTTTGAGTGAGCATCTGGCACGCATGCAACTGTGCCATATGCAATCCCCACGTCTTTAGAAGGTGAAAGGCCAGTGTAGTGGTAATTTTGCCCTCTTTGCACCAGATGTGAAAGCTCTGCAATGTCCCGGAGTGACCATTAGATCACAGGCAGCTGGGATTGGAGGTTTATGTTTAATTTATTATCACGCTATTAATCTGACTGAGAATAAGAACTCTCTCTTCCTCATCATTTCCATAAGTCCTTATATTTTAGAGACAGTTTAATTTCTCCTGTGATGGATCAGTTTTGGTTTTGCTCTGTATTTACGAAGATGAAGCCTGGCATCCACCCTGGGGGATAACATTGAGAGTGGCAATATATAACTCTAACAAGTCATTACCCTTTAAAACATGTGAATTTATATTATGCACCATGTTAAGGATTAAAATGCATTTCCATGATCACCTTTGTGTTTAAAAAAAAAACAACAAAAAAAACAAAAAAAACCCAAAACAAACAAACAAAAAAAAAGACAAAAAACCAACAAAAAAGCAACAAAACCAACAACCAAACAAAACCACAAAGCAAATAACAGATATCCCACAAAGAAAACAAATTAAAAGCCCAATGTGCCACCCCTCTCTTACATTGTAGGTATTTTTTTCTTTTACAAGTACATTTAGATATAACCAATATGGTGGTCTTGGGTGGAGATGGCTTATTTAGTTTTGTATTTGTGTTTTTATGTGGGCAGGGAAGAAAGGGAGAGGGAATGCCGGAGGAATGAAAGAGATGATGACAATAGTAACAAAGGAAAGAGGCTTTGCATTTCCTAATGGTAATTCTTTGAATATTTTAAGCTAACTGTGCAGAGAAACTGACAGTGCTGTTCTAATTTATTTTTTCATCAAGATGTTTTCTTGCTTCAGTAGTTCATAGGCAATTTTAATAGCTTATTGACTTAAACACTGTGGTTTTGACTTACCTTTAAGGGAATAAAAATTTTAAAAAATCGGTTTATTTGATCCCCGCATTTCTTCGCCCACATACCTGCCTACTGTCATGCCAAAGATTTGTATCTGTGGGCACAAAAAAATCCACTTTTTATAATTAGTAATTTTTTTCTATCAAGTGAAAAGTTTACCTAAATGGGGCATTAATTACACTGTCAAAAGGCATGGAAAAGTCTGCAGGACTGGTTTTTTGTTTGTTTGTTTGTTTTTTTTCCTGCTGTTGTAGTTTCTAACATTTACCCTCCTTCCCTGGTCAATGCCAAACCTTCAGACAAGCTGTTGTGGGGATATGTGACGGAATGGTTGGATGTTCATCCCAGTAATCATACTCTCAATAACTCTCATATGCTCATCTAGAAATAAGACATTCATATTTCTAAATTCACTTTCTTCACTTTGGAATTAGCATGTATGTGTCCAGTGTGCTGCCTTCAAGATAGTTCTGAAAGTTTTAATTGAAAAAACTCTGTGCTATTACCTCTGGCAGATTTCCTTTTTATCAGCTCAGAGGCTTGTGATCAACAGCACAGAGTCCTTTTGGGATTAACAGTGTTGCCCAGGAGGTATTCCTGGGTTCAGTCCGCTTCAACTTATTCTTCAGTGACCTGGATGAAGGGATAGGCATGGATGAATGGCCAGAGAGTACCTCCACCAGGTTTGCTGATTCTGCAAAACTGCGAAGAGTGGTTAATCCACCAGAAGGCCATGCTGCCATTGAGGAAGACCTGGATAGACTGGACCATAGGCAGAGAGGAACCTCATGGAATTAAGCAAATGCAAGGTCCTGACCTTGGCGGAGAATGACCCCAGGCACCAGTGCAGGTTGGGGGATAACCTGCTAGGAAACAGCTCTGTGGAGAAGGACCTGGTAGTCCTGTGGACACCAACCTCTCCCTAAGCCAGCAGGGTGTCCCTGTGGCCAAGAGGTACAATGATATCATGAAGTGTGTCAGGAAGAGCAGTGCCAACAGCTCAGGGAGGTGATTCTGACCCTCTGCTCAACCCTGCTGAGGCCCCTGGAGTGCTGTGTCCAGTTCTGGGCTCATCAGAACAAGAAATATAAGGAATTGCTGGAGGATGTCCAGTGGAAATGGGTCAGGGAATGTGAGTGTCCCTTATGATGAGCGACTGAGGGAACTGGAGCTGTTTAGCATGGATTTCATCAAAATGTGCCTGTCTTTGAAAGGTGGGTGTCAAGAAAAAGGGATGAGACAAGGGGTAAATGGCACAAAACTGAAACACAGGAAGTGCCCTCTGAAAATCATTTTGGGTGGTGGTGGGTTTGGGGTTTGTTTTGTTTTGGGGTTTATAGGGGGTTTTGTTTTGTTTTGTTGTAGTCTTTTTGTTTTGTTTTGTTTTGTTTGTGGGTGACAGAGTACTAAGACAGGCTGCCCAGAGATGTTGTAGAGTCTGCTCTGGAGAGATTCAAAACCCATCTGGAAACTGCTGTGCAAGTTCACCTGTTGAAGGTGAACCTGCAGAGGGGTTGGACTAGATCATCTTGAAAGGTCCCTTCTAACCCCCACCATTCTTTGATTGGGAACTACTGTTAGAGCATTAAGTGCTTGAACATGGGTCTGTCAGCTGAAACTAAGTATGCATGGAAAATAATACTGCTGAAATTTCAACAGAACCAAAAAGAATCTAGATAAATAAACTAACAATACAGCATGAGTTCTGGGTTTTATTGCTTGAGTATAAACTTATACTTATTTTGTCAGTTAATATAAATTCAGGAAAATAATTCTCAGTGATTTGTAGTTATCATTTTTATTTACAGTTTATTAAACAAAGCACATGGATCTTTGCATGCAAATGTCTTTTATATGGTTAATGGCAAAAAGTATTTGATAAAACTTGGGAAAAGTCTTTCTATTTTTATGATACTTCCTGTAGTGATATCACAGTATATCACGGTGAGTTATTTAACTTTAAATGTTTACAGCAATTTTTTACAAAACTGTAGTATGTTCCATATATGGAATCTGGTAAATATTGTATTTCTGTAAATGCTATGGCACTCTTAATAGAGAACAGGCAGAAATCTGCACAGATGTACAATAATACATATTTATTCACTGGAGTAAACATGCAAAGATTATATGGCATTCTGCGTGTTTAATGCTTAATAAATATTATTTTTGTGTAATTACTTGTAAAATAATTTGTAGAGATTTTAATGGTGACCCCTTTAATGCAAATAAGATTAAAAATTTCCCTTAATTAGTACTTGTAACTCACGTGGGTCCATAGCAAAATTGTAATTACTGTCTAACGTGTACAACCCCTGTATTTCGCATGCTTTATTTTAATTCTTTTTACACAAATGCTACAATAGTAGTTAAATATTTCTCTTACTTACCTCCTGCTCAATATTTTCATATTGAAAACAAGATGGACTTCTGGAAGCTTTAGTGATGGATGTTTTCTAACTGAGGCTTTTTGTACTTCCTGCAGTACCTATTGTGATGTGTAGAGGACAAAAAATCCATACCAACAGAAAGAGTAGTTTTATGAAGAAAACAGAATTAAGAAAATTCAGACTTTTAAATTCAGACACATGTGGCCTTGATAATGAAGCATGTACTATTATTTGTGGGTTTTTAAAACCAACTTGGTTTTACTCTGATCTAATCTCTTATGTCAACTTAGGTATTGATTAGCTCTGACTTCTGAAAAATGTCTTACTGCAATTTTTATTCATTCTTGAACTTTAATTAGAACAATGAGTTTTCTGATACCACACTTTCACAAGTGAAGCTACTCAGATACTCCTAACTTGTGCAAACCTTGAGAATTCATACTAAATTTGCTATATTTGAATAGATGTTAATTACCCTTGCTGTGCTACAGAGTGCATGTAGAACAATCCATTAGTACATAAGACGTGTCTCTTCATTTCCTAAGAAGATGAGATGTGCAAAATGAGGTTTGGAAACTGCAGCTCCCGGCTGAAAACGATGTTGCTTGTCTGTAGCACAGACAAGCCTCTGTGAGGGGCCTGAGCTGTCTCTTTATTGAAATAGAAGTCTGTATTTTTGACAATAGTAGAAGCTCTTGGAAATGCCTTTCCTAGCCAATGCATTTGTAGGCGTATTGTACACAGTGACAGCTTTTGAGGTCTATATTTATAAGGGTGAGGACTTTTCAGCTTTCCACTGCAATTATAGCCAGTACATAAGAATCACTGTGGGAGTTAAGAAGGGGGGATTTGCAGTCAAAGTGGTTGAATGTGGAATAAATTTTAACAGCACAAGATGGTAGGAGGATTTTTTGCAAACTAACTTTTTTGAAATTTGTTGGCTTTCCATTAGTATACATGGTTATAAAAGTTAATTATGGAAATAAGGCTTTTAGGATAGAGTCCTAACTAATTCTGAGGAAATGCTTGCTAAAACTGTCAATATAACTGTCTCAATAAGAAAAAATCATCCTGGTCTTCCAATATCACCCCAAAAAATGTGATACAGAAGGAAAATCATCCATTACAATTTAGAATAAGGAAATAGTATTAAAAAGGATGTGATTTCTCTTATATCTCTTTGAATCAATTGTGTGTTGTAAAAACTCAAACGTAGATTAAATAATTGGAGAAAACAGAGGGGTTTATGAATTTTAAGATTTAAAATATGCTCAAAATATTGCAGTAGAAAAGTAACCCCAAAATTTTAATGTTGTAATCTAGATTGATTTTGACATCAAAAAAACCCACCAAAAAACAGGAAAAACCCCAAAACCATGAACCAACAGCTCCCCAAACAATAACAAAACACCAAAATGTGACACCACTTACTTATGTACTTTTCTGTCACTCATAGATGGTATATGTGATCTTGTATTGCCATTTGTCTTCAATCTCAGCATATCTGTGATTATTTTTTACAGAAAATCCTTCCTATTTTCTTCCACTATATGACTTGCAGCTACAGATTTTATGTGTTTTTAAGCACTATTTGTCCTATGTGACAAAATACTAAATTTTCCATAAAGCAAAGACTTATCTTTTTCCTCTTTTTCTTTACTTTCCATTATTTGCAAGAGAGCCCAGCAAAAGTGTCCTGCTGTCCCAGGAGAGTCAGGAAGAGCCAGGCACACCCATGCAGAGTGATGGGAAAGGGCTCAGCAACACCCGCAGCTGCCAAACAGATGAGCAGTTTTTAACGGAACTAAGATTCACAATGAAATCTGGGCCCAGAACTAATCAGATCTAATTAAGACAGACACATTATGGTCCAGTACTGTTGACAAGGTCAGGGTTCCTGTAGCTCTAAATGAGGCATGTTATAATTATGATCTAATTGAAAAGCTGGGAGCGATACAGAACCTGTGCATTGCTGGGCCTGAAAGAAAAGTTGCATTTCAGGTCCTGTTGTGTACCTTATTAGATTGTTAATGCTCAATTAGACAGCTGGGCACTTAAAGGGAGAAAAAAGGCATGTGGCACTTGCACATGGCTCAAAGAAAACCTATATGCAATTTCAGTATCTTGGTGGATTCCATTCATGGAAATTTGCTAAATATTTAGAAATAAGCCATTTGTTTGTTTGATGTTAGCTTTACTTGTCACAACTTATCTTGATATACAGCAAGGCAAAGGACTCCTAGATTATTTTATCATGAGGCAAAAATACTGTGGATGTTTTCCAAAGTGCAGTATGTGCATGCATCAATCTGCACTATGATGTATGAAATGTTGTGGCCATATTTTCTAGCTTTCATCCTTCACTATCAAGCAATCAAAGTGCTTTGGAGTGGATTTTTCATTCAAGAGGCTGTGTGCCTTCATTTCTAAGTATGACTTGACATATGGTCTTATAAATTATCATAAATTACCATGGATTGTGTCATGCCCAGTTTGCACAGTTCTGATCTCCCTTTTTTCTGGTGCAGAATTTATGGATCTGAATTTTTTTTTTTTTTTTTTTTTTTTTTTTTTTTTTTTTTTTTTTTAATAATACCATCTCTGCAATGAGATTCTTTGTTATAAAACAGGAGTTCTTGCTCTACCTTGAGAAGCCATTCATACACACACAAAGTGTATTGAAAAGTGCTACTATTGTGGAGGGTTCTGCTTTGAATCCAGTGTGCTCTTGCATGTAGCATGCACATGTATGCATGAATAAGAGAGGTTCTGAGCCTAAAACTACACTGCTTAGCATGTGTTAGCAATGAAGATCACTAACTTTTTTCCCAATTTACAGTGAATTCCAATATTGCAACATACTTTTCATCTAGAATTTTCTATGCATTTTTCAAAAACATTCCTAAAGAGTTCCCTTATTCTGTTCTTTATCCAAATCAAATTCGAAAAGCCTGTGTAAGCTCTGTGAAGCCTTTTCATCATGCAGAGCAATGTAACCATAAAATCTGTGTGGTGTTCAATCAACCTTGTCTAGCAGTCAAATGCCCACCATTTCTCCCCATCACGAGCAGGACAAGGAGAACACAGGAGGAGAAAGACAGCAGAGTATCTTACCAGGTACTGTCACAGGCAAAATAGCCTTGGCTTGGGAAAATAAATTAAATGTATAATGATAATGAAAGAATAGAGGTTGAGAAACAAAGATAAAAGTAAAACCAGCTTCTCTCCATGCTGCCTCTTCTTCCCAGGTTCAGCATCAGTCCTTGGCTCCCAAATTCTCCGTATTCAACCCTGAAGAGTCTGCAGAATGTTGTATGGAGGGTACAGTCAGCACAGAGATTTCCCTGAAACTTCTTCCCTTTCAGAGATTTCCCCTCTACACATGTGGGCTTTCTACAGCCTAGAGTGAATCCTCTGCTTGGGCACCATATGAAACATCTCCTTCTCTGCTAACTTTGGTGTGCATTGCCTCTCCTGTTTGTC
This sequence comes from Regulus satrapa, assembly GCA_013396955.1. Taxonomy (NCBI): domain Eukaryota; kingdom Metazoa; phylum Chordata; class Aves; order Passeriformes; family Regulidae; genus Regulus; species Regulus satrapa. The sequence continues at coordinate 255,782 of VWZN01016274.1, read as the reverse complement.
ACATTCTTTCCCTCACCCTTGGCTCTGAGCTGTCTTCTGCCTTCCCTTACCCCGGCTTTCCCTGTGGGAAAAGCTGGGCTGTGGGCTCAGCTGTGCCTTGTGCTGGGTTGTCTGGAACCATCCTTGTACGGCATAGGGTAATCCTAGCCCCTCCTCACAGAGACCACTTGGCAGCCTGTCCTGTGTCAGCCCCTGGGCATCAGCACCCACTGCATACTTCAAAAAAAGAAACAAAATGCTGCAGTTTGCTTTCGTATCAGTAGCCAAATAAATGCAGAGTTGTAAAAAGTTTATGTAATTTAATGGCTGCTTTTTAAAATCATCACTAGCTGGAGGTTTTTTTCTCCTTTCTCGGATGGAAAGTTTCTTTGTGTATACCCTCCTTGTCTCCTGACTTGTGCTTCCCTCAGGTAATCAGCAGCGTCAACTCAATGGCCAGTTAAGAGGTGGAACAGGAAAAACCTTCACTGCCTTAATGAAAGCCCTGGATGCTTCTGACTTTTACACATTTCAAGCTAGCAGGGTAACTCTTTGATCTGCTGCCAAAAGGCTCTCACTTCCCTATCTTCCTAGGGCTGCACAACAGGCTTGCCCCCTCACTCAGGGGATTAGACAGCCTGAGAGATGGCAAATAATTATGTTGAACCTCTCTTGTGCTGATTTAGCAATAGCTGTAACTGCCTGGGAAATTAAAATTCAAACAAAAATGCAAAAATAAAAACCAACACATCCCTGAATTGTAAACAACTGCATTTATCCCATACATCTTTCTGAAGGTTTTCATTTAAATTTCCCAATATTGAGTGGCTAAGATTTGAGTGTGTGGCCAGACAACAAGAGCATGGTTATTTATAGCTTTGGCTGTCCGACAGCAGCACAGCCGTCCCTACCCATCCGTACAGTGGGAGCTGGAGCTCACAGGAAGCGTGAGGGAGTTGTGCTAGGGATGACAGCTGTTTGGGGTTAGTGACCAAGCCCTCTGCTCCAATTTGCAGCCTTGCATGGTCTGTGCACGTCTCTGCCAGCTCCACAGCAGATACAGGAGGCTGACAGAGGCAACTCGAGCAAGGCCAAGTTAGCCAGCAGCCAGCAGCTGTGTGTGGCTGCTCCTATATCCCTGTCCGAGTGGGAGCTGTGTCCACACCCTCAGGACATGGGCTCACTTCCATCTACTTAACACTCTGCCAGGTCCCTGTGCCAGTTTGTGTGCGTCCAGTCTTTCTTTTGTTAGTTTTTTACAAACAATCACAGTCAAGGGACTCCAAACTGTGACTTTTTGAAGAAAGTCAAACTTGTTTCTTCAGCAGGTTTGAAAAGGATTCTTGACACTCAGTTATAACCCCTTTGCACTGACGACTCAAGATAGACTGTAAATAACATTGTTGATAGTAAAAGGTGCAGGCCTGTTCCTTGGTTGTTGCCAAACAACATTTGGTAACGTTTGTTCTTAGAAAATATTTCAGAGAGTTTGTCCTTTCCTTCTCTTGTCCTGAAATTACAAACGTGATACAGTGATCAAATGCATTTTGGAGAATTAACTATTCCAAGAGTCTATGGTGAAGGGAACAGCTAATGATGGGAGTCAGTGCTGATGTGAAAGAATAGCTTTGAGAACACTTATTTCTGTAATAAAACACAAGAAGTATTTTTAGTTAATATTCATTTCAAAAGCATGCTGAAAATATACAGACAGATGTTTCTACGTTCTCTCTTAGAAATTTGTGAAACAGCCTATTTTGTGAAGTATCATAAAGAACATTTTTTTTAAATAAGATGTATTTATTCAAATAATATTCCACTTCAGAACTACAGGAATGAAGCTGTAAGCTCCTTTGCACCTCTGCACCTTCCAAACTATTCTAAATTTCTGTGCACAACAATATCAAAGGTGTATATTTAATATGATTTAAAACTTATTTTCTACAGAACTCATAGAACTTCTACAGGCTACAATTATTAGCCTGCCTATGAATTGTACTAATTTCCTAACCCTTCTATAAAGACAGGAGAGGTTAGGAAAGAGGTTAGGTAAAGAGAGAAGAGGGTAAGAAGATACTCTTTGATTCCACAGCTGAAAAGATTTTAAGAGATTTTACCAGTCCCATATATTTTCTTAAAATGAGTTCTAATTAATTTGGAGCTGCAGTCACTGAAACCTTAATCTCTTTGTAGGTCTTCCTGTTGGTTTTGGTATCCTGTGTGAATCAAGTCTCATTTGGAAAGAAAACTGTGTGTGTTTTTACTTCTTTTTTCTTTCCAATGGGAAATTCTCATTGGTAACATATTTCTTTGTGACTGTGCCTGCACAGATTAAGGCTGCTGTGACACTGACCCTTCCTATTGACACTATGGTCTGGGATATTTATCACCTATAGTAATTCCCTAATTATTTAGACTGTATCATATGTCAAGTGCTGATAAACTTCAACATTATGGTCTTTGCCACATGAGTTATCATCAATATTTCATCTAGGATGCCAGGACATAGCATTTTCTCTTCTGTTTTCTTTCCACTGGACTTTGTTTTTCCTCAGCAAATTACAGTGGGAAAAAATACTTAGTATGTGTGAAGGACTTCAGCTGATCTGGCAGATTTCTGAGTGTTAGTTCTTCACTGGTATGTTTGTTTTGTGGGGTTTAGACTTTTGTTTTCTCTTTGGTTTATTTTTTAACTAGGACTCTGTTCAAAGATGGACTCTATTCCTGCATTTTTTCCTGGACATGTCCTCCATATCGAGGAGCCACAAGCCAAAGAGAATCACTCTGAAAACAAGACAGTGTGCAAAATATTGAATGTTTGCTCTGTGGCAGCAAGATTTACATCTGTTTGGAAGGGAAAGGTTCTGAGGAACAGCTGAGTAGTACTGTGCGCAAAAATTGCATCTTAGGTTAAGGTTATACTTTATTTATAATTTCCCTGACAAGACAGTACCTAGAATGGTGTTAGATGTATAAACAGGAAGTTGTTTAGTGGTCTTTATCTGTAGAAAAAGTGTTGGTTTTGGTCAAAACTCAAGACTCTGAGAATCAAAGAGAAAAATGGATGGATCATACATGTTCCACCTTGAAGTTTCATTCACCAGGGCTTGTGAAAATATTATTGTTCGTCTTTCAGCCCCAGATCCTTTCCCCCTCTCACTACATTTCTGGACTACTTACAGCTGGATCCAAGTAGCTTTATTTACAGGGATATGGTAGAAACAAAAGATTATTCTGCTGGGAACAACTGGATTATAATTGCATCATAAATGTCAGGAATTAAAGCAGCCATAGTAGGATAATGGATCAAGACAAAACAGGAATACTGATGTGTTAGCTATAGACATGCATCTTTCAATTTATTTTTTTCTCCAGGAACACTTTTGAGATGTGAAACATACAGGAAAAATATAGTTAATCATAGTTCCTTGGAAGTCTTATCAGCCCTCAAGCAAAGATTAGTATAGATTTACAAAATAGAAATGCTAAAAACAAACAAGGAAGAAAAAAATAGAGAGATAATTACTTTCTTGAAGGAAAAGTCAGATAAGAAATGTTGGTTCCATTATTAGATGATAGAGTGGCTTCCCATGATTTTGGCGAAGGCGCATTTCATGGAAGCAACAGTTCTCCAAGCTGAGAGGAGAGAAAGGAGGATTGTGTGACATGCAGGTCCACCACCATGGCTGCCTGTTTCATCTTAGCAAATAAAACATCTCTTGTATGAGAGGGTCTTGTGTAAAAGCTATTATGTTATTTGTTAAAGCAAAGCGACATACAAAAGACTTCAGGGGTCTTATCTAAGATGAGAAAAAATAATTATTTGAAAAGAAATTGGAAAAATCCCCAATGTTCTCAGTATCAACCCTAGTTTTAACAACTTAAAACAAAATACAGTAAATCTTGTCTCAAGATTTATTAATAAATAAATAAGAATTTTTTAAAAAGCAGCCAAAATCTTAGTAACTTGCATTCCTTTTCACATTGGAGAACTATTCAGTTTGAAGGCAGAAAGGCTCAATGTTAAACTACACTGAGTAACAATCTCTGAAAGCAAGCACAATGGAAACACATATACCTGTCAATTTATAATTAAAAAATGATTGAGTAGTCTAATCACTAATACTTGGATAACTATTTTAAAAATTGTTTCCATCAGTATTTTGATCTTAGAATTTGACCTCAATACTTATTTTAAGAAAGGAAACTTTGACTATTAACTTTTTTTCTGGAGCATTACAGGAAATATGTCCTCTAGAATATAAATGGTGAAAAAGAGAGAGGAGCACTTTATGCTGTTGCTGTGTAGTGTTTGAAGGAATATTTAGGGTTATTTCTTCAATTTGGTCTGAATATTGGGGGAGCAGGGGATGGGGGGGAGGGGTCTGTGTGGTGGAGTAGTTGAGGGTTAGGTTTTTTTTCAATTTTCTACTTCTGTGGCTTTTATAAACATACCTTCAACTGTTGGATTGCAACACAGGGATCCATAACCTGTAGTTTCTGGAAGTGGATGCCTTATGGTGACATAATCTGCTAGGCAGAAGGACAACTTTCTCTAGTTGTTTTCATTTTGCTAATCCCTTCTTCTATTTAGCTGTTCCAGTAGTTCAAGTAAATCTAGAAAAAGTACACACTGCTGGTCTGCTGCACCTTGCCCCACTGTGTCCAGCAACAGAATTTGTCTGCATGAGTACTCATGTGATGGCATGGATGCCTTGG
>VWZN01016274.1:206795-232148 GCA_013396955.1 Regulus satrapa | reverse complement strand
AAAACAATAAAAAAAGGTTTAAAAAAAAAAAAAAAAAAAAAAAAGTATAAGAGGGGTGGAGGGGGAACTGAATCCTAGCTGTACATGAAAGGTTTGCCTACACTGCTGTATCATTTCCTAGCCCTGACTGATAGGATAGCAGATGTCCTGGTGGTGGATAATCTAATCACCATCCGTAAATACAGACTGGCTTTGTGCACCATGGCTCTACCAACCCTATTGAGTCTGCAGCATTTCCAGTCGTGGAAGCCTTTTGCTGAGCTGGGAGGTTGTTACCAATGCCTCCACAGGTCATGGTTTCTCCTCTTTGGTCTTCAGGCTGCCTCTGTTCATCATTTATTATTCTCTAGCTCTAGACTATTTTCCTACAAATTATAACCAATACTGCTTTCACTGATTATGGTCCCTGACTTAAATCCTTTACTTCAGTATAGATAAACAAAACATCCTTATGAAAGCAAATTAATTTATTTTAGGGTAGTGTGAATGAAATTTTTGAAATATTTACTGGTACAAAACACTTTCATTGGTATATCTCAACATTTTGAAATATTTCAGTTAGGGTATTTAAACAAATACTTTCAAGACTTACTTATTGTAACCTCATGTTAGAAATTAGAAAGGTCACTGACTGCTCCACACAGCCCTTCTGCAGCCTCTTTTTTTGCATGCCCTGAAGTTAGGGGAGGGAGGAGTCACCTTTCACCAGCTGGCACTCCTCTCTTATTTATCCTGGTGTTCTGGAAATTACTGGAAAAAAAAAAACTGAGGACAATAAGCATTGCATTTGTTCTGCTCCATTGCAGGCTAAGGTTGTCTGAACTTGAACTTGTGTATTTCTACAAAATGAAATGGAATTTTAATTTTTTTTTTTTCCTTTTTGTTTTTTAATAGCCAATGGTAGTACCTTGTCCTGCATGCCATCTAGAAAATATGAAAGGTTTATATAGCTGAGCCACCCTCCTGTTCACGAACTGGTTTTTGCAGCAATATAATGACATGCTGGCACAGCTATCAGGCTAAGTTGAAGCACAATTTTGCCCCAGTAACACAATGAATTTTGCTTGAAGTCACTAATTCTATGAGAATTCTCTATTTTAATGTCATGTCTAAAAATTGAAGCACCAAAACTGAGTGCAAACACATGAGTTTGAGATGACAGATTTGCCTTTAATGCTCAAGTTTGTTATGTCAAATGAGTCCCTGATTTGTATTAATTTCTTGTTCTCTTTCATCATTCTGCATTAGTGTAAAAGCTTAAAAAGTCCCTTATTCTTGCTGACTTTCTTATCTCAATTTCTGTTTGATCCTTTTTTTAGTTCATTTTTCCATTTTAACCTTTCTGTAGCTGTACATGTTGTTTAAAGCTGTTATTCTCTCCAAAAATCCCTTCCCTTTCCTCAAGATAATTTCTGCCCTTGAATAAAACTTTCAAAGTAGCTCAAGTCCCTTATTCAGAAGATATAATTACTTAGAAGCATTTTCTCTTGGAGAATCATTGAACTAAATATAAAGCTAATCCCATCAAGTAGTTTATATTCCAAACTCACTTTTGTAATCTTTAAAATTTTGCCTTATTTTAATATTTCCAATTGTATCTAGTCCTTTCCTCTCTTGCTTACTACTTTTTTGCTACATAGTCTTCTGCTAGTTTTCATTTTTTTCTCATATTAATTCCCAGGGTTTTTTGTACTGGTATCTTCTGTTTCATGGGGGTGGGTTTTTGTTTTTTTGTTTTTTTGTTTTTTTTTCGTTATTACCCACTGGCATATCCAGCCTTCACTACCTTTCATCTGGTCTTTTCTTTTAAGTCTGTGCAAGAGCAATGGTGGTGCCTTAACAAAGCAAGGGGAGAAAACAAATCTGTGCAGCCAAATAGAGTGTTTTATTCAGCTTTCCCACATGGTGTTCATGAGACACCCTCTTCATATCCATCTTCCAGCTCATTTTCTTGACATGCATGCTACACAAATCTCTCTTAAGGGAGAATTTGTGAACCTCAGCAAGGTAAGTTGACATCCTCAGAAGAGAAAAATGTAATACCTGCATTAAGCATGGCTACAAGGCAAAGATATTCTTTCATTTCTAGTAAATTCCCCTAGCACCTTTTTTCCTAAGTTATTTTTTTCCACAAAACAGTATGAAATTATGAGTCTTTTTTACATTCATGGTAGCCTTCTATGCTACAAATTACAGACTGGGATTTTTAACCCTTTTTTCCCTTCTACAGATTCTGTTTTTAACAGCTTTTACAGTTGAAAAAATATGCTATAAAGAATTACGCAATGAATTCTGACACTCCCTAAAATTGCATTAATTCATAAAATCCATGTTATGGATATTTTCTGTGGAAAAAAAAAAAATTGTATCTATCTAAACCAAAATACACAAGGAAGTAGTATAAATAAAAGTTTACTCACCCTAAAATAACAAGTACTTTTAACTCCCAAAATAAAAGAGAATGAAGCCTATGTATGTTTTTTGCCTGCATAAGACTACAGAGTATATTATATTCATATGTTAGTGTGAGATTGATTTTAATTTAAAAAGAGGTCACATTTTTTAACATTATACAGATTTATTAGTTCCAGCTTGGAATTTCCAGTAGGAACACATATTTCTTAAATTAGGCCAAGACAGTTGATAGTTTTGTTAGAAAAGTGATAAAATTGACCTGATTAAGTTATGAATTGTGAAATATTTGTGGGTGGAAGGTCTGCATCTGAGGAGCATCCTGGGGAGGCTTTGAAGATAAAGGTTTATGTGTATCTTAGCAAAGATGTGCTCCGATGGAGAAATGTCTCCAGATGAAGGCTGGGTAGCCAGCTGTGAGTCTCTGATCATTTATTATAGTAGCTGGTTAGTTGAATAAAGCAGGAATGAAGCTTTTTGGGAATTATCTGTAAATGCAAGTATTTTTAAGCTTGTTTCCTTATATAGAATTATAGAATTGCCTGAGTTGGGAAGGGCATTTTAAAGGTCATCTAGACCAAAGCGCCTCCGTACACATCTGCCTTTCAGTAGACCTCCTCATACTTGTTACTTTAAGCATAATGAGTAAATTGTTTCATTTCTTCTACTGTAACATATCTTGGATCTCAAGGCTGACAAGCTAGAGGTATATGAAGACAAGACCTAAAATTAGGGACCTGCACAATTCTTATGTTTTCGTATTAAAAACAAAGGGCAAAAGTCAGTATTGGAAGCAAGCATCTTTCTGGCAGGGTTTTGAGAGAGTTTGAAGCTGGTAAGGCAAAGCACTAGTGTGGAAGATGGCTTTTTCTGTCTCCTTGACTTGCTGCTCTTCAGCACAAAGCTGCAAAGTTAGGGACAGCCTATGTATGCTCTTACCAAGGATGTGGCTGCTAAGTATGTCTGCATTAGTCCTAACTCAGTTATTGAGAAGTTTTTTGCTTATCTCTTCAGATTTAATTGATTACTGAATGGATAATATGCATTTCTATATGTGATAGTTTCATTTCTAAAGCAGGGCAGTCAGGATTTTGATAAGTCTCTAAATATATATCTTCAAATGCATAAATTTAAAAGCTGGCTTAGTAATACCTAGTGTAGTTTGTGACTACTTAATTTCCCAGAAATTAGAGATGCTTATATTTTTTTCATAAAAAGGAAATGATAGAAAATAATGTTAAAAAAATGAAAATTTTAATAGATTTTTAAAAAAATATAATTTCACTCTATATAGGTAACATTTTTTTCTATTTCTTCATATATAGCCATAGGACAAAAGTATAATATTATCACTGCTATTGCTATCATGTCATAATGTCACAAAATTTCCTCTTTTTGTTTCTATTTTAGTACATTTTAGAAATAATTGTACGCAACTGCTACTGAATAAAATACTCCCCCTTTTTTCTCCTAAGTGTCTCTTGCTCTGAAAACTCCTTATGAATAGAACATTACTTATTTCATTTAATTTCTATTTGCAAAACTTTTTTTTAATTATTATTATAAAAGGAATTAATGTTTCTAGACATAATCAGTATTCAGCTTTAAATTTTTGAGAAAATTAAGCTGACAGAAATTTCCTTTGTGCTATTCTGATTTTTTATTAGAGCATGGAATGTCATTGGTAATCAGTGATTTATTTAAATGTTGTGAGTGATTTGAGGGAAAATTATAGGGATTTTTGATTGCTTTTCTTGTTTGGTTGCTTGCTTTTTATTAAGGAAAGAATCCAAAAGCAAAATTCAGAAACCTTAGACTCCAGGGTATAACATCGCATTGACAGCCTTTAAGGTTCTTATGAATCTGAAAAGCTTTCATTCTGCAGCTATATCTTGCATAACAACCTTTGCCTGAATAATGAAAGCATAAAAAATTTCAAGGCAGGCCTCAGGAAAAGAATCACCTGCAGCATCACAGACCACTACCAATGGATGTGATCCTCTTAACAAATTATTAGGAAAAGGATAAAACTTTATCTCCAAGTCTCCTAAGTGAATTCTCCATTTGGGAAGTGATTTTCTTGGTCTTTTTTGGTGGTAAATAAGTTCTCTTTCAATGGCTCTCAGCTTCACACTTAGTTCTCTTGTTCCTTTTTGTGTTGAGATATAATGCACTGAAAAGCTCAGAGGTTTTACCTGCACTGATCTTCATTGTAGTGTTGTCTGACATGTGACTCCTTTTATTCATCTCTCTTAAAGATCAGCATGGTCTTCATCCTCGGCCCTACTTCACATTCAAAACTTTGCTGGATAGTTTTTAAGGAAAGACTTTTACTTACATTTTCTACTTGCCTATCTGACAAATTTCCAGTGAAATCAGTTTCACTGTAATGAAAACCTTAAACTAAAGTTGTAAAACATAATATTCTACATAAGTACATCTTCTTGTATGATGAAATACACTCTGGACACATATTTGTAGTACTAAACTGTTGTTCCAGATCACAGAATTAGAGGCTATTGAGATTGTTGCGAGATTATAGCAGTAAGAGATCAAACGTGTGTACCTTGTTGCTGCATCTTAGTAACTTCAGCTGATTCTGCTGACTACTGTATGTAATGCTTCCATAGAGAGCTCAACAGGTGAAGAAAGGGGTTTTTGTATGGTGCCCATTTCTTTTAATGATGGAAATATAGTTCAATCTCATTTCCTAGGAAGAGTTTCATTTGAAGCCTTGTTATCTTAATAAGGCAACTTGTACAAGACAGTTTTGTTTAAAACTGGAATTTTAAAGGTCTCTCCTTCTGGATATTTAATGAAAATTTAGGGTATTTTTAACTCTTTTAAAAAGAAAAGCTGCTGAAAGAGAAAAGGAGTTTGGCTTTGTCATTGTTTATTGGTTTGGTTTGGGGTTTTGTGCTTATTATTCCAATATGCATTATTTGTGTCTGGTTCTAGTAGCAATTTGAGATCCAAATAGCATCATAACTGTTTGCCATTGGAAGAAAATCTAGAGTTTAATTTTGTAACTCTCACTGAGGTAAAAGGAATTGATCATATTAAGATTTCCAGCAGAACAGCACATTCCCAAATTCAGTGTGTACTCTTCATCCTGTATACATAGTCTAAAGAGGAATTTATTTCTTCAGACAACACCACTTTTCAGTTAAAATTCAGCCTTTATGCTCCATTAGTGTTTTTACGTGCATCTGATGCATAAATTGTTTTCTTTTTTATTGATTTTTTTGCTTTTACCTTTCACTAGACAAGCAGGTCGCGAAGCATACGAAAGATCCAGGGTGGCTTGTGAGCACTGTAGTAAAAAGGACTGAAAGCTTTTCTTTCCTCCCTTATGGAATTCAGTGTTGAAACCAAGGCATTTAAATACAGTTGTTGAAAACCTTCTGTTGTGAGCAGAGCTTGAAAAGAAAACAATACCATGGCGAGTCACTTGTTCTTTTATTGCTTCTCCTTGTGCAACCTGCTTTTAGCTGTTTTTACGCTGATTGAACACACTCCTTTCATTAACTTCACTTCCTTAGATATTGTTTCTTCTGCAAACAAGACAAGTGCCAAAAATAGTCATCTTTTGAGCTTTGTTCAACCTGAACTTTTGCTAAGCCGTTCCCATGTGCTCTGTAAATAATAACTATAATGGGATTCTATTAGTCTAATCATCCTAGCACAGAAGGAGGATATTTAACCAAGTCAAAAGCAGGTTTGATAATACACGCTAGAGAAGTATAAGCAGCAGGTTTATCCAAGAAAGGAAGACAAAACATAATATTTTAAAAACCCATAGTTTTTAGAAAATTTTTCTCTCTCCTCCTCCTTTGCATTACCTTCCACTTTCCTAAGGGTGAGCCTGGATTCGTGCTCCAGGAGAGAGTGACTGTCACACAGAGCTGGACTTGGGATGTATAAGGAAATACAGGAAATAGGCATGGATATCTAAAATACACTTATGTTGCTACTGGGTCAGAGTGAAGTGACCCTCTAATCAGTAATAGGTGGTAAAATAATAAGTTATGATCTATTAATTCTTGTTTAGTAATACCTTGCCTTGAGTGTTCTTACCACTGTCATTGGGGATGACAATTTAGGAAGGACAGTAGTGTAATTCAATATTTTAATTCCTTCCAGTCCTGGCAAACACTGAGTATGCTGACCTTGATCAAGTTGATTGTTTAAAGACATGTTGGTCCAGTGGTTCTCCTTTCCTGTTTGATAAGAGCATTGCCAAGCTCACACTTAAAGAAAAAAATACAATTTGGTTTTACACTGTTATTTTCTCACTTAACTGCTTAATTTGTATCACTGGCAGGAAAACAAAAAACAAAAAACAAAAAAAAAAACAAAAAACCAAACAAACAAAAAAAAAAACCCAGAAAAACCAAACCAAACAAAACAAACTAAAAACAAAACAAAACAAAACAAAAAAACCACCGCACATTCAGAGTTTTTTTACTCTATATATTCTCTCTCCTCAGTGCCTGCCTTCACGTATTTTACTGTCAATCAAATGATAAAAAGTTTTATTCCACACTGACTCTTAAACAGTGTTTGGATATAAAAATTGTGTGCACTTCTTGCAATGTTCCTGCTGTTGTTATTGTAATTTAATCCCACACTTCATTACTAAATATACTTATTCTAGCTAATCCCATGTGTTATAATACAGATTTTTTTTTAACTAGTCTCCTAGATTAAAGGGTTCTATACTGTCCAATCTACAGTTTATCTGACTTATTTCAAAGTAAATGGCACTAATTTTAGAATTTTTTTAGGTCCATAGAAAAATCCTATATTTCTGATTAAATACAAGTGAAACTATCTCTCTTATAGTAGTACTTTTCATGTAATGGAGATTTTAGACATGTGTTGATCAATCAAATCCAAAATTAGTGTCTGTATTCAATTCTTGAATTCACTGAAACATATTCAGTAGAAACCCAAACATGTCCAAGAAGCATTTAATTATTTATTGTCCTGGCTGCATACTACAGTAAAAAAGAGTTGCTCAAGTGTCTTGTACTTCCAGTAGTTTTGAGCAAGAAATACTGGATTCTTACAAATATATGCAAAAATCTTTCTGAGTAACAGGTGTGTGGGAGAGGCTGGCTGAAATAAATAGGTAGACTGCAGAGCTTTACTTTGTATTTAGCCATCCAATCAAACACAAACATATTGTTTAGGAGAAATAAGATAAAAATTTGAACAATTAATAAAAGGCTTGGTTGACTTAAATCTCCTGTCAAGGTCAGTGACAGATTTACTTTAACTTTTGCAGAAACAACCTTAAGGATAATCTGGAATTATTTAAAACTAATACTGCATTTTATTATCAAGCCATCTGGAGGAGAATAAATATTATTATTATTAAGTCATTAATGAAAATGAGTAAAGCAGTTCATAAAAACTTAACTGCATATGTTTTTCTACAGCCCCTTTATTTTATATTTTCAATAAAGGCCTTACTGGTAGAAGTCCTGGCTGAGGGTAAATTAAATTTTAGAAATACCTCTTATTTTCATATAACAAAATTATTGGTATATAATTCATAATCATTGAACCACCACTACTAAGAAGTGAACTACAAGGGTTCTGCCCTCCTCTTTCTCTTTCTTTCCACTCTCTTGTTGTTCTCAGCACAGATTTTTTCTGCCTGCCTCTGGCTTGTTGGAGAAGGGTAGGAGCTGTGGACCAGAGCTTGTCACTGCTGAAGTGTATAGGAATAATATGAGGGCAATCCTGTGAAGGCCAGGATGCTCTGGGAGTGGAGTAGGGAGTGGTGCCACTCCGGAGTGGGAAGTGGCAGAGCTCAGCAAAGGGAGGGCCTTTGTGGGTCCCTTCCTTGAATTATTTTGGCTCGTCTGTTCACTCTAACGATTGAGTTGCTGAGGAAGCAGGGTAAATCACTTTTGTTCCTCATCAGCAAGATGAGGAATGACAGCATTTCTATGATGAGTGAATGTATCTTGGATATGAAAGCACTGAACGAGGTGAACAGTATTATTTTGTCAGATATTTAAAAGAAGAAAATTCTGGACCAGAGCTAAGGAAGGTTCACCACAAAGACGAAAATTTGGAGGGACCTTGCTCATTCACCTCACTCAGCATTGTGATACTCTAAAAGCTATTCCTTATTTCTGTACAGAATATCAACCTATTCTTGAAGGAATAGGCTTGCTAATTTGAATGAAACTCATTAAGAGAGTTGTTTATATACTAGACCAAGGTGGACATGCCTTGCTGACACTTTCAACAAGCCTGGATGGAAGGTGTAACTGGTTTCAAACCTTGGACCTTTAACACAACCTTAGAGAACACTGAAAAATTGAAAGGAAATCTTAAGTTCTTTGATTTTGTCTTTTACTCTAAATTCTGAAGATCTCTAATTTCCTGAGTCTAAAGCAAAATATAGTATTTCCATTTGAATTACCATATTTTTCTAGCACTGTGCGAAAGTATATAAACAGACATACTCTTACTGTAAAAAGCTCTGAACAGACTGCTGAAGGTTTCCCTCCCATTTTACTTGTCTGATTTATAGCTAGAGTTGGCAGCAATGTCTATAGCTAAAGTTTCTTAACACTTTCTATTACCACGTCTGTTTTCAATTGCTTACAATTTTGCCAGCTTCAGCTGCTTCCCAGTGTTTTAAGACCTTTTGGCTTGGCCAGTGGTTTTGAGCTTTTATGATACTGGTGAGTTACTTTAGAAGTTTTATGGACCTCATCCTGAGCTGATCTAAATTTGTGTAACTTGAACACTGGGTTTAGCTATACTTTCCTGGATATAATGCTGCAGAAAGAAGCCCAGCTGGTTTTATTTATTTTTTAGAGAGTTGTGATGTGAATGAGAATGAGACAGACAGTAAGGAAAATTGGGAGGAAGTTGGGCTGGAAACTCTACAGTCATGACATGTAGTAACTTCTTTCTATAATTCTGCCTTTTCATGTTCCACAAGCATGTGGATTCCATTTGACTGCAGCCAGCCCTGCCCTTCATCAAGCTCAAATTTCTTCCTATTACAAAAGCAAGCCTGAGGGGGTTATCCTAAAGGAGGAAAACTTCAATAAGTAATCTAGTGCATTTTTCACTGAATTCCTACACAGAAGAGGTAGTATAAAAAGGTTGCCTCATTTTTTTTTTAAGTAGTCCTGTATTTGTGCTCCCCAAAACTAAGCTCTCCCATTTGCTGTAGGAGAGGCTTCTTGGGAATTACCGGATTCCTGCAGTTTACGTGCCATATCCCCATGTCTGTTGTAGGAGGTTCCCCTTCAGCATGGATGCTGAGAATGGCACCACTTAGTGATAAATACTACAAGGGGAACAAGTCCGATCCAGCAGAGTGGGTTGTCCATTTCCAGTGGCTGCAACAAGGCTGCGCACGTGAAGGAGTTCACATTTAGTGAACCCTTTCATGTGAATTAGTGAATTAGTTTAGGGCATTAATCATTAATGTGTAATTTTTCTTCATTTTGGGAATGGAGAATGCCAATTTAATCAGGTAAATTTTGAGTCCTGCCATGTCATTTTAATTTAACAAACTGCATTTACTCCATTCATATTTCTTGTGATTTCAGCTTTTGGACTTCCTCCTGCTTTCTTAATGTCTCTTTACCCTTTAGTGATCTTGAAATATTTTGTTACTCTGAGTCTGTTCTTGCTTTACTGCAGGCATATATGGGTTAAAGAAGAGAAAGTCTCACTGTAGTATACTGTATTTATTTAATTTCCAGTACTTCACTGAAGGTGTCAGTATTTTCAAAGAGACTCCAGTGTTGCTGAAATTATCAGTCTTTTGCAGTCAGTGCTATAGTTAAATTACACATGCAATAAATTGAAGAGGATACTTAATTAGATCCTTCATTAAGGTTCAGTTTACATCTCTGAGCTCTTAATGTAGTGGGCACATGTAGTTAGTGATGCGGTAAGGAAACCAAATTGTTGTATTTTTTCTTTTCAAAAGGGCTGTAGTAGGGGCTTGGACAGGGACTGAACCAGCAGCTTTTTTTCTGTTAGAAAAATCTGGTTCAGTTAGACCACATTAGAGACATTATGTTCCATAGGATTAAGTAGCTTACTAATAAAATTTATCCAAAGGAAGAAAAAAAGACAAGCACAAAAACATTATTAGGGGCCTGAGTCCATTATCAGGTGGGGTTCTCATAGTGCCGGTACCACTGTCCTGACCTGACCAAGGACATGCAGCATCGGAGCAGAGAAGTTTTCAGCACTGATGCTGCCTGGCAAACAGGTTTGAAAATAGCTTTCAAGCAGAATTTCTGCCCATGAAACTACTTAGTGAAAGGTATTGATGGATAGTGAGTTTGTTTAGACCAACAAATCAATACTTTGATATTATCAGTCTGTTCAGCTGTTCCCACCCTGCTCCCTGGGAGAGCCAGTACCAGAGTGATCTTTGTAAGTGGTGTAACTTTGTAGAGGGAAAATCATCAAATTATCTGTGAGAGTAGCAGAGTTGCCTCTCAGGAGGCTCACTTTTTATTGATTTATAAGAAAATATAATGTCTAGATCTAAGACCTTCTCAATATGTTTGATTTTACCTAGATTTTTGAATACACCATGTCTTCAACTTGATCTTTCAAAAAATGTTGTAATTTTTCCAAATATATTACTTTTCTCACTCTTTGTGATTAGGATTATATTTCTTTTCCTTGTCTTCTGACAAATTCCAGGTGTACTCATTAATTGGATGCATCTTTTAGCAATGTTATCAATGCCTCTTGCTATAGTTGGCTGCAGAACTTCACACTGTTTGGTTCAGACAGGCTGAGCTAGTAAAATACAAGATTAACATCACTTAATTTCTAGATATTGAGGCTACTTTTGGACTCAATTTCAAGGTTTGTAATTGTTTAAATGAGTTTTCTTTTTCCGAAAGTTAGTTTAAAGGGGACTTCGGAGCATAGTTACCTTCTCTTGGCAGAGCTTTTCTGTCTGTGACCCATTTCCTCTGGGAAAAAGGACCCCAACACACCTGGCAACCCCCTTTTGGGAGAGCAATCTGTAAGACTCATTCTTCTGTCTAAGAGTCATGACGAGGGTAGACTCCAGCTGAGTAGCCTGGTCAAGATGTCCCTGATCACTGCAGGGGGTTGGAGCTAGATTACTTTTAAAGCTCTCTTTCAACTTAAAGGATTCTATGAGCCTGTGACTGCACCCAGCAATATTCTCTAGAGAGCCTCTCTTTACCAAATTTTCTATTTCCAAATGGAATAGTATATTCCATTTGCTGGTTTGCAGCTTTTGAAATTAGGTGAATTAGGATATAACTGGAAAACAAGGGTGTAGCTGATCAAGCAGATGCTTGATTGACCCCTTGATAAACCAAAGCAGTTCAGAGAACAGAAAATATAATATAATAGACAGTTGAGGGAAACTAGTGATGAGCCATATCAGCCAGCTGTGAAGTCAGATCAGTACCACAGTCATTGTGATAGAGACACAAGCAGATGTCTGGGAGTAAAAGAGGAATAATCAGGAGACAGTGAAGAAGTAGGTGAACTGTCACTTGCAGTAGCCTTTTAGGTTAGCTGAACTGCCTTGGCTGCCATGGCTCTGAGTTTTACAGCCTTTTCCTGCCAATGCAGATGCGCAGTGTAGAGAGTGTGACCCACAGTCTGGCCCATCTCAATATTTCTTGAGAAAAGTCTCCTGGAAGAAATAGAACTTGAACTAGAAGCAAGATGACTCTTTTAACAGACCATGAAGTGATGACAGGCTGCTTTTAAAACAAACAAAAGTCCAAACCACCCAAAATTCACGCTTGGTTTTGTATGTTTTTTGATTTAAACACCCTCCAACATGTGTAAATGTTGTACAAAATATTACACTTTGAGAATGTTTCAGGTCATCAGTCTGTTACTTGTAGGATTAAAAATCTGTCTTAAAAGACATTATGATCTGTCTGGAAGGCTGCTGAAAATGTATCCTTCTCATAGCTGTTAATCTCCACATCTGCCCCTCTAGAATGCTTTCATGTGATCTGCCCCTGTTGTTTTTTAAGCTTATGTGACTGATGCTAGATAAAGATTATATAGATCAAATGGGAAAGAAGTATGATTATTTTACATACAATATAAAATTCAAAAAGCCTGCTTTCATCTACCCACTCCTTAAAAAAAAAAAAAAAAGGCGGGGGGGAAGAAAGGTGTCAGACCTTGCTCAGATGATAATTATCTTCTGCACAGTGAGTTATAGAAGAAACATTGAACTCATCAATATGAGAATATCCCCCCAAGTTATAATGTGGAAAAAGTAGAGGGTTGAAACTAAGAACAAAGGCTTGTCAGACTAAAATGGATACAGCTGTGTGTACAATTTTAATGCTGTTCATAAGGAATTACGCTAAGACTTCTACAAAACGAACCGTGTGATCACCAAAGCGGACATTCCTGGAATTTAGAAACACAGCAATAGCAGTGGTAGGGGTAGGGGGTTTTCTCAGAAAACTTGAACACCTAGTTCTTGTTTAAGTATGTTATAATACTGCTACTTGCAGTTTGAGCACTGACACTCAGATGGCCAAGAGACTCATGTGAGCCCCATGTCTGAGACTGCAGCAGCTGTTGGGCTGTGGGAAGGTGCCAAGATGGTGCAAGCAGCCCTCCTGTAAAGCCTCTGAGAAGCGTGGTAGCTATTATTTGATGCAGTCAATGCTTTTAAAAGAAAAACTTCTTCATCCCCAACTGTTTTTCTCTGTGTTTTGATAATATTAAGTGATTTCCTGAGCTACTTCTTACGGTAAGAATACTTAGTAATTCAAGACATGTAAAGCAGAGGTGGGATTCTGCTTGAGAAAATCACTTGCAAATTCCTGTTAATTTTGCACGCAATTAACATGGTGTTGGCCTTTCTCAGTGCTAGTCAATATGATTGATGGATTTCTCTCGGGGCAGTCGATTTAGCTTATTGAGGACTTTTAAACAGTGACTGATAGCTCTGTAAGTCAGAGAAAGAGTAGTTTAAAGGACTGACAGAAGTAGTACTGAATATAAATAGTATCCTTTTGAGACTGAAGTTGTACTAGAAAGTTTCATGAAAGCAGTAAATTGTTGCACCTTTATGAGAAAGAATGTATAGACAGAAAGTTTTCAGTTTTATTTAAAAGTTCATTAGGTTAGGTGGGGCTTTCAGTTTGTTTGTTTGGCATCTGTTAGGATAAAAAAAACTTTGGTTTTTGTATTCCTAATCAGTTAACATGATGGAGAAGTATTTAAAATAAAGTTGTTACTACAGGAACTGAGTGGTACATTTACCTGTCAGAAAACAGGATGTATAATTCTTGAAAATTTCTCTAAAAGCATTTACTTTTTACCAGATAGAAGGTATTTTTAAAAGTGAAAGTGGTAGGAAACCCCAAACCATTTCACAGCTTCCAAAAGGCATCTCGATGGTGTGAATTCCATTGGCAAGCATAGAGTAGTTAAGGCAGGGAGACACCTTGAAATATTATACCTCGTCCAACCTCCTGCTGACAGCATGTTCTTCAGGGTTTTGGTTATGTCTGGGGATGAAGAGGACTTCTTCAGGATTTCATAATTACTTACTTCAAATAAACTCAATTCTTGGTACTGGTTGTTGTATATACTATTGTGAATTTAGCTCTCCCCAGATATTGTAGATTGAATTCAGGTGAAAAACTTAACCAGTTCTGTCTTGAAGCTACAGAGTTTCACAAGATTTGTGTCTCTTTGTTCATTTTCAGAATTTTGCCTGACATTTTTTGTGGGCATGTGATGTCACTAGCAGCTGGGATTTCTTTAAAGGCAGAATGAAATACTACTGGAAATAACCCAACTCACCCTTCCACTTGGGTCTGCAAACTTGGTTCTTTCCCAGTACCAGACCTAGTTCTACTAGTTCTACTGTTTGGACACATTTTCTGTCATATAAAAAATCCTGTCTGACTAAAAAGAAGCCTGGGGTCTGGGCATCTGCACTGGGCACAAAGTGTCCTTAGTTCCACTGAAAAATTAGAAACATAAAAAACTGGAAAAAAAAAAATCAGTTTTACTTTACACTAGATTTTAGGGGGATGAAAGTGTGAAGATCTATGTCCATCTCTGTGAAGATGCTATGAACATCACATAGCACACAGATTTTTTTGTGATCTTTAGGAACTTTCCTTACCTTAACTAATTAAATCGCACCAATCATTTTCCTTTCTAAAAGCAGTGTTAGGATGCTGGGGTTTATATCAAAAGACATATAGCATATGTGCAGCAAATTAAAATGTTTTCCTTTCTTTTATTTCCTTAATAAGGAAGAAAGAAAGAGGTTTCTGCTTTGTTCAAAATTTGCCACATTCATGGATTATGTTTTGTGATTCTTGGGATGGGGAGAGTGATAGGCTTTGTAGACACTCTGGACCAGGAGTTTTAGTCAGTGACCATAGAACAGGTAAAAAACTTCTAGAAATATTCATAAGGTATTTCATATGAACAGAGGATTTCCAAGTAGTAAATTTAATCTTTTGTCTTATTTACACCTACTTGGAAAAAAAGTACAAATCTGATATTAAACAGAATATATGTCAATTATGTTGGCATTTGTACCTGCTAATAATAAGTTCAAGCACTGGAAGATGAAGCTATTGGATAGCTAGGAAGTAGAAAAATATTATTACTTAATTTTCTACAAATTGGGTAGAATCCATGGCTCATTTGTTAGAGCGCCTGCTTGTCCTTCTTTGTGTGATGTTGCATTGCTAAAGCAGTTGATCAGTGACCTGTACAAATCAATGGGCTGTCTTTCCAATATTTGACAGGGGGGTATGGATGGGTTGCATGCCATTAATGGGTTTCTTTGTGCTACTTATGAATATTCTTGACCACAAGACACCAACAATCAGAGAACAGGAGGCAGCGCAGGGCTGCTTTTCTGTCTTATACTTTCTTTGTGTCTGTCTTGTGACTCCTTAAGTCTTGTAAACTAAAAGGAGTAGCAGTGCAGGCTGATAATTTCTGGTCTCCTCTGACATCTATAGGTCTTGGGGTTAAGTATACGTGAATAAAGAGGGGTGGAGGAGGAGAAAATTGTACATTGGAGAAAACTACTTTGGTTTTGGAGGTGCTCATTCTTTTACCTCTTTCAAATGCAGTTGTGTAGAAAACTGCTTTATTATACAGGAACCTTCCTGCCATTTTCCTGGTGTTGTTTATGCAGTCCTGGTATAGTTCACTGGGATCTTGATGTCTCTGAGTTTCCATGATAATTTAGCTGTGGAAGGGCTGTTCTTCAGATCATAAATCTACTAGTTTCAAAGCATCAGAATGTGTTAAAGGGTTTCACTTTAAGAAATAATGTACATTTATAAATCAGTTTGAACTGGGTGAGAGTTTTGGCTCCAGGGACAAGGCTTGTTGAGTATTCTTTAGTTCTTTATTAGACTAGGTAATACAATTGGAAACTACAGATCCTTGGCTCTCAGGCACCAAGGTCAGAAACAGAAAACTTTAAGCTTATCACAGAAAAGAATTGTTTCAAGGTTAACTTAATTATATTAGGGAATTAAAGAGAAAACTCTTATTGGTACTTTTTAGAGCAGAAGTGAATGTTAGCAAGTGGAGACTTGATACGGTCATAGAAAATCTTTAAAGCTTTATAAATTATAAGTACTGAGAAGAGTGAAACACTTTTAATAGCAAATCTATTGCTATAAATCAGGGAGAACAGTTCTGAGACCAAAAAAGGTTCCAAAGGCTGGCTTACTCAGACTCTAAAGGTATATACAGTCTCATTCGTCCCTGCATCTTCTTTCTCTGCCCAATTTTCACTATATTTTTATTAAAGTCAGTGCTATTTGCACTATCTTTGTATATTCCTTAGTAAACTCTTAAGACATCCTGAAAGTTTGTATGCTTTCACTAGCTCTTAAAACAAACAGGTTTTGCAACAGATTGATGCTGTTTGATCAGAGAAATCATTTAGACTAAGAGGTTGATGTTAAAAAAAATATTTTTGCTAGAGGCTTCTTGTGAGTGTTCTGTTGTTTCCAAAGTTCTATAAATACACACATTTCAAAGAATACACATAAAAAGAAAATTGTAAAAACTATTTCATCCCTTGATATCTAAATGATACAAATATACTGTTATTTTTAAAAATTATTTAAAAGTGTAGCCGCTTTTAAATGACAAAATGAAAAGAATTACAGATGGATATAGATGGGTCTCTGCTTCATCTTTTAGAAGAATTAGGGAAGGGAACATCAAGCAGTCATAATATTTTTATTTGCCAAATTTGATCATGTAAAGACATCAGTTAAAGTAGTTGTTTAAACACTGTTTCTTTCATGTTAAGTTTATAACAATCTTCATGTAGATGGCATCAACTAGAAACTTTATATGTTTATTGATTGGGGAAGGGGAGAAAGAACTGCAATAAAACAGTATAGCCCAAAAAGAATTAAAATAACTGGTGGAAATTAAGAAGCAGTTGGTGATTTTAATTTTTTTTTTTAAATTAATTTGACTGAAAAACTACAGACAATGAATAATATGAATAACATGACAAAATGTTAATGTGTGTACTGTAGGGCTGTTTAGAACTTCTGACATAGCTATAGAGACTCAAAGGCAGAATTTCAATTACTAAAAACTTTATCTTCCTAATAGCACAAATCCTGCTCCCCAAAGAAACAGCTACAGACTTTTCAGTAGGGCCTGTTGTGACAGAATTAATCAATTTTAACCTAAAATAGGGTCAGTTCTGACTATATATAAGCAACTAATTTTTAAAATTAATTCCAGCAATATGGGCAGCAGGGCAGGGAGGGGATTCTGCCCCGCTCTGCTGAGACCCCACCTGCAGGGCTGCATCCAGCTCTGGGGTCCCAGCTCAGGAAGGACAGGGACCTGCTGGAGACAGGCCAGAGGAGGCACCAAGGTGATCAGAGGGTGGGGGTCCCTCTCCCATGAGGACAGACTGAAAGGATAGGGGTTGTTCAGCCTGGAAAAGAAAAGGACCTGGTGAGATTTTATTGCAGCTTTCCAGCAAAGGGGGCTGACAAGAAGGCTGGCAAAGGACTTTTCACAAGGGCACGCAGTGACAGGACAAGGTAATGGCTGTAAGATGGAGGGCCACTGTAAGGTCTCCTTGCAGCCTTCTGTTCTCCAGGGAGAAGAGTCAAAATGGTCTGATCATCCTTGCAGTCCCCTCTGGACCTGCCCCAACAGGTTTATATCTGTCTTGTTCTAAGGACTCAAGCTGGACACAGTACTCCAGGTGGAATCACCTGGGCAGCGCAAAGCCACAGAGTCCTTTAAAATTGTCCAGTAGGCTAACAAAAGATCTACCTATTTTGTCAAAATAAAAATCATAAGAGCTCAGAAATAGAGATCCTCTGTTTGTAAACTTACTGCAATAAAGAACAAAAAACTGGACAAGAAATTGTAATTTTTCCACAAGTTTTTTTCTTATGTTTCTTGGCCATCATGTTATAGGCTACTATCTAAAATTATCAAAGCATGTCTGCTTCCTTGTGCATACTGTAAGTTAAAGAATAGATAGCCAAATGCACTGCGTCAGTAACCCAAAGAAAACATGCTTCTAAGAAAATATGCTTCTAAGCATATACCAGTTAAAGAAATTGCTAGAAATGTGTGTATCTACAGAAAAAAACAAAAACAAAAAAAAAAAACCCCCCAAAAAAAAAAAAAACACAACAAAAACAACTGCAACAACAACAACAAAAACTTTAATTTACTTATGCAGGCAGAAAAAGGCTTGTTTCTTGTTCTGACTTGCAGGCTCTACACTGTATAGATGTCAGCATAGATTATATTTGCTGGAGTCCAAAGGTGACAGAAACAATTTATAGAAGGGTATTATTTGGGTATTTCACACCTTGCATAATCAAAGGTTTTATTCTTTCTCCATTTATTTTTCTACCCTTGTTTTCAATGAGACAAAAAAAAGGAACCACTGTAAGAACCAGAAGTACTTCTATATTATTAGAGTT
The DNA here is from genome assembly GCA_013396955.1 of Regulus satrapa. Lineage (NCBI taxonomy): Eukaryota > Metazoa > Chordata > Aves > Passeriformes > Regulidae > Regulus > Regulus satrapa. The sequence goes on along the minus strand of VWZN01016274.1, from coordinate 213,741 downwards.
GTTTCATTTTTGTAGCAATATTAAGTTACATTAATATTTATCTCGAATCAGCAGAGATGATGAGTGAGACTGAGGGCAATGTGAAATTGCAGTCCAGGCAATTTAATGTGTGATTTGTTTGATTGTCTCCATAAAAACTGGTAGCAGTATATTATCTTACACTTATTAAAAAACAAACAAACAAACAAACAAACAAAACCAAAAAACAAACACCCCAAAAACAGTGTGACTCAAAAAAGTTGGTCAATTAATTAAATTATATTCTTGTTCATCTTGAAGGTCAGGCAGTTAATTTGTGCCAAGATTTGCTTTGAAATCATGCATGCCTCAACTTGGACCTTTTGTATCCCTAGAGAATTTCTCAGGTCTTACTGTGCATCACGCTTCCTGTGGATGCTGGGCTAATGCTGGCTAATCCTGTTAGCGCATACAATGGATACAGTGAGGTCTGGAAATTGGGATCTGTATTCAGAAATTGGGATCTGCATTCAGTAGTTCTATGCACCAGCAAATTGAGATCTTCTTGGCTCCTCAAAAAAGAGAGTAAAACATGGTTAAAATTAATGTCATGTGTTTTGATAATTCATACTCCACAGGGCAGAGGAATAACTGCAGCTAGGATTAAAGTTTTTAAGGTATTTGTAATACACTTTAGCTGTAGCCTGAAACTCTGCTTAAATGAGATCTGTGCTTTTCAGCTTCTCGTGTTCCTGTATGCATAGGAGTCTATTTCTTTAATGCAATTTTCCTTTTGGATTAGATGTTTTCATACATCAGTACAGTGTAATTTCTAAGTGTTGCTTTGAATTTTTTATTCATTTGAGAAGGTGGAAAAAGATTCCTTCATTTTAAGATGCTGAATCTTAGACTTGCAGAAAGTATCCAAACAGAGCAAAAGCAATCCAAAAGTTAATGGTATCTCAGAAATTCTTAAATGGAATTTTAATATATAAACATTCTGTTGCAAGTGTATTAAATTCCTTATTACTTGTACTCCAGTATATTGCACTGCAACCATATATGCTATTAATGACTATGTAAGTGCTTTCTTTCCTGAAAAACTTTGATGTTTTGTTTGGTTTTATTTGGTTGGGGTTTTTTTTGTTTGGTTTTTTTTTGTTTGTTTGTTTGTTTTGTTTTCTTTTGTTTTGTTTTTTAATCTATATATGTGTGTTTACTGTTATGAGTGCACAGAATGAGGATTTACAACATTGTAAATAATTATTAGTGAAATCAGGGTTTCCTCTTCTGTGACCAAGCTAATTGGTAAATGTGAACCAATGAGTTGGTCACAAAAAGGAGTTGTTAACAGCAAAATAACTATATTAGGTGAAAAACATACCGGGCAAAGTACATTCTTGGCCCATGCAGGTATTGCAAAAATTTTTCTTTCAAAGCAAGAAAAGGAGGTTTTTCAATTTTCTTTTAACATTTCTTCTGGAAAATGAGATATTTCCTTCTTTACATTATCATTGGGATCAACATCACCTCAGTGTTAAAATGGTCATCATTTACACATCATCATCAGGATCAGGAGATCTGCTATAGTGATTACAAATAATATAGTAAAATATAATAGTATAACTTATAGGAGAATAGAAGACTTTCTTCCTTTTAAATATGCTATGACAGGAAAAAAAATCAGTGATTTTAAACAAAATTAACCTCATTTAGACTGGATCAACTTTAATCTTTGATCTAGAAAGAGGAAGGACTGAATCACATTGTTAAAGAAGTGGTCTTTATATAGTGTGAAGGCTTAAAAATAATAAATATAGATGCAGAAATGCATCTATAGCATTGCATAGGTTTCATTTTACCATGTCTATAAAAGTAAAAGGTATTTCCTCTTTCTTTGTAATGCTTTTCAACACCTGCATTCAACAAGGATGGAAAAAATGTTGAGTTTCCAAGGATGTTCTTTAGAAAGTCATTTATTCTTGCTACCATGTCTCTACCAATTATTAGCACCACAATTATTAATACCACAAATATCTTCAAGGCTTTGTGAGCCCATTGATGCAGAATGCATAACAACCATTTAATGACCATCTCTGCACAAGGCCTTCAGGTTATAAAGCCGTACAAAATTGGAAGGTATGGAAAAGGAAGCAACTTCAGAAGAAGCTAAAATATTCCATTTGTAAATCACTGGTGTTTGCTAAAAATGGTATTTGTTGAAATTCTTTCAAGATAATATTTTAATGAAAAAGTTAGTTTAATCCAAAGTTGCTTGGTTCTCAGTGAGACCTTTTGTTATTCTTTTATATCTTCAAAAACTAATGTGAAATCTACAGATTTTTTTCATGACCAGGTCAGTTTGTATAAAACTACACAGCCCTAATAGGGATTCCCATTTCATATAAGAGGCGCCTAATGATGATCAGTGAGTATTTACTTAGGTGACTTTCAGAAAAGATCCCATATCCAACTTTTCTTAGATGTGATATTCACTGACAAACCAGTCTCCAGAGCCTCTCCAGCCACTGACTACTATTCACAGCTTCCATAAATGGAAGTGAAGTCAGTCAAAAGTTCATTGTCTTTGCACAGTTTCTGGCCTTTAGGAATTCTCTTCTCAATTTTTTTTTCCCCACCTATCTCATTAGTCTGGAGACTGTTTGCAGGTATCTTGAAATACATTAATATTTCTGCAATCACCTGAGGTAAGTGACGCTTATGTACTCCTCAGGAAAGACTGATGTATCTTTCATGACAAAACAGAACAGTGTCCTCGCCCCAATAATTCTTGTTCTTTTTACTCAATACTTTCAGTAGGACTGATTGCTGAAAAGATAGGAAGATGAATTATTCATTAAAAACTGATCTGCTCATTCAGATCTCAAGGTTTTACAGACTATCCCGCTACAGCATGTCCTGGGAATACAAAATTCCCTCTTTTGGTCCACTCATTTATTTTTGATTCAATGAATTCCAGTTGCTTGTCTGCAAGCTGCATCCCTTTCTGACCCCTGGGCTTCTAGCCATTGGTTAAGAATAACAGTAATTTTGAGACATAAATAAGGTGGTTTTGGTAGCTGCTGTAGTGACTGATACTGTAGGGGGATTTTTGTTTTCTAAAAAATGTATCCTATGTGTAATCAAGGAACCTGAGAGGAATTCTAGTCTTCAACTGAAGAAATTATTTTAAAGTGTTTTTAAAGTTGCATGGAATAAACTTCTGCCTAAAATGAAAATAATTATATGCTTAAAGAGTTAGTTTTACAGGGTTTCTTTCCTAGATTGGGACCTTTATTTAGTCTACATTTTAAAATTCTTGCTTATTTCTCTTGTGAATACTTTGCTGTCTTAGTTGTTATGAATAGAGCTCTTTGTTTTCTGTATCTGGAATTTAGTCTAAATAATGACCTCCAATGAAGTACTTCTGTAAGGTCACAAATGCCTCTCAGCCAAGCTAAAGTAAATATCCTAAATAATTATATTTTATTTTTTTATGAACCTAATATATCAGTGACAAATACTGAAAGCTCTCCAACAGGGGAATGGTAACTCACCACCTCAGTTTCATTGACCTGCAGGCTGCTTTTTCTTCTGAAGGCTTTGTTTAATTGCAAAGGACGGAAGTCTTGAGTACTCACATACAGCTCATATAGCTAATTTAAAGCTGAGTCTGTATCAGAGAGCCCTTGCTCCTGATCCAGAGGATGATAGTCCTAATGTAGTCACACATGAACCAGACAGCCTGATTTTTCCTTTAAGGAAAAAAGATAACCCAAAATCCTGAAGAGCATGTTATCTGATCCCACCATTAGGGAAGTCTGCAGCTGTTCGTATTTCTTCTCTGTAGCACGTGTCACTGTGGCAAATGGAAAATATTTTCATCCTCTAGGATTACAGAGCTGCTGAAAAGCCATAAACAAAACATAACTAGAATTGTGCACGTAAGTGACAGTTAATGTGACCTCTCAGAAGGTAAGGGTAGACAGGAAAAAAAAATACGGGAGACAATTCATACTTTGATTTGCAACAATAAACCAGAGAGAGTTTCAGGAAAATAGAAAAACCTAAACCTGAGGAAAGTATTTTTTTATAAAGAGATGCATGTACGTACTTACACAATTATTTAAAAGTAAAGCCCCAGTGGTTGAAGTGGGGATCCATTTGAAGTAATCCATTTCAGAGAAGTCACACTGATGTTAATGTACTTTAACAGTTTCTGTTCCCAGGGTATCTGACAGACTTTCAGGCTTTATTGATAATGAAGGAAAATGTGTCAATACTCCCACTTTAAGACCTGATTCAGAAGCAAAGTGATTTTTTTTCAAGGTCAGACAGAAAATCTGTGTCCTAATTCTGAATTTCATCATTCTAAGGCCCTAATCCTGGCAGTTTTACTTTTTTTTCTTTTGAGGAAAAGGTGACCTTGAAGTTTTTCCTCAGTTGTTGCTCATCCTTTCTACATTCAAGTTTTCTTCAACTGCAGAGTGTTTGAATAGAGGAAAAAAAGAGGTATTTATTAAAAGGGGAGGGAGAAGGGTGTTTTTAGAAACCTGCTTTAGTCTTGGCATCTGCAGGTACTCAGTTCCAGTGGGGTGCTGCCTGCCAGCTCTTCCCAAGGCAGAAGGAGCTGTTCCAAATTTCCCGGTTGTACTACCATACATGAAAGTACATGTGATTTTTCTTACAAGTAAAAATTATCCAAACCCCCAAAGAGCATGATTTTATGTGTTTTACAGCAGTGATAAGGCTGTTCACTGTAAGTAGTCTCAATATAGAAAGATCTTTATAGAAGTTGTTGCTTGTTGACTAAATATGGTCTGCTCATTCCTCTCTGTTGCTTTTTCAAGTATTCAGACCAGTGCCTAGAAATAATTCCAAACATCTAGGCATGGAAACCAGAACAATCTTTCAGTGTTTAAAAGTTAATTCTGAATATATAAATTATGTATTATTTAATTTTTTAAAAAGGAGTGACATTGTCACTATTTAAAAATAATCTGATGCATGTGATTTGGTAACCACCAGCTGGGACTGAGTGTACACCTCCTTGTTGATAGTACAGAATTAATAAAACAAAAGTGGAAAAAGGATTAAAAATGGTAAATGGTCTTTTCCTGTTTCGGTGACAGGAAGGGCACAGCCAACAGAGCATTTCACATCATGGACAACAAACACAAATGATATATTTCTAGTACCAAAGCCGTTTATTGCATCAGATCACATTCTCAAAAATGTACTATTGAATTAACACCTATGATTTAGTAAGTGTGTTTTACTGAGAAAAAGTTTTGAAATTGATTTTAACCTTCCACATTTTTTAGTTCCACCACTTAGAGAGCAGTATCATGTGAGTACAAAATACCTGGACATCCTTCATCCTTCAGAAGAAATCTTTACTCCCTTTTATTAGAAACAACTCCTGGGAACATACTGCAAGATGAACAGTGATTTTACAGTGTTAATTCTAGGTGTTAGAGGAGTGTAAATGTGCAGAAACTGGATGAAAAGGGACATTTGTATCTTAGAGTCAGAATGAAGTGCGGGAACACTTTTGTATTTACAGTTGAGCCTGATTAGGATTTTGTCTATTAGGTTTGGCTATCACATAATGTGGAATTTCCCTTTCATTTGATTAGAGACAAAAAAAGGTCTTGATCTCGGTTTACTTGCTGGCACTGAAGTGCCATTGGCACATTGGCCTAAAAAGTAAGTGCCAAATCTTGGCACCCTCAGGCCTAGCAAAGTTTCCATGTCCTGTGATGCATTTGTGACTGGTTGGAAGTGCTAGATTTCACTTTTGACCCACAGTCCCAGAAGAACTCTGCAGCAGATGAGGATTGGCATTGCAGATATGAACTACACCTTATCTGTCTCCTTTCTCCTCCATAATTCCCCTACCATGATTGTAGATTTACTCTACATGCTGACAGTAGTACTTAGCCAGAAAATTCCCAATTAACATGCCCAGATGTTATCTGACATTTGTTGCCTATCCAGAAGGAAGCAAAACTAAATGTAACTTCTGCAATTTACCTGTTTTGCTTTTAAGTGTGTTTCACTTTTCCACTTTGGAGCACAACTTCAGCACTTTATGAGAGGAGCTGTAGGGATGCAGCCCAGCACGAAGGCAGCTAAGTGTGGATCCAAAGTGGCCTCATACTGTCTGATGGAAACAACTGGTGGTATCTCAAGGCAGTTTGATGATGTCATTCCCCGGAAAGAAAATGATAAACTTGTGAGTGTTTGATGTATCTGGAATAGTTAAGGACAAAGCTTCATGTCTGTTGTGGCTGCTGGATTTTCTTATGGCTTAAAAGGCTGTGAGATGACCTGAGAGGTTGTATATGGGCTACTATACAGTGTGTGGGTCAAAAAATATCCACATAATCTGTCCTTTTGTCCCTTTAACATCCTTTTGTCTTGCATTCTCATGCCCTGCAGTTTGAATGTTTCTATGGTACTGTCTAAGATGGATGACGACTCAATGATGTGTTATTATTTTGAGGTGTAGAAACATTCATGATTTTCACAATGCAAGACTGCACGAATGGTCAGCAAATGTCATGATTTTCTCATTTAGTGGTTCAAATGGAGCTAACATCCATTTTACAAATGGAACAAATGGCTTTTAGGAGCAGGTGGCTGTTCACAGGAATTACTCCAGCAGGTCTGAGTTTATGAAGGAAGAATATCTTGTGCTCCATTTTAGTTATGCCTATACAGTTTCACTACAGATGGCAGTAGCAGTTTCCCCAGCAGGGCCTTCTAAAGACTCCACTGACTGACCATAAAACAATTGTTTTATGTCTTCTCCAAAGCACAAAAATATTCCTGTGCCTAAGGAATTCTGGAATTCCTTTATAGTCACAGCAACAGTGAGGCTGCATGATAATATGTCTAAAATACTGTTTTCCTGTAACTCAAGCTTAATTGGCAATTATCATCTAACAATTTAGAGTGTACGAGTGTGTGTGTGTGTGTGTGT
>VWZN01016274.1:178093-206704 GCA_013396955.1 Regulus satrapa | reverse complement strand
TGTGTGTGTATGTATGTATGTATATGAACACAAACATAGTGTTTAGGGGTCAAATCTACTATACCACCTTTAAACTTATTTATTTTTTGTTGTAATCTTTATGACTTATGACAATTATTTATGTAGCTCAGTTTGGGAAACTATTATAATCCTTTCCTAGAGACAAAAAAAAAAAAAAAAAAAGGGAAAATATGTATCTTCAGTTATTGCACTTGGTAAGAAAAGGAGACTTAGAAAACAGCACTTAAAAAGGAGTTTCCAGTTAAAATGTTTCCTTCTTAATAAATTGTTGAAAAACACATTTTTGCTTGGATTTTTTAATATTCAAACTGCTTCATATGCATAGTTTTATATAGAAAAATAAGGAGAAACTGAACATGGAAACAAATTAAAATTCACTCTAAAATGAGAAATAAATGCCAGTACATTTTTATCCTTTTTTGCTATTTCCCTTTAATTTGAGTTTAGTTGTTTTGGGGTTTTTTGGGGGTTTTGGGGTTTTATTATATGGTAGAACTTTACTGCTTCTGTAAGATTTCTCTGATTGCTGAGCAAGATGGCTGTTGGTAGAATTTGTGTAAGGGGGATTGTGGTTGTTTCATGGAAATATACACACGTATAATTCTTCAGATAATTAATCACATCTATGCTGTGTCATATCTGGCACACTTACAAAACCATGACAGATCTGGCCAGATCTTGGCTCTCCCTTTGGGAAAATACAACTACTGTATGTCAAATCTTGCCAAATTAATGCATGTAAATTCCCTACTCTTGCTACAGTGGTAGTAAGTACTTTTTTCCTACCATTTTAATTTGGATATCTAGTTAATAAACGAGTTACTTCGTTATTTTAATTTGGACAGTGTGAGCAGTTTTTGTTGGGAAAGGGGCAATTTACACATGATAATACTCTAGACCTAAACTTCTAATGAACAAAAGTAGATTTTTAGAGGCAACTGTAGCATAGTTGTGATTATCTGAACTCAAATGTTTCAGGTTTTCTTGTATGAGCATGGAGGACAAGATTGCATAGGTCCCAAGTGATGAAATTATGTTAATTTATTTAGTCTGTGGAGTTAGAAGTCACCATTAAGAGCTAAACATTAAATTAGTGAAAGAAAAAAAAGAAAAAAAAAACAAACAAAAACAACGAGCAACAACAACAAAAGAAAACCCAACCAAACAAAAAAACCCCCACAACTAATTATTTAGCTTAAAATTCAATTTAATCTTACTTTTATGACATGCAGGGAAAGAAATGCTTAGTAGTTCTGTGACATTTGATGGTTGGTGAGCTACAGCCCGTCATCCATGATAGCTCCAGCTTTGAAAGACAAATCCCTGTACATGGGGAGGGATATATTGCCCTGCATCCTTCTGATACTTTCCAGAAATGAAAACTGTAGCCAACATTAAAGGCATTCTGTGGTAAAATTCTTGTAAATTTGACATCCATGATAAAAAGCAGCCCTGCAGCACCCACAGTTAGCTGCTAAATTTCAGGCACCAGTGGCATGATGTCGTTCCATGTCCATGAAATTACCCATGGCATGTATTTCCCTGTCCTTGTGTTCAGGAAAGTGGCTGCTCCCTGTCAGTACCTCACTCAGAAAAATGCAATTGATGGAAGATGGATGCAATGGTTAGGAACAAAACATGATATCAAAGTACTGTAGCATCCAGAAAATTGATATTCCTATTGCAAAGGGGAAAAGAGAAGCCAATCTAACAACCATTAGGGAAGAGAGATGGGTTTAAACTAAAGCATGTGGAGGACATTTTATTCCAAGTTCTTTTTGGAATCCTTATTCTGAAATAACACGTGTAGGCAGTATGTAATTTCCTTCCTATATCTACCACCTCATTAATACAGGTTGGCAGGAGGAAAAGAAAAATGAAGGAGAATGTGCAAGGCTTGTTACATGTATAGTAAAATGGGCTTTTGCATTCTGTAAAAACAAGGGAGGTTTGGGTGTTTCCTGGGTTATCACCACTGAGCAATGAAAATAGTGCTTCCATAAATATGTGGCATTAGATTGTGACACCCATCAGAGCTGCCCCAAAACATACCAAATGACCTATGACAGCCCAGACTTTGTGTAAACACCAATCCTAGTTTCAAAATGTTAGTGAAGTGCAAACCAAAGGGCTTTGTCCCTGTTTTGGGGGCAAAGTACATAGAGCATGTGCATGTCCTTGTATGTAGAAATACAGTTTGGTTAGTAGGTATAACAACAGATGGTTATTGGTGGGGGAAGATTTAATAATCCTGTGCTCACACCTAATATTTCCATGCTAACAGATGTGCAGCACAGTTACACTACTTTGGGCCTTGTCCCCAAGAGGTGTGTGAAGAACCCCTTTCTGGGGACTGGGAGTTGTCAAACATAGACCACAGAGAGCTCGTTTGCACAGGCTCCATAACTTGCAGCTGGAACAGCAAGCCTGGGGGGTTTGGTCTGTGTCAGGACATCTGCTGCAGGTTTTCTTTTTATCTGAGAAGTAGCTGCTTGGTTCACAGCTAGGGTCAGGAGTCTCAGGGGCTGCAAGGCTCACAAGACCAGGAGGGCAATGAAGATTTGTCTTTTGCCTTTGCCATTGTTGTTGCTCTGGACCTGTTGAGCTCCACTGTGGTTATTCTTCTCTCACCTGTAGCCCCATGGATGAAACAAATGAATCTTCCTGAATTTAGACTAGAAACTGAACTCAGTGTTTACCTGCTTCTCTGGTACAGACCCCAAATTATATCCAGCATTAGAAAAAACAGGCACTGTCAAAATTGAGTAAATGATGACCCATTCCATGCAAAGTAGTGGTAAGGTGGCTCAAGAAGGCTCCAAGAATATTACAGTGCTGTATAGAAAATGGAGTGTACCTCTTATAGCTTTCCATTAATTATTTTTGTTTCACAGTCACAGCTGACTTCCCACTTGATTTGTAAAGTGTATGCCAATGGAATGTGGCTTTTAAATTTGTAATTAGTCTTCCTTTGCAGCTTGTGTATGGAAATATTCATAATATCCCCTATTTTAGCAAAGGCCTTCAGAAATTATCTTGCATCATCCATTTGTATAAAGTATGTTCTATATTTTTAGCACGTTAGAGTGACTGTAAGTTCTTCTAAGTTAATTTCAGGAGTTTAGAGAGAAGGAAAAGTGCTACACTTTCTATTTATTTTAGGTTTTTTATGACCTAAACTGTTTTTCATCATGGAACATCTTGCTAAAACAGCTTTCTGAAAAGAAAACAGTGTTTACAAAGTAAACATTTTTTCTGGCTGCAAGGTTGTTTGCTGTCCAGGAAGCAAACACATTCTACTTCATTACATATATTTTGAGTGTTTGAAAGGAAAATAAGTTTATACATTTTAAAAGTACAGCTCACAGACTTTCCGGCTGAAACCCACTTGGGAGTCATAACACATTTCCAGGACCTCCCCTAGTGAGACTCCTCAGATATCAGAGTAGTAGTGACTCATCGACCGCAGGAGAGGCAATTGAATTAAAACTTAAATATTTATGTGTCTGACTCACTCAAATTGCAAAACAAATACAGCCTGATTGCTGGGTGAGATATCTGTTTTTCTCAATAAAAGCTAAAGCTGGTATTTCAAGAGCTGCAATGACCTGAATTTGGCTGTTAGCCCTTGTTTTCACACAATTTTCTTTTTTGTAAAAAGTGGTTTCCACAGCTTTAGAACCATAGAAGTAAGACTATTATAGCTTAGTTATTAAATATGTCTGGAGAGCTTGATATTAGTGACAGAAATGAAGCTCATATGAGATGGCTCAGCATGCTCTCCTATACTTCTGACTATTGCTCTTGGATGGATTGAGGACACCAGGTAAAGGTAGCTGCGCATATTACCACCATTCATGCTCCCATCACTTTCCAGCTACAGCACAAAAAAGCTGAGAGCAAAGGAAAGGATGCTGCAGCTTCTGCTGGTATGCTGTGTTTTTTCCAAGCCCGGAGTTGGACAGTAACAGCCAACATGTCAAATGTCTTCCTGTCCCCAGCACAGCATCACAATATTTGCCAAAAAATTGAGCTTGATCCTCTGAATTTGTCTCTGAAGCTGGTCTTGCTAAGCACATACAGCTCGGATGTTGTTCCTCACACTACGCGAGCCCTTCCCATGCTGTCAGGCGCCAGGTCTGGGACCTTTTCACTCCTCAGGTCAGTTTCTTTGCAGAAGGCTACAATATGTAACTAATTACCTTACAGCTAGGAAAAGCTTTAGCAGATCCTGCTCATTGAAAATTGAGCATGTGCTTGCTAAAGTCATAATTTGAACCTAACAATTTCATTACATGTTTTCTGGTCCAAAGTCCTGATTTTTCAGCTTGCCTTTAGGCAAGAAGTTCAGGCATTTTTCCATCATTGGCAAAATATGAGGTATTTCACGAGACCACAAATAAAACTGTTGTTCTGCAAACACAAGTACAGCAGGTGTTTGCTTTTCTTCAGACAGTTTTCTAAACAACATAAAACTGTGATCTGAAAAGATAACTAAATGTTCTATTCAATGTATTTAAATATTGTCTGTTGTGCTACCGCCAATAATTATCAGTTCTTCGTTGCCCATAAAAAATTTTAATTTTTTGTTTCAGTCATTCTCCCTTTTTTCCCCCACCCAATGTTCTTACTTAGCTTTTGTTCAAACTTACCTTCTGCCACTCTTGATTCCAGGTCTTCAACAAATTTGTAGATTTGTCTTGAAAGATGACATCAACACATTCGAATTTAAATTCTACATGAGAGATGAATTTTCCAAATGTAACATAATAGTGCCTCATTAAGCTCTTCTGATGCTGAATCACTATGCTGTGTGATGTATTGTTTATCCTTTTTCTTCTGGTTTCAATAGGGATGATCCCACATATTAGATAAAATCTAATTAAACTGGATTTTTTGGCAAATGTTGGAATCTTTGAGCTACTTCAGCTTCTCAAATGTTTTGAATTAATTTTGACGATCCAGCCCCATTCCTAATTGTAGTTGTAACTGCACCCTGGAATGGCACAGTTCTTATCAAAGATTCATATTTCAATATGAGTTTGTGATTACAGGTGTGTAATTTTTTTAAAAAAATACCAAAAATATTAGTATAGCATGGTATTAGATTTTTTTCAGCACAAAAACTTATTTGGTTAACTTTGAGACAGCTGTTTTTTAGTACATTTGTCACTCTTTTTTCTTAATTTATTTGTGTTTGTTGCAGGGTCAAGCTAAGTATTTGGTAACAGCAAAAGATAGGAAGAGTTCATGCAGTGGTTAAAAAAAAAATACACTGTTGCCATCTCTGAAGGTCATAAAAATATTACAGATTTCAGGGAGTTTGATGAGTCTTCATAAGGGCTTACAAAAAGTGGTTGCCTGTAATACCGGGGGCTGTACTTGATGGCCTAAGAATTTTCTCAATTTTCCTTTATTAAAATCCAGTTGTAAGAGAGAAAACAAAACTGTGATCACTGAGGGACTACATTCCATGCATAGTGCATTGGCTGCTGCTCAGCCACTGAGTGCTCAGTTCCTGGAGCAAACAGAATTGAATGAAAGGGAGTGAATGAAATGGCTGAGCATCAGATGCTGCCCAAACTGAGAAAAGCACCAGCAAGTGTTTCACAAATTTCCACTTGGGATTTGCTCATTGTAAATGGTACAAAACAGGTTCTGCTGGGAAGATATGTAAAAAGATGAAAAAATACCAATTTTTCCTTTGGGGCCTTTGACATCAATATCATAAAGGAACATTCTGTCCAGTAGACTAAAATTCACGCGCAAATCAACAGCATGCTTTAGTTAAAGTATCAGAAGCTGCTCATTTTGCTAAATAAAATTTAAAAATAAATGAATAAAAAAAATCACTTCAAGGCAGACTTCCCTAGGCTGTCATGTTGGTGTGATTTCAGTTCTATTTCTACATAATTTCAGACTGTTAAGAATAAATAACAATCATTATGGCAGTCAGTTGTTGATGGAGCTGCCTCATTACTTCTTAACAACTCTCTACAGTCTGGTAGCTATTTTACTATTTAAGCTAACAATACTGATAAATTTACACAATTTTCATTAAAAAAAAAAAAAATCTACCCACATTTTATTATAAGCATCCACTCACAGTAAGATATTACTAGGCAGCTGGCAATATTTGTTATTTCTATGCTATTTCTATATTATATTTGTATCAGCTTCAAACATATCTGATGAAAGCTACATTTGAAAGCAAGCTAGGCATAAATGGTGTGGGGAAGTTTATGCTGTTTTCTTTAATAGCCAAGAAATTAAATCAAAATACTATACTCTTAGTATGTTTTCCAGAAACATATTTGTGGCTTGAGTGCTTTCAAAGTGCTTTAGTGCAGCTTCTAGAGATCATCTAAAAGCTTTAATTGTATTATTTTACAGTCATTTTAATCACATTATTATTATTCTTTAGCTGAACCAAACTTGAATGTATGTGCTGCGAATTACTATATTCAGAACTAATCTGAAAAGATTTCTGGATAACAAAGAAAATGTGCAATGCACCACATTTTTAAAATAGTATAATTTATACAGAGTCACCAAGAAGAAAGGTAAACTTTAGGCCTTGTGTTTTCTGGGTCTACTTATGGCAATAAAAACTTTTATCCTTTGGCTGATTTCGCCCTTTGAAAAGTTACGAATTCACCTTTACTGAATTTAGGCAGACAGATTGAGCCAAATCTTTTTAAATGCCCTGTTGATGTCTGCTAGTGAAAAGCAAAACCCTGCCTTCACCTATGTAGAACTTTAGTAAAATCACCTGCTTTTAGTCCAAATGTAGTGTGATTCTTGTTTTCTGTAAAACTGTCTTAACCAGTTATAATGCAAAATAGAATAGTGTATTCTATTGTGTTTTCCTACACAATTCCATTATGCATAATCCACTCTTGGCAAAACTTGTGTTTGTAAAGCCTCACTTGGCATGATTATTTAATAGTCATTCTTTAATTAATCTTTTTTTTTTTTTCAGTTGCCTTTTAATACATCTTATGTGAAACCTTTTCTAAGATTTCAAATGATGCAAGTGTCTTCACAGAGAACTTTTTTATCTTTCAGAATTGCAGCCATGATGAACAAAAATTTACTTTTTTTGTCAATAGATTGTTATTCTCAGAAAGAAAAGGAGTTTCATAAATGTGTGTGAAAGGAAAGGGAGATAGTCACAGCACAGATACAACTGGGAGCTCATGTTAAAAATAAAAAATAAAAAAAAAAATCAATTACTGCCAATAACAGGAATAGAAATATCTTTCTAGGGATCCCCACAGACTGATCAGAGATGATCTTATGAAAAGGTGTGTGAAACAAAGAGCAAAGGAAATATGCCATGACAAAGAGAGAAGTGTGAATTTTCTGTCATTTTTTGCATTTCTTTTCTGTCCAAGTAGTTTTCTGTCTTAAATACTGAAAAATTTATTTGACTAAAACCTATTTTTTTCATCCTCTGGTTCGCTTTGGGTACTTGGCAAAAGAGAAGGTTGGAGATATATTCACCCTAAAGGTCTGTTCCATCTCAGCTCACAAGAAGTGTAAGAGAAGTTAAAGGGATGGAACACCACAACTGCAAATGTATTGCTTTTTCATCTTTCCACAAAATGAAGCTGGTTGAGTTTGTATAAGACAGCCTGGCCTGTCGACTTAACAGGGGTATTAAAGTAGTTGTCCAATATTACTTGTTTCATGTGAGTTTATGTTTATTTATTTGTCTGAATGTTGTGATTTTGTTCCAGTTACTAGATATTTGTGGGGAATTATAAAAGTTTTTAATTAATTAGGATGCCACAGTTGATAACAAAGCCCTGAATAATATTTTGGAAAAGCAATATTTTTGTCTTTGCTGGCTACTTTTATTTTTCTGTTGGTTAATACAGAAGTTAGTATTGTTCCAAAGGTGCCAGTGAGCATCTGGGAGCTGCAAGAACCACTTCATTAACAAAAGCTCTGAATTTTACAATGATTTCAGTGTTTCTTCATCTCTCTAATTCATGTAGCATTCTGTAGGAAATGGGCTAATGCTTTGGTGCTCAGGTGAAAGGACTGAAGAGTTTCTGAATTCAAAGCAGCTTATTTAGCTTGCAAGGATCCAGTGGATCACCAGCCTTACCCCAGGCACAGCAGATGCTGGCTGATCCAGCCATTCCAGACACTGAGTGACTCCGAAAGCCAAACAGCTGCCATGAGACTTCATGGCACTGCTGCTGTGCCCATTTTAGATTTTTTTTTTTCTTTTAAATGAGGACTGATCCAAAGTAAATGTGAGGTTCCAAAAGCCAGCTGGAATTATCTGGGTTCCAAACTGACTGATGTTTGTAACCAGCATCCCGTCTCTGAACAAGCCCAGTGGAAAAATCACTGGCAGAGCTTTTCGTCAGAGGTGTAATCAGCCACATCAGTGAGCAGGCCAGGCAGCAGGAAAAGGGGCACGCCGAAGTGTTTTAGAGGAATGTAGTTAACCTGCACAGGCTGCCTTTGTATGAGTGCCAGAATGCAGTAATCACAAATGCCTCCTTCAACTCTCTCACAGACATCTCACTACAGAGTCAAGACAGTTCCTGAAAAAGAAAAACATATTTTGTGTGTATCCATCTCACCTCACTTTCTTGCGGTATTTAATATTGGGTACAAATCTTTCAAGATATCCCCCAGTGAAAGCATGGAGAGTTGCAGGTGCCTGGGTAGTGAGGGATAGATGTGCTGTGCTGCCTCTGACTGTGCTGAAGTTCCCGTGCCCCAGCTCAGTTTGCTCTGCAAAGCCAGACCCTCCAGGAGGGCAAAGCTGAACATGATAGCTGCGCAAAAATAGAAATATTTTTGGTACAAATAATGGATCCTAGGACATTTAATCATCCCTCCAGAAACAGGAACCTCTACTATTGTGATCCTAATCATGGTGTAACTCTCACCTGTGAACAGACTATTGTGTTTGACATCTGTGAAAGTCTGCTTCCTCCTTGGGCACACTGCCCTCACAGCGAAGCGCACTAAATCTTCTCAGCAGGGAAAATGGCCTTAACCGATAGAGACAACACAGGCTGGAGTCCATAAAGATTTACTGTCCACAGTGCAACTAAGCACTGAAGTCTTTGTCTTGTGAATCAGCTCTCACATGTATACTGTTCCACCAGTTCCTGAAGTCTACACCCATATCCTATAGAAGTTCAAAAGTAGGAAATGTGGACATGTAACATGCAGGGAATCAAACAGTTTACAGCAATGAATGTTAAATGTCAGCTGTGCTCTGAATACTGCATAATATAAGAATAACACATCTTGAGAATGTACTTAGATTCAGTACAGTACAGCAGAATAAACCAATCCCAAAGTGCAGCAACTCCTGCTGCTTGCAGAGGAGCCACTAGGGAGTTAGGACAGTCAATAAGCCAGTTGCTGATCCATGAGTCATAGCCAGGGATATCACTGGAAATCCTCTAGAACAATTTGTCTCAAAATTGGAGATACAATCCTCCAGTGCCTTATATTTATGCTCTGAGCACAAAAATTTTCCCTATTACTCTGCAACTTAACTGCTACAGGTATATTGCTTTTGACTTAACCCTTTTGAATTCATAAGCAAGATGTTCTGTATAGTTAGGGAAAATGGTAATTAATCTTTTTGTTTTCACTATTATTCTTACTTTAGTGATTCCTACATTGTTTTGCAGTAGCAGAGTCCTAAAAGATGGAACGATTTGATAATCACTGAATTGGAGGAAAAAGTCCTTGCAGGAAATTAGTAAATAGATTGTACTATGTGGCAGGGAATTATCTCAGCTGGAAGGTGCCATGCTAATGTTTTATTTTGGAAATCAATATTTTATAGACTTGCTTCTTACTGTCAAGATTCATTTAGTTCATGACATATAAACATGTTTCTATAAACAAAGCATTCATCTAAATATTTCAGAAAATGAGCTTGTAAAGGGTTTTAAACTCTCACATGGTACCATAACATTTTCCCCTATGAGCTGATCCTATGTATAACACCTAATCTTGCTATCAAAGCAGTCCTGTAACAGAAAGAGTAACCAAGGCATAATTACCTCCTGATTAATCATCTCATTTGTATGTTTGCCACTCCAGTGCCTGTGGCGATATTGTGCTAAACACAGATGGGTTCTTGGGTTCTCCTCACATTTAGGTTTTGGTGCAGCTGCTCCTGAAACCAGTGGTGGGAATAGCAACACAGATGTAGCTGCAGCCAGCCTGGAGAAACCTGAGCAGGGTAGCTTCACCTTTATTATGTGGAACTGGAATTCCTTAGGGGTTATCTCCTTCCCCACACATATTTAGAATTTTGGTACTAATCTTGCCCTTCTGCATCACATCCTAAATACATTTAACATGTGGCAGTGATTTCCACTCCAAGCGTGTTGTTTGGAGCTCCTATCACCAACAGTTGCTGAAATGTTCAGCGTCTCTCTGATCTGCAGTGTATTTTGTTTCTTTATAACTTCTTTTCTTTTTATGCTTTTCTCTTACATAAAAAATTTAACTCATTCTTCCTACCACAAATGGATTATAAGATGTCTTCTTGCATCTCTAGTACTGTCAAATAGATTAGGTATATTTCAGCTCTCTGAACATCCAGCAAAGACAGAAATCTGGGCTTGATAGAACCAGTTTTCAGATTTACTATGGCTGGTCCTGTATTTCATCAGTCTCTAGCCACATTATAAAAAGATGCCGGGAAATAATGTTGTGCTCCATGATTTATCACTTGCTGACACACAGATAGACATTCGTATCCTTTTTCACTCTCTCCTTCTCTTTTGTTCCACCCAAGATTAATTTGGTTTGTAATTTGATGGTTTAGTTCCAGTACTTGTCTATCAGAAGCAGCCATATTCATCCAGAAGGCTGAAAAAGCAGGTGTTTAATATTACTGTCCACTGTTGGAGAATAGTAGCCATCCTTGGAACAGATATCTGCAAAATGTTGTGGTTTGAAAAGAGGTTTTACTAAGTATATACACATTGAATTCACAGGGTATTACAAATTAGGTTGTTCTTTCCCACAGAAAAAAGTGTTTGTGGAAGGACCATGTTGTTTGATTTGTTTTTGGAGGTTTTTCTTAAGTATTCCAAGTATTTTGCATTATCATTTTAAATGCATTGCTACTCCTCAGCTCCTTCAAAGCATTTTTCCTATAATCAAGATAAAGCTACTTAGCTTCTCTCTGTAGTACAAAAAGTTGTTTGGGTAAAATTACAGCACAACCTCAGTGAAAGAAATTCAGTAATAAAAATATAGCAGGGGTTTATTTTTTGTGTCTTTGTATTAATAGAAAATATAACTTGTGGAAGAGGTAGAAAATTTGTATAGAAGCAGCTAGATTTGCTGAAAAGGAACAACTTAAAAGGATTTTCACTGAGTAAATATCTGAGGTTCTTTTAAAAATGTTCATCACAAAAGCTGTTGTCTTGAATTAATGGAAAACTGTGTTATATTTGTCATGTGATTTAGGTTCAGAAATAAATAGATTTTATACAAATTTGAGAGAATTTAAAAGTGCAAATATGGCATTAAGGGAACAATGATGTGTGCACTATGAATAAAGGCATTGATAATATCAGTCATTTTTCCAAAATATTTTTTTTTATTTTTACCTATTAATTTTAATCCTTTTTTCCTCTGGGATCCACTTCAATCCGTTCCAAAAACATGTCCTTTAAATTCTGATGACTTAAATAATTTAAGCTTTTAACTGTACTTCCAGATGGTATTAGCAGAATCCTTTGCATTATCTGCAGCGTAGGTGGTAAATAACTGGCTTTCCTATTTCCTAAAAAATTCTGGCCAACATGGGAAATTGAATTTAGAGAGCAGCTTGATTTACAGCACCAGAGAATTTGCTTCTGTGACATATTCTCCAAGGCTTTGGCCCCATTAGCACCAAAAAAGTTTTACTTTAGGGTTCCTAGGAGTGAAACTAACTGGAAACCTTGAATAATTCATTGAAATATGCCAGAAATTAACTTCTAGAATGAAAAAAAAAAAAAAAAATCAGAAAATTTCTGCTAATAATAAATGCTTTTTTAAAAGTCAGAATATCATCTATCTTCCTGTCTTTTCTTCCCTCCATTTTCCTCAACTTTCAAAAAAATCTCCAAAACAAATAAGTTAAAGCTCTTAATTTTAAGTTTAAAAAAATCTATTAGTAGAAATTAGAGTTATATTAGAATGAAAAACTCTAAAAGTGGTATCTTTGCATTGTTTTTATATTGTCATCATTATAATAATCACCTAGCACCAATATAGTTTTTATGAAATTATCATTTTCATTAATTGCTTTGCAAGAAAGAGTCTTGGTGAATACCATTCATTGAAGTGAACATTTCTGTGAAGTTAATGCATTTCTCTAGGCAGAAAAAGCAATCTCTACAGAGTTCTGGAATATGATGCCCGGTGATATTGATTTTTGTATGTGTTCATGCCACATTAACAGCAGCTGAAGGTACATGGATTTTGGAACCTACAGCATAAAGGATGCACAGATCTGCTTCCAAATGTGTCTTTTTATAACATGAATCTTTCTTAAGAGAGTTCAGTTTCACCATTTTCTTACAGATGCCAGCTGTTACTCATCTGGAATTGTACAATACCAGGATCTGCTCTTGGATTATTTACCTGATTCACATGTAGTTCATGGAACAGCCGCTGCCTTGTATTGACTTTCTTTCACTATTTAACTGACAGAATTTGAACCAGTAACCTATAGGTGATAGGCAATATATTCCTTAATTCTTGGAGTATTTGGATCCTGCCACTATTCTGCTCATAATTCAAGATTTAGAATAAATGACATTTGAGCATATTTATAGTCCACAGTTCAATATAAAGATATGTTCTCTTTCAAATTCTACTCTACTCTTTGAGAGTATTTCCCAAATTTCTCTCTCTAATGATCATTACATATATCTTCTAGATAATTTCTACACATTTTCATACTAAAGGTTCAGGGTGACTTGAGTGACATTTTTCTATTCTATGTCTGGAAATACTTGAAAAATAAGCAAGAATGCTAAAACCTTGTTGTCTGTACTCTACTGTGCTGACAGGTTAACATCCAAGCATTCAATTCTATAGTATAATTTTTGGAAGGTTTCCAGAGCCTCGTTAGCATCAGGTGGTAGAATTGCCAAGTTCCTTCTAGGCCAGCTTAAGAATGAGAGTTTTTAGAGAAGGCATATTTCAGGTTCTTTGAGCCCTTTGAAAGAGCAAGAGTTGGTTCTTCAGCACCTTTATTCTGAACACCAAAGCAAAGCTGGAAGATTTTAGCCCACCATCACCAGACATGTTTCTTTGTAATGAAAACTAAAGAAAATCCTGAGTGATTCTAGAAATTACAGACATTTTATAAACTGTAATAATTCTTGAATAATAGTATACCAGCATCTAAAGTTCTTTAATGTTTTGTAAAGCTGGTGAGACATTAATATTTATGACCTCCACTGTGTTTGTGGCTGTTTTGGTAATTTATTTTTTAACTCTGTAGTTTCTAAAAAACATGTACATACACCTTTATTTTAGTTCTAGAAATGCAAAATATAGAACAATTATTTGAATTAAATTAATAATGTCGTTTCAACAAGACACAGTTCTTGAATCCTTTTTAATTTTAAATATTTTGAAGATTTTTTTTTCCTGGAGGTAATAAATGATGGAACTGTAGCTGTTCTTTCCTGTGCCTCTTCTCTCAAAATTATCGATTCTATTAAAGATTATTTGGTTGGTTTTTTGGTTGGTTTTTGTTTGTTTGTTTGTTTGTTTGTTTGTTTGTTTGTCTGTTTCTTTGTCTGTTTGTTTGGGGTTTTGGTTTGTTTATTTTTAGTTTAGACAAAAAAACAAACCAACAAAAAAGAAACAGGCAAATGCAAAGAAATATTGAAATCTTGAATCATTAACCAAGCAATCAGTCACTCTAACCTTAACATTTACAATTTGTCTTTCCTATTCTTATCTGAAGATTAAACAATTGGGAGCATCTAAAGCAGAGTATATCTCTTGCATACAGGTTTTTTTGTACCTTTTTTTTTTTTTTTTAAGGCTGTAAACATCAAATAAGATGTGTTTTAAGAACTTATTTACATGTCTGTGACTAGAAAGATTTTTCCTTGGCCCTAAAGTGAGCACTATAAAAATTTTTCTGAGGAAGCACAGAGATTGTTTTATAAAGTAACATGTTATCAATATGCAGTTCATTCTAGCCACAAGCACTCAAAGAATGGCTCACCAAACAAAATGTCAAGTAAAGCAGGAACACATCTTTGGTGCTGGCATTTTTTATCCAAGGTCTTGAACTTCTGTTGATTTTCAGGCAGAAAATGTCTTTTAATGAATGAATGTCAGAATAATTAAAAAGTATATTTTTGTCTCTAGAAGCTACTCAGTAATTTATTCTACTGCAGAGAAAATGCCAGAGGAAGACTTTAAAATCAGGGCTTGGGCATCTCAATGGTTTGCCTGACACAGACTGCAGGTATAGTTTTAGGCCACTGAGCTCCATACTGGACACAGGGCTAGTGAGGAAAACAGAGAAAATTTAGTCTCTGATAACAGATTGATATTTTAAAACATCAGAAATAATCATCTCAAAACAGTTTAAAGTATGTTTTTTTCTGTTACTATTTAATCTGTTTACAGCTGCCTTTATTTCTGGAATAGCTCCATACAAGAATAAGAAAATTCTTATAATGATGTAAAAAGAGAAAAGATAATCTTTCTTGTGATGTTCATTCGTAATTAAAGCTTCTGTCCTTTTTAAATTATGATAGTGATGCAAATCTGTGATTCTTATGCCTTTTTACTACTTGCATTTCTACTATGTCAGATGAGTACCCTGCCAGTTTATGCAAGGAGTGGGATACATTTCCATGTACAAAATTGGTAACAGACCAATCGTCTCACACACATGCATCTTCAGCATAATCACTTGCATATCCCAGCTATGGAAATTCCTCCTGATGAGAGGGTCTCCACAACTTGTCTTTCTTCCTTCTGACACCACACAAAGCAACATGAGCTTAATTTTGAGCATGTGAAGTGAGTGCTTTCTGATTACTCAGAATGCAGAGTCGTGTTTCTGCCAGGGTGATGAGTCTGCATAGTGGGGAATTTCAGCTGATGGCTATCTCAGAGTTGGTTGAACCACATAAAAGAGGGAAAGGCATGGTATACATAGATGGAAAGCTTTCTTTATGAGAAACCATGATCTGGTGGTTTAATATAATATCTGTTGATTCCACAATAAATCAATGTGGTGGTAATTTCTGTGTCTTAGCTGTTACACAAGATTAGACTTTGTAAGCTTTGTGTGGTTCGCATAAATGAGATGAGTAATAGCACACTAAAATTTTGAATTGGTCTTGATGGATTCAAATACTGAACTAGAATTTGTTGGTAGTTTCTTCTTACTTATATATAAATATCTTAATTTGTAATTTTAGTGATTCTGTAATAAACATGTGCTCCAGCAAGAATCTATGCTGATAACCAAGCATCACAAAGTCCTTTTCTTCTTCTTTTGTCGCACATCTCACTTTTAGCCAGCTGCATTTGAAATTGTTTCTGGTCTTCCTTTGCAGGGTTCTGTTCTGATGGCCCCAGGATCCTTCTGAACTAGATGCATAAAATTATGTTAAAACAAGGATATCTCTTTAATTTTGCCTGGTTTTCTGTCATATACTTACTTATGCTTTTAATCCATAATTACTTTTACAAGTATTTACACCCTGTCCAGAATAGTAGATTTATTACAACTGTCCTGAATTCTATAGTGAATGAAATGCAATTCTGGTTAGTTTGTTTTGTAGGGGTTATTTTTACACATTTAGAACTTTTCTAGAAATGAGCCTCTACATGCAGTTTTCAGGATAATTTTTTCCAAGCTGTTCAATCTGTAAAGATAACTGAAAATGTATAGACATCATCATAAAACAAAAATTAGATAAAAGCAAACAAAGCTGAAGTAATTGATGGGTGAAAAGTCAGTCACATTGTACGTGGGGGGATTAATCCTCCCACAGTATGGCAGAGTTCTCATTTTCATTATGCTTCACACATGTAGTTTCACATGTTTGACTTAAAAGTCTAGGTGAGTTTAAGAAAGACCTTCATGATCTATATTTTTCCTAAATTGGACTAGGAAAGGAAATCAAACAAGACATTTTTCTGAACTTTATAATAAAGTTTTTACAGCTGTACTATGATTGCTCACAGACTAAGCCTTCCCTACGGAAAAAATCCAAATCCCATCTGAGATTAGTGGAAGTCTTTGGGTCCAGCTCAGAGTAATATAATAACATGTAATCTTTATCACAAAATGTAGCTGATATTTCATCCTTCAAGATAACTTCTCTGCATCAGCATGAGGGCAAACAGGAGATCAACATAGCAGCAGGGGAGTCCAGTGGGTCAAACAACTCCCCAGTGGCTTTTCTTTGGATTTGATATTTGAAAAACAAATTTTACTGTACTAGTTTGTAGAGGAGAGTTTGCAACAATTTCTAAAAACACATATTTTTGTGCTGTCACTCTATATTTTTCTTGACTGCCTTTGAAACATCACTTAGGTTAAGGAAAAAAAAAAAAAAAAGGCCAAACCATCTGATGTACTTTGCCTTCTTTGTTGAAGTTCCACTGAGTCATTCTGAGATAAATGGAATTTTCTTCTTCAATCCAAAGCTTAATTATGGTAATTAGCCTGTGCAATTTGTAAAGTTTGGCACTCAATTCAGCTCCTAATATGCATAAGCCTCTTTCTGTTACAAATTGAGTAGGTTTAATCAGTTTTAAAAAGACAGTGTCTTACTATGTCTGCATGGCACACTCTTAGATTTTCAGATTGGTTGTTATTCCAAACTCTGCTCCATCATTAGCAGTTTTGATATTTTTAATATTCATGAAGCTTTCATTTTAGCATTAATCCCCAGCATCTGTGATTATGATGGGTACTTTTGGGAACTGTCTATTGTGTGTCTACTGAGAATGAAAAGCCTAGCAGTTCCTGGCAGTAAATTAACCCTCACAATGCCAGTTGGTGCTGAACTCCTTTTGAAATGTTGCCTTCTGCTATGTTCCTTTCTATTTAGATTTCACACTAAGGTCTGATTCCCTCAGCAGACACAGGTTCGTTTCATCCTGACAGCCATCTGTGGCACTAAGAATTTTTCCTTTTTTCATTCAAAGAATGTATCTTTCACTGTGTGCCTTTTCTCCCCCAGATTCAACATGGTAATCAGATAGGAGAAAAATAGAGTCCAGAATGCAGATTGCTATCTTAAATGAGAAGACAAAGACATTAAAGAATTTTATTTTCCATGGATGCAAGGAAAAGAGAAAGATGTTGGGATTTTTTTCCCTAATATTAACGGTAAAATTTTTTTTAGGCAGGGATTTTTTGCTAAATTTCAAAATATAATTCTACAAAGACCTTTGGCTGTGCAAATAAAGTCTAGTGAATGGAGATCAGGCTTTGGGTGCTTTTTTCCTTCTCTCTTTCTAACTTGTGCAATACAGCAAATTAAGTCTTTCTAGTTTGCTTCTTTTCTGTTTTAAAGCTCTAAGCATTTGCGGGCAGAAACCCTCTAGCATTATTTACAGTGCAGTGTCATGACACTTGTTTTAGACATACAATTTTAGCTCTTATCTCTAGCTGACAAATACTTGATAAATGAGGACAGGCTCTTCCAGTCATAGTTTTACTTCAGGTGCTTCAGACCAGTATGGAGTTGGCATCGAAATTAGGGTGGCAGCAATAGTGTAAAATATGTACACTTTCTTTTCCTACTGTGCAAAGCACAAATATGTCAGCACCAGTAGGTCATAGAAGTCCAACAGAATAAAATAACACTATTTAAAGAGTGTTTTTATGGGCTGCCATGATTGTGTAAAGAGCACTTCACAACTTGTCACACTTTGTGCCTGACATGGGCCTCCGTTCATAACATGAAGAAGTTCTGAGCAGTT
The DNA here is from genome assembly GCA_013396955.1 of Regulus satrapa. NCBI lineage: Eukaryota > Metazoa > Chordata > Aves > Passeriformes > Regulidae > Regulus > Regulus satrapa. The sequence continues at coordinate 188,704 of VWZN01016274.1, read as the reverse complement.
TGGGCCAGCTTTAGGTTGCTCTGTAGAATCTGTCAAAGTCTCTCTTCACATGACTTGCTTAAAGACTTGAAGTCTGTCTTGGCACATGTCACCTGCTCTTAATTGCTTTAGCAGGCTCCCCTCCTGGGCTCTGCTACCTGATCACACAAGTGCAGGGCTGTCAGGATGTGCTTTGTCATCCATTGTTCCAAACCCTCTTTGTCTCAGGCTGCTTAGAGGCTCTGCCTGCCTGGTAAGAATGAAATGAAATTTCTGCCTTTAAAATGTATACAAGTAGGTGGATTTTAGTGCACTGTAAAGAAAGGTGAAGGATTCTTTTGTCTTTATTCATCAAGATTTTTCTTCAAGACTGCTTTACTATTTACTGAATAAAAGAATTTACTGCCTTTAATTACATAGATTTGGAGAAATGTATTTACGCGTAAATTGTTATCCTGAAAGACATTTGGCCTGATATTGGGGGCCATGGACTGGCCTTGCTGCTAAAGCAACTATACTGTCTGTAAAGGCACTTGCCAGCACCCACTTCCAGCAACACTAGAAACATGGAAAGAGCTCCATCAGCAGCAAATGCAGAGAAAGCTGAGAGTGTGCTACAAAATGAATCACAAGCCAGACAGGAGCTGCAGAAAAAGAACAAGACTGCAGTGTACTGATGATGGCAAACATTTCTGATGTCCTTGTGGGACAGTCCTGGGTGCCTGGAGGCACTGAGGACCAAGTTTGGACACACACCAGTGTGTTTCATGGTGGACTGTGTGGCACTGCTTCAAAGCTGGTGTTGGCATCCTGAAAGTTTAAAAAGCACACTATGGCAGACTCTTCCATACTTTCTCAATATTTCTAGGAATACTGACAGCAGGAGCATGCTGGCACGTGGGTATGCAGCGGCAGGTGTGCAGTAGATTCTATATCCATAGTAATGTTCTTGCATCACAGATCTTTAGATTCCACCTTCTTCTCCTTTCTTGCGTCAAAGGAGTGCAGAGGGCTGCCCTTCCCTTGGCACTGCTATTGTTAAATTCCTCCCAGCTGTACAGCCTTTCCAGAACAGAGATCACATCTCAGATGTTAGTTTCTAAAGCTTGGCATATTTTCTTAATTGTTGTGCTGTTTATAACACCTTGGGAACAATCTATGGGTAGATGCTAGTGCAAGAAAGTGCAAAACCTTTCCTCTTTTCTTTACTTTGTTGTGTTTTGAGTGCAGTTTCTCTGGTGCTTGTTGAGAAATACTGGATGTTCTGCCCATGTTTGTGGGTATCCCCAGGCTCTCTGGTGTCTGGGAATATTAGGAAAGACTGTAGACTTTTAATTTACTCTCTGGACAACATTTTGAAACTTATCACTTAAAGTAAGAATACTCTGCTACTCTATGGCTCTTTACAAATTAAGTGCCACCTTTTTCCCTCCTTTAGTATAATATCTGTTATGAAGTGTATTTTCTCAGTGTAGATGCAGAATCTCAGTAGATTCTCAGGTTCTCAGTCTGTATATCAGGTTCTGTAGTTATCTGATGCTAAGCACAGAAATGACGAATAACATCAAGTACTAAGGATGGAATTTAACAGGGGTTCAGTTTTTATTGAGAAAGGAACAAGAGCTTTGCAGTCTAATAAATGAGAGAAAGGTGACGGTTGGAATTTGATTTAAGGAAACAGGACTTTAAAACATAATTCCTTCTGTGAAATTTAATAGCCATTGAGGAAGTACTGGAATCTACAGTATGTGGTCTGTTAATCTAATTAATCTACCCTAAAGGTTAAGTCACACACCCCACAAGTATAAGTGGATTTTGATCAAGTTTTACTGTGCCTATAAAATACTGAATATATGAGGATGTTCAGATTTACTTGTATTTGCATTGGAAATAGGTCAACTTTGTAAAGTCATGTACTGATGTATGTGCACACACAGAGGAGCATTTTTATTTAACGCCCTTTTTCCAAACATAACATGCTGTGGATTTAAGAATTGATTTTTATGATGTGGAATGTCACTGAAAAAGTACGGCAACAAAAAGAGAAAACAACTGTTCTTTGCCAGTAAAGGTGAGTGTTAAAATGAGTATTGAATGCTACAGCCCATTATTTTTTAAAATGTCAAATAGGACCCCATTTAATCCTGGGTCACATTTGGTGCTCCAAAAGTTTGGTCCGTAGTTTGCATGCACTCTGTCATCCTGAGAAACACTGAAAGCAAAGGCCAATCTTCTGTTCTTAAATTTTCTTCAGCTGCAACCAGATTTCTGGGACAATGACTCTTCATGAGAAATCTCTGGCAAAATTAACCTTTCTGCCAGAGTTTTAGATGAGAGTAGCTCATCATATCTTGTGGTAAGCTAATTCCTGGTCTGACCTAAGAGAAAATCAGTTAGGATTTAACAATGCCAACTCAAGGTGAACTTGAATCTATGCAAATCTGTAGAACAGTTTGGGTGACTTTCCCAAGTGTTTACTTTAAATCTGCTATCTGTTCTGTCAGACCCCAAATCCTGCTTCATATCTCCATGTGTTTCAATAGGTTTTGTGCCTTCCTGCAAATAGCATAAATATATATGCCAATGCAGTTCTTCTGTTAGAAGGTTCTCAAACCTTCACTTGCTTGTGACATCTGCTACTGTCACAGTTATGACAGCAAAAACTCCCAAAGAAGCCTACACATAAAAGAGAACTTCAGCAGGAAGAACAGGCTGCTACACTTCTGTGGGGATCTCCAAGAGTTTCTGTTACCTTCTCCTTCCCCCAAAGGTTTTTCTTGCCTGCTTTTAGCAGTAAATGCTGCTGGTGAGGCAATGCTTGGGTTTATCACTGGGGTCAGTTGGGAGTGTGAGCACATTGGCAGATTCTTTCCACAGATTTCTTCTACATATCATCGTAGTAGTGCTCATTCTCAAATGCAAATTACTTGCTTACCATAGGAGAAAATTATGTAATGAGGCTCTAGAGAACATAAATATTTAATAATGATTTTAAATGCATTCAAATATGTGTGTATGGAGAGGGGAGGGGTTAGTGGAGGCAATATATTCAAATAAACATGTTCGATATTCTATTGTATAATATATCAACTCTGTAAATTCATACTAATTAGTATTTTGAGCTCTCATGGTGTTACTACACCATTGGCACCAGATGAATAAAATGTTTTGAAAACTTTTTTATGATCTTATTGGTGCATTCACCCATATCAATGACCAAAATTTATCTTGCTTTAGCAAATCAACAGATTTCTTTCTTCTGCTAAATGTTTTTGGCAACGCAGATGGAGAACACAGCAGTCGGGGCCCTGCTCAAAGGCACAGATAACTGAATGGGTTACTTCCTACATTAAAACCAGCTTGTTGACTTGGCAAAGAGCCCTGGTCAAGTAATACAACCAGTGCTGCTGCCATTTGTTAATTCTGCATAATTAAACACCAATTATACATAGTATTGTTTTCTAGCAGGCTCCTCAGCTGGCTTTTCTTTATTATGATTCTGTGCCAGTTTCCTTCCTTATTACTAAAAAGGTCTTTTATTTGTTATTATAATTAGGAGGTTTAAAAGATATCAAATTTTTCTAAAGAGAGAATAGGAAATGATTATGGAAGCTGGCATATCATTTTACATGAGAGACATTGCATATAATAGGTATTTTGATTTTTTTGCATAATCTGAGGAATCTGCACTGCACTATTATAAGACTCCCCAGAACAAGTCTATTAGTGAATATGTAATAATAAATGAGTGTATTTACAAACCATTTCCAAAGTTTGTCTCTGTAGAGACACCTGGAAATGCAAGCATAGAACTAATATCGATTTCTCAGCACTTTCTTCTTTGTCTAGCAAGGCTAAGGCCTATTGAAATGAACAAAGAATCCACTTACCAGCTTTGTTAATGCATAAAACTCAGTACAATTTTGAAGTTCCAATATTTTATGAATCTTCTCATATTACTAAATGCAAATGAAGACCGTTTCAAAGGATGTTGATGAATGTCCTGCTGCTTTTAAACTGTGGTGTTGTCAGGGATGCAACCCTATTATGAATGATGATGGAGAAATTCCAGTGAAGGTTTTGCCTGTGTTGTGGGAATAGTGGAATATGAGGAGCAGAAAGTTGGAGGCTGGTTTATACTTCTTTAGAGCTTTTCTTTCCCTGAGTACTGAGAAAGATGTCTGTTATGTATACTCAATATTCATTTCTAACTACTTAAGTTCGCAAAAATATTCTGGAAAAACATTGTTTTCCTCTTTCTTTATGATTATTTATACAATAATATTACCAGAAGATAATATATACAGCCAAAATAGGTATGGGAAGTCCCTAGAGACTCTGTATTATACAATCCATAAATTTCCTTGTTTAAAAAAAAAAAAAAAAGAGGGGGGAGCTTTCATGCTTGATAATCATTACAATTTAAAAGCTCAGGAAGGATGTTAACTGTCTATAAGTCTTAATCCATGGATTATTCAGCTGTCACATGCACATACTGAATCTTAATGCAACATCCTCATGAACTTTATTGAGAAACGTTTCTGTGAGTCAGCAGCTGGAGCTCATTTCTTGGCCAAATTTATTTTCTTCCCTCTTATCTTCTTGTGACTCTCCTCTCTTTATCTATTATTTCCTTCCTTTGAGTCCACATAATTATTGGCCCCCAAATGAAAATGCAGAGTTTTGAGCTTGGAAGTTCTTAGTTCTTCATTTACTGGATCACAGGCAAACTCAGCTATAAAGAGAAGATGTAGTTACCTGCTTAACCTGCAGAGCCATGAAGTTAATGGGACTTCTCACAACACATTATAAAAAGGACAAAAGACTTTGTAAGATGAGGCTTTTGGTTCACGTTACAGTTTTGTCAATGGAGCCATTTTAAGTTGCAACTGTCAATAAAATCTTTTCTTGACTCTCTTTCAGAATAGGTCAGCTGTTTTGAATCATGATGTGTTGTGTGTGAAACATATACTTCAAATTCCATAAGCTTGGTAAAACAATACTGTTTTGTCTTACTTGCTTTGAGAATTGTGGTATTTTGGCTTTTTTTTTGGACCTTTTATTGTCATAGCTATTATTCCTCCTGTCTTAGGCATATACTTTCGTATTCATTCTGGTTTAACTAGAAGGGGAAAAAAAAAAAGAAAAAAAGTGTGATTCTAGGATTGTTTCCAAACCAGTATCTAGATACAGCACTGCTACATCAAAAATATCTTCATTTTACAGCTACATCTAACACAGTAAAATCTAACTTGTGAACCATTTTCACCATAGAAACCTTCCTTTAATCTTTTATTCTTAAAGAAATCTTTTAAAGGACACCCCTGCAAATCTTGAAGGAAAGAAACAGACAGAATTGCAATGAAAAAGACTTATACTTCTTTTTATTTTTCAATTGAAATTATTTTAAACAGCTCTAGGGTCTGGGATGTTATTTACTACTGCTATTACGGTAATGGCCCAAACATGGCAGGTGTTGAATTGTTTCCCTGGCATGTAGTCAAACCTGTCCCATGTTTTGAAATGTTAGTTCATATTCAAAAGAGCTGGGTTTACACCCCAACCCAAAACAAAAGCTTCTGAAACACAAAGATAATTTCTCTAGAAGTTTGTGTCATTGGTTTCTACACATTGTTTAAACAACACTCCCCAGTCACAGCACTAAGATTTTGCTTGAAGCAAAGTAAGCACATAAATGCTATTTTGGATTAGGATAAGTGGGGAATACATGCATAAAACTGGGTCACAACAGTATAATAGCAGCAGTTTGACTTATCTCCCCTAAATGCTATTTTTTTATTTATATTCACATGTATTTATTCATATTATATTTATATATGCACATTCTGAGTGTATATTGTTATCCCAGTGATTAATTGTAGAACGATGTGATAAAGTGCATTTATAGTGCCCCTGGAACTGCTCCCCGGCAGCCGTGCTCCTGAGGCCAAGCTGTTGTCACCACTAATACTCTTCCCAGGATCAAAGGTTGAAGGTCACCTGGCTAACAAACCATGAAGGTTAGAAGCAGGAGCATCAAACCACGAGAAGGATGGACCCTCAACTCTGCCTGGGGAGAGCACTAGCCTTAACCCATGGACAGTCCCACAATGCTAGGCCTTAAAATGAAGTTGGTTTTATTCCTGTAAAAGCCCTTAAATACTTCAGCTGGAGTTTTTCAAGCTACATTTTTTTTTCTCTGCTTCTGGATTGAGAAAAAAAAAAAAAAAAGTTATTCTCCTCCTGTCATATTTGAAACAAAAAGAGCTGAGAAAATGTCAATACATTGCAAATAACTTGGAAAAAAAAAAAATTGGAAGATAATTTTACCACACAGTAATGGCACATGGACCCTCCATATGGTAGTTGTAGATGCCAAGATTTTTTTTTTGTCTAGACTTATTTGTCTTGAGAATAACCTGAGTGTGCTGCAGCTCACTCAGCTTCATAAAGTAAAAATATTTAGACTACTTTATTTATTCTTTCCAAATTAGACTTTTTGCTATATCTAAAATGTCACTAACTTCTTAAACAGCAAAACAGTAAGTTTTTTTTTGTGGAAGTTGTCACTCCTTTACCTAGACATGATCCCATAAACCAATCTGGTGGGTGACAAGGGCTGCTTTTATATAATAGAGAATAAAAATTCCCTCATTTTACAGTCCATTTCATAACTAGCAAGACCTGAGCCAACCGAAATAGAAGCTGCTTAAGAGGTTTTTGCAATTATGGGATTTGTGTGCTATGAGACACTGGGAAGAATGAAATTTTATTTTGTTTTTATCATGTCAAAATCACTGTTCTCTAGTGAAACATTACATTTAAATGCTTGTGGGGACTTCTATAGTACTACAGAAATACCAGAAACCATTTTGACACTAGCCTAAGCAATTAAAAAGCCTTATCTGTTAAGATTTTTGTGTTCATATTTGGTAGGCAAAGTTCTATTTTGTAGCTTAGTTGTCTCATACTAAGAAAGCTGAGTTTGTAAAATAAGTTGTTGCTAATCATTTAAGAGAATCGCAGAAAAATCTTTTGAATATTTAACATAATAATATTCCTCTTTTTTGTTAAAAACATTCCTGTTATTTCTAAGAAGCAAATGGTGTTATGTGAGAGAAATCATTATTTTTAAAAATAGGGAATACCTAAACATGCTCATAAAAACGCTGGGTTTCAGAAGTAGTAGCAAATTTTATTTTTTTCACAAAAACTACTTCTTTTTAGAGTACAGGAGCTGATGCTTCTGAAGATGTAATTACAATGCAAATACAATGTCCTCTTAGAAGGATAAGAGTAGTAAGACAAGAGTTGTGCTGACATAATTCCTAACCGTCATAAGCATTGAAAATGTCATTGGTTAAGAAATGTCTGAGATAAATGTATGCTTCATAACTTGACAATCTTCCAGCTTTTTACAGAACCACTGTATATATTTCATTTACAGTAATAGCAAAGACATGAAGACACATTTCAATTTGCTGCAGATGTACAAATTGTATCATTCATTAGTCTTTTATTCTCATTTGATAGAAGGGGTGCAGAGAAGCTCAGGAATAGATTGGAAAGGTCTCTCACATCTTAGTACCTGTCTGAATATGAGTACTTTTGATCTGATCGTGGTAACTCAGCAAGAAAGTGACAGATTAAATATTTGATTTCAAAGGTAAACAGCTGAGATGGTTTCCAGGCTAGCAGTCTTTCTTTCAAAATGTCTGTCACTCCTTAAGATTTCCTCTGCATTAAGCTGTCTTGATTCCAGGAGCCAAAGCATTCTCTAAAGCAAGTTTTTGCCCTTGTTTTCTTCCCAATTAGTCACAAACTGTTTCCTGTAAATTAAAATAAGTTTCGCAAGTTATTTTCTGCAGCACATACAGAACTTTTCCTGGGCAATCAATTTTCTTTCACATACATACTTAAAAAGGGCAATAGGGTTTACATTTTGCTTTGCTGGGAAAAAGAATAAGAGGAAGAGAGAAAAATAGAAGACAGCAATCAAAGCCTACACTTCATATTTGATTTCATGTTAAAAAAAAACTAGATTAAAAAAAAAAAAAAGGAATATAACATTTAAGTGTGTCTTGAAAAAGCAGACATTAAACTTGTGTCTTATTCAGAATATTACAGATTAGCTATTATATTAAATACAGTCAGTCAAAGGGACAGATTTCTTACATGCTTGCTGATCCTTTCATAGAATTGGAAGTGCTCCTTTTTATGCTAATCAGCTAGTTATTTATTGGCCTGGAAGTGTTCATGAAGCCAGGAGATGGCCCCATATAGGCTTAAATAATACCTTTATCTTGCTTGATGCCTTGGGCTTGCTAATTTGAACTTTGAAACTAGTCAGCCTTGCACAATCAGACAGAAGAATGAAAGCTCTGAAAGATCACCAGGGTTTTGGGGCAATCACCGGTGTCCTTTTTCTTTCTGTATTACAACGGGAGAACCTCCAATACCACTGGGGCTGAAAGCCTTGGTTCTGGAAATCTGGAGGACAACTTTCTTCAGAAAACTTGTCTCTAGCCACAATGGCATCTCAGATATCCAGCTAAAATTAGATGATACTGCCTTCTCCCTCTTGCAGTCTTCTGAGGAAAATGCATTAGTTCACCTTTTGAGAGCATTCAGCAGTGTGCCTATGAATTAAATGGTTGTAAAGAAGTCTGATTCCTGATCATTCAGTGTCCATAGACCTCAAACATTTTGTACTTCACTTTCTTGTTATCTATTCTCTGCACTGGAACAACACTCTGAAAGGGTCATGAAATTAATGACTAAGAGGTGCCTTGGGAAGCTGTAGTAAGATCAGTCATGCAGCTTCACCTCTACAATTTCCTAAGCTTCAAGTTTGTGGCTTTGTGACAGTAAGAGTATACAGGAATTTTTTAACTTGGAGAGATTTTTGACTGGGAGTTGTAGAGGAAGTTAAGTGAATATTAATTGTTGCTGTTCACTAAAATAACTGCTCATAAGGTCTGTTGAAAGAGCCTGTGTTTTGCTACACTCATTTCAATGACACTCAGGCAGCAGTTGTACTGTTTCCAATTCTTTTTCATTATCACTTATTTCTGTTGTCTATAGATGCCTGCAAAACATAAAGACAGAGGAATCAGACTTACAAGGTCTGGCTTTCATCCCCCTAAAGGGATTCCTGAGAATATTAGAGAGATGAAAGTGAAGCTCTGTGTTTTCATCCCTTCAGAATTTCTGCCTTTCTGCCCTTTCCACGCTATAATCTCATCTCCTCCCCTCCCAGCAGCAGCAGCTGTAGCTCAGCTCCGAAGGGCCCCTGGCAGCTCTCCCCAGAGGCACCTCCCTGACCCCGCTGGGGCTCCAGCCTCAGCTGCAGCAGTGGGGGCTCTTCCCAAGCCCAGGCTTTCCCTGTGGTTGAGCACTGCATGAGACATCAGCCTGATTTCACCTAGTGTCCTTGCAACAGGAGGTCTGGTTCTCTTTTCCTCAGATATCTGTTTTCACTTTTTTCCAGTAATTTAAATACAAAAGAAATCGATTGATTTCTTAAAAGGAGCCACAGAGTGGACCAAATTTGTGCTCTCTCTCCTTCCTTTCTCTTTTCTACAAAGAGATTAAATAAGATTGTAAGAGAAACTCACCTCCCACCTTGCAGCTCCCTTTGACCTTGAAGCAGCTGAGGAAAGCCTCTGTGAACACAGTTTGTATACAAATGCATCCTAAGCTTTGTGTTATTTTTTGCTAACAAAACTTGTAACACTGAACAACCTGAAGCATTGAAAAAACCAGCCAGGAGTCTTCAGGGTTGAGATTGGGGAAAATGTATGCTGTTGAGAAAGAAGATTTTTCAATGAAGAAAATATCAAAAAGATCCTTTCAAAAATTCAACTTTCTAAATACACACTGAATAAAATAATAAGTGATTGAATTAGCCTAGGAATGAAGGATTGATCATTAGTTGAACTGTTAAATTGAAAAATGAAAACCAGTTGTACAATAATTACATTTTACAAGAAAAAGGTAAAAGAAAAAAATTACACTGCCTCTAGAATTTTTTTAAGACAGGTTGTGTTAATAGTAATATCTCTATTCAAATTTTTGAGCTGTGTTTTAGTTGTGTACTACTTCAGTCTTCTTCATGCCTTTTCTCCTAGGGGAAAAAAAGAAAAAAAAATCAACCATTTGCATAAAGTGCAGTGCATCCTTTCTGCCCTCAGAAGAAGATAATTTCCATTTCTAACATTTATCATCCTTCTTCAAAACAGACAAATATTAGGGTGGGAGTCACGTGCTCTGTTCTTTGCTTTTCAGTGGGAGCAAAAAGCCAGACACCTTTTAAGTTGCCTGTGAAATCAGATGTGCATAGAAATTGAGTATATTTTCTCTCTTCTTATCTTCAGATACTGGCAGGCCAAACAAACCATGGTCTTGGATGCATATTTTATTTTGCACTTTGACTGGGAAAAGGCTCCCAGACAATCCAGTACCCACGAGTTTTGTGGGAAAGTGGTTTTCAACATGTATCAGATTCTCAGCTGATACACTTCTGTTCAAGTCCCTTTTAGCTGCTAGAAGTTTAGGGATCACCTAGTATTTATTAATGTGATATTTCCTGGTATAATTATATATATGTATGTATATATATATATATATGTA
>VWZN01016274.1:159329-178084 GCA_013396955.1 Regulus satrapa | reverse complement strand
TATATATATATATATATATATATAGTGTGTGTGTGTGTATATATATATACACATACCCTATAATTTAAGAACAGCAAATCCATTGTATAATATTAATTCCTAAACAGCAATTTCAAACATTTATCATTTAAATATTTTTCTCCAAAATTATTATCTCATGGTTGCTTTCACCTTGGTTGGATGATGTATATAAGAATGAACACAGAAAAGAATCAATATAGCTATTAACTGACTTGCCCACAGGATGTGATAAATGAGGGGGCAGTTTAAATGTGACTAAATTTTCCTTGATAGTATATCATCAGAAAAAATTTCATGTACCTATAGCAGTTTTCATCAAGTGCATTTTTTTCTATGTATGACTGGCCTTTATTTTCAATTGTAATAATCCAAATAGTAGAATTAGTTAATCATGCATATTAAGGAAACATGAAATATGAAATTTCTATTAACATCCCAAATTCAGATGACTAAATGTATGTTGATAAAAAAAAAAAAAATATGAACAGGATGCAGAAGGGCTGGGAAGTGTTTTACTATAGTCAGACTTTTTACACAATAGGGATTCTGCTCTCATAGAGTCAGCATCTGTTGGATCTCCTCCTCTAGTCTTTACTGAATTCACTTGCTAATCTTAATTAACATATTAACTAAAGATAGAAGAAGTCTCAGAGCTATACCTGAACCAGTGGATGTCAGGTGCAGTTGCATTTTGTCTGCATATTAGACAAGATTTTGCTATATACCAACTTCTGTCTTTTAGTTGTTTTGAGAAAGATACCGGTGGCAGGAGGCTTCAAGGAAAGTGGGAAAGGTTTTCTCTAGGACTTTGATTGGGATGACTGTGGGGCAGGACCCTGAGACACTCAGCCTGAATCTAGTCAAACATGATTATATTCAAGTTTCAAGCTGAGGAGAAGAACTTAAATAGAAGCTTACCTAGGGAGCCTTTTTAGGCGTGAGTGCTAATCAGTGTAGAACTAGTTAGCATTTCATCAGTCAATGCTTATGGGAGATTTTGTTTATTTATTGCAAGTTTTTATCCAGTTTTCCATTCATCGTTAAACATAACTTTCTTTATATTAAATGCATCACTTTTCTAAGACTAAATGCATTTTTTAAATTATAGCCATTTAGAAAATAAAAACCATAAGGAAAATATCTTAGATTGTGTATAATTATATTATTTTTAATAAAAAAATGTTTCTGTTTTTATTCCTCAGTGTTTTGTAGCTAAGGTAAAAGTTCTAAAATGTTTAACTGTTTTGGAAACTTTTCCTGAAGGACATTTGAAATAGTCCTCAGGTGTGGAGTTTTACTTACTGAGTTGTTTAATGCTTTAGTTTTGTTCAGTTTTGAGCATTTATGTGTACTTGGAGCTTATTTATCTCCAGTTTTAAACTTTGAAGATATATCACATCTCCATGTTCACTCTACAGTGGTAGAGCAGCAACACAAATTTTGGTAGAGTTGAATAAACTGTACTGCTTGAGTAAGAGGAATGATGGGGTAAACTCAGTAGTTTCTTTTGGTCTAAAGTTAAAATTTTCTCAGTATTTCCTGAGACTTTTTCTCCTATTTGAAACATAAAATAATAGCATTCTCTGTTGGTTTACTTTCTAACTAGTGTTTAATGTGAGATTGTTCTGTAGCTGAATGTGTTATTTGATCCAATGTGTTACTATTTTTTTTCATATCCAGCACCTTCTGAAATTACAGTGCCTTTCCAGGAATCTTCTGCAGTCTGGTCTCCTAAAACAAAATATGATGAAATACCTTCAATACACTAAATATGCTTTCCTTTTTCTGAGATTCAAGTGCATTTGTATTGTTCTCCTGTCTCCTTTTTTCGTATTTTTCATATCTATATTCCCACCAAAACAAATACACTTGAAGCCAGTAAAAATAAAAAATTCCTTTTCATATTGTTCTGTTTTATGATAGAAATTTAGTATACTAGATGGAATAACCTTAGTTGTATCTAAAACTTTTTAGTATCACACTTTGCTGAAGTTTCAACCTAGTTAGTTTTCACCTAGCAAACCCTTAGATACAGCATGCATTCGTTTAAATTCAGTGATAATGGTGTATTGCTGAGATCTGAACCACCTCACAACTCATTTGTGATTGATTATTTCTACAGGTCTGGATCAATGGCTCTGTGATTTTCAGTGCCTAGGTCTTCTGAAATTCTATTATGTAAGATACCTCAACTTTGTTCCATCTATTTAAGTTTAAAGGCTCTTTGCAGAGAAATAAAGTTTTCCACCTGAGGCCTAACCAGATTCTAAGCTTCACCATTGACCAAGAAATAAAAATGTTGCTGAAGGACATTTTCTTGGCTTAGTGTCACATCTGCAGCAGCCAGCAAGGGTTGGGGGCTGCTGGTCCCATCATCGGTGGTGTCAGAGCTGGGGCATCCCTGAACTGAGGTGTCAGCCAGGACCAGAGAGGAACCACATGGCACCAGGGCACACAGGAGGTTGGTAGGGGCTGCTGACAGCCACCTCAGGGTTCAGGTCCTCTGCTCATTTCAGCACCCCACTGCAGCATGCAGTGCTCAGATCCAAGCCAGGGCATCATCTTCCTGTTGGAGTTTCAGTGATGGGTAGCAGTCATCCTAGCCTATAGGGATGAAGCATCTATTTCTGATTTTATCCAGTTTGACATGTTTAAATTTGCTGAGGATTTCTCCTAGAGGCGCTTGAGGGCCTCAGCAATATGGAACCAATCATGCCAGAAACACATGAGATGTATAATGTTGCTCCAGAAGTATTTTTTATTTCCTGCCCAAAGCAGCTGCACCAACACATTAAATGAAGGTAGGACAAACAAACAGGGCTTGATAAAGAAATTTTTCTTTTCTTAAGCTGTCACTCTTGGGGTGTTGTACTTCAGGTCAGCGATATTAAAGCTATGACCCAGTCAGCAATGATATACTTGGGGAACTTTCTACATGTAAATCTGACACAATGAATTCCTAGTCATCTCTGCTTCCATTTACAGCTCATTACTGGTGATAAATGAGTCCCTTATTATGAGAAGCCTAATTTCCTGGTTTCTAAGATTTTAAGGGTTTTTCTTTTTAGGGGGCCATAGCTGGTACAAAATACAAAACAGAAAATACAACTATTTCCTTTAATTTGCTATTTTTTTGTTATTCTGTATCTATAAATGTGCAAACTGAAGCTTCTGATAAGATTTCTCTATCTGTTTATCTCAGATCTCTGGTTCATTTTTGAACATAGATGTGAAATTTGGTTAATCTTTGCCATCTTGATAATATTATCCATCAAAATTTTGATGTGGCTGCTTTTGTTAGTTTCACTGGCATTGTGATCTCCATATTTGTGTAGTTTAAAACTTATCATTCAGTGTTTGCACTTGATTGCTTTGGGCTTCGTGCTTCCAGTTACAGCTCTAATTCTGGGATTCCTGTGGATCTATTGAAGGTCCCTTTTTGTTTCAAAATTACTGCCTCTAGCTAGCAATTCCTATTCTCAAAGTACACAGTATTACAAATTAAAAATATTTTGAGAAATCTGTAGATCCTTGTAAACCCAACTACCCCTTGCTGTGTTTTATGATTTCTTATCTGGTATTAATTTTGCAGAGTTGAATTATGACAAGATGGAAGAGTTATTGATTGTTCTCCTCCTCAGCTATTTCATTTCATCATTGTTCTATTTTGTCTGGAGTTTAAGTTCATAAACCTGGAGTAATTTTCGACCTTATGCTTTCTTTTGAGGCTGACATTAATCACACTGAGAAATGAGATTCCCAGCTGGAAGATGCTAAAGAACTATTAGGAACTATTACATTAACTTACCACTATTTTATCTTTCCCAGTTCAGACTGAGAATTATTAAGTTGATTGGGACATATCTGTATGTTTCATTATGAGCTAGATAATAATTGCTAATTCTTTATTTGTGGCTCTTTCTCCCACTTCCCTGAAGTATTCACAGCTGTGCTAACAGAACCCTGCATCCAGTCAATGAGAGCATTTTGCTGCTTTAACAAGAAAGGGCTTCAAGCCTAATATCAAATTTTCCAGGCAAATGCTTACATGCTCCATCATTTGTTTTCTTAAGGATATGATTTTGAGCAGTGAGTAGTCAGCTCAGGTAAACAAAGCAAGAAGGAACACCTGTTGTACGGCTTCTCTCCAAGGCACAAACTCAAAAAGCTTCTTTGTAAAATGCATTTCATTACGCTGCAAAAAGTAAAAGTTCTTCAGAAGAGCTTTACAGAGCCTGTGATCAAATAACAAAAGAAAAATACTTCCCTGAAATCCTTACCTCTATTCAGCATGAATAAAAGTAGTCCTTTTTTTTTTATTTTTTTAAATCTTTGGATTTAAAAAAAAATATTGTTGCAAGTAAATTTTATTTAATACATTTGGAAGGTGAATAAGGAAGAGATTTCTGGACAGGTTGACTGACTACCATGTTGTATGGATATGAATGTGTGGTTTGATGACACTGTAAACTTATCCTTGTAATGTGCTGATTGACAGTGCACATTTTTCAATTCCATGCCTTTTTACAAGTCAGTGTGAATATCTGTTTACCTTGCAAGTCACCTTTGCACTTCACTTCACAAGATCATCCCTGTACCTTACCTACCAAATGCTTTCCTGGTAGGCCACAGTGATTTTAATTTTCAACTACACAAGGGTTAAACCTTCATTTTTTAAATCCTTGAATCACTCCATAGGCTATAGCAAACTTTTGCTTTGTACAGAAGACAAGGTAAAAAGAATGCAACTGTCTTTAAGTATGGAAGGACAGGAACCTTTACATCCTGTCCTTTCTGCTGGCTTTTTGTCATAGCCAAAGAGCCAGAATGTGGGAGACAAAAAAAGAAGGGAAAGCACAGAGGAGCAACAACCAGATATGTATGCTCTAAGAAATCCATATGCTAAGGGTATTGGTAATCATAATGTGGCTAAAGTCTCTGTTGGAAGGTAGAAAACATGTTTGAAAGAGCAAACTTGTTCAAAATTTAGCCCTTTTAAAAGGAAAATAGCTAGAAATAGAAAACCAGAATAGCTAGGAGTGTATTCTGAAGGCAAATAACCTTTGATTCTTGTGATAACAGGGAGATTTTCTTGCCTAAATATCTGTGTTAGTAGGCTGAGTTAATGTGCCAATGTCTTGTCTTGCTGGACAGTGTATTAGTGCAAGTATGTCTGTTCTTCCTTTAAGCAAGCATTGACATACATTGATTTAATATTATTCTTCGTGCTGAACTCTGCAGATAGACTGGTAAAATGCAAATGACACAGCTGTGTTGCAGATATATCTCTGACAACTCAGAAGATGACTTTGCATATTCAGAAAAGCAAGGGAATGAAAAAGGACTTTCTCAGCTCTTGGATTGTGTACATCCCCTTGAATATTCATTTTTATGGTAGTTTTAATTTCAAATCATGTCACTGCAAGGCTGCTGGTATGCTGAATTAGTTCCTGTGTTTTTCTTGTTTGTCTGTAATTGTCATTAATGAGGGAAATTCATCACCTTCCCAAAGTTCACCACTCAGCTGAAAAATATAAGGGGTAATTAAGGATAGTGGGATCTTTACTGTGTTCCAGCTCTGCAGAAAAGAGCAAGGTAACCCAGTTCTCTGCTGCTATTTTGGGGTAGCTTCTTGTAAAGCAGCTGTATAATTCAGCCTCAAAACATCCTTGAAGGGCTGAAGCCATGGAAGAGGAGCTCCAGGAGTTAATGCCTGGAGGACTGGGTGTAGTCTCAGAGAGTTTAATTCAATAGTTAGGGGATTACTGCAAGAAGTACAGTAGAGTTGGAAGATTGCATGGGAAGCTCACATAACCAGTTCTTCAGCTGTATACATGGTATTAGCTGCTATTACTGAAATGTCTTGAAAATAGTTCCCACAGCAATCAGAACTTTCTCAACAAACATGTACGTTTACTTGGAGGAAAACAAAATAAGAGGTCTTCTAAGGGGGAGAACATTTCCTGAAGCAAGTCAAAACTCATAGTTTGCAGTAAAGAGAAAATACTCCTATGGAGAAATCTATGTCAAGTAGGTCTTTTGCATATGCCATACCGAACACAGTGCACTTCAAAACAGTAATTTATTTCTGAAGAAACGTTGCTTGTTACGTTGGAGTAGAAAATTCTGTTATAAATCTGGTTCTCCCTCCCTAGGAAATGACTTCTTGTCCTAATTAATCATAGTGCCTTGTACAGGCTACTGATGGGCCTCTTATCTATCCCTGCAACTACAGCAGCTGGGGCCACCACCTGTTAACTCACTTCCAGCACCATTTAATTAGCCTGAGTGGCTGTTACCTTTGGGTTTGTCTGGAGGGGACAAAATGGGAGCAGATGCCAAACAGGAGAGAGTGCTACAAGGGGCAGCCCAAGAAGTGCTAGGAAAAGCCAGAAAAAGTCAAGGAGCAAGGCAGGTGGAGAGAGGACAACAGGCAGGCTTAGCAGCCCCAAAGTCTTGCAGGGCAAGTTTTCTTGTGCTCTATGACAAATGCCAAGTTTTGAGAATTCAAGTGTTTAGTCAGAAATGTTTCTGTGTAATTGGATTCATACAGTGACTGATCCCACACAAGACTTCAGCTTATGGTTCTGCTACTCAGAACTCAAAATATATTTGCTGGATCTGTGTTGAAGTTGCTCAACATCTTTTTTTATTACCTACAGCAGAAATAAATAAATAAATAAATTGCAAAGATACAACAAGGTTGTTTCATGCTTATGCATAATAAAGTACTCACTCATTTACTCATTTTTCTTAGTTAAAGGCTGTTATTTGAATGATTTGTGAAAATAAAGGGAAGGAAAGGTTTTCAAATAGCATATTTACTGAGGTTTTGTCAGGATTTCAGTCATGCACTGTTCTTTGAAGACAAACAAAAAAAAAAAAAAGGATACTCAAAGCATTAAATAAATGCTTTATTCTTCCTTGTTTTAGAAAAAATCCATTTCTAAGGGGTTTGTTTTACACCACAAAGTGTTCTTTTCTCATCAAAATAATGCATTTTGAATGTAATGAATAACATTTCTGTACCTGTATATATATATGTACATTTTATTTTTAAACTATTGAATTGTTAGAACACACTTGTACAAGCTATTAATAAAAAATGTCCTTATGGATGTATTTATAATTTACTTGAGCTAGATCCTCACATTAAGGAAATTATGGGAGAGCAAATTCTTGCCTTTTCCCCTTAGTTTGAATCTTTTTAACTTCTGAAATGAGGCAGCTGAGCAGTGTAAATTTTTGAAAAACTACCTATTACTTGTGGAGACCATTAGCTGATGAAAGTGGTCATAACTTCCTTAATTATCCAGCATGTTATCTGGCTCAATGTGCAAGTCTCTAGAAAGACGCTGTATTAAGACTTTTGAAAAAGATTACTTCCTTTGAGCTATTATGAAGTGTTAGTAAGGATATTTATCAGATTAGTTGGTTTCTGATACAGACCTGTGAGTGTTCACCAAGCTGTGACCGTCTAAAGGTGGCCTTTCCAATTCTGCACATAGCCTGAAATTTTTACTTCTTGTTCCAAATATGAAGAGTGGGGCTACATTCTTGAAAGCTTGTCTTAAGTTTTCTAAATAAACAGATAATATTAGCTAGTACATTCTTTATACAAAATTTGCTTCTCACAGATTTAATGATCTGACTTTTATCAATAGTCCTCTTCTGGGTATTATCCTTACTTATACTCTGAGACCTAAAACTGTTTAGTCATTGTGTACAACCAAGTGAAGAAATAGGAATAAATTAAATATTCTCTAAGACATAGTGTATTTCTACTGTAACTCCAAATAAAACCTAGAATAAATCAAAATACTGGGAAAAACCTTGGCTACTAACTTACTAATTTAGTTTCTCATCTTAAACTGTGGTTTGATGCAGTCCCAGTTGGGCTTTTTTTTCTGATTTCTCTTCCTGAATTTGTCTAGATCACTAGAAAGGAATCAATGGGAATTGATCCAATTTGTAGAACACAATTCTAATATTGATAGTAGTTTATATTCATTTGCTTCACACTAATCTTTTATTAATGCTCATTTGCAAAATGCTGTTCATGCTATTTTCTTCCAGTTTTGTACCTCCAAGCTGCTGATAATGAAATTTAGAGACATATAACAAGAAGTAAGGAAATTATAAATTTTGGAATTGAATATGGCAACAGTTACTATTTCTTGTAGTCAGACATTTTTCAGTAGGTGACTTTAATTTCAGATAAACAAAGACCAGTGTAGAAAGTCAGACAAATTAAATTCTTACAGAAGTAAGAAGTTGTGTCTGTTTAGGTCTTTTCAATTTTTCTTTTTGTCTACCAGGAGGCTAGGCCAGGGCATCAATACTGAATCATCTGGGGATTTTTAAGGATGCATCATCAATAAAATGTGTCATCCAGATATATCTCCTGGTTCAAAAGGAGCAATAACTGATGGCATCGCTTTCTCTTACCAGTGGGGAAAAAAAGCCACTGGTGACTTTTCAATGAAGAGCAGAGCCATGGTTAAAAAAATGTTTGATATAATTTTTGAAGAAAGGATTGTAAAATGCACTTGAATATAAATAGCTGTGAAAATAAGTGCATCTGCCTGATTTGAGGTGTTCTAGGAGCCAAAAGGATTAATAACAATGCTAAATATTTACTATTTGGATTTTCTAAAATTTTTATGGGCTAAAGGTATGCAAATTAAAGCATGAATTGGGTAACAGAGTAACTTAGAGATTTCAGTAGAAATTTCATTGGAAAAGGCTACTCATGTTCATGTGAATCTTCTGTGCTCTCCAACTGCCATTGACACCTAAAATTGTTCTGAACCTGTATGATTATGCAAAATCCTCTTGATGCTTTGAAGGGGTCATGTGTGCTTGGGCTGACTAAGCCTGAAAACATTCCACCAAGAAGCTGGAGCACTCAATGCTGGTAAACTTAACACTCTCCTCTCAAGTCCAAGTAGATTTTTTTGTTGCTGTTGTTGTCTTGCCCTACTTAATGAATGGTGGCTCTGGAAATTTTTGTGGAAAGAGAGAATGACATTTTTTTCGTCATGATGAAGGATCTTCCCCTCTCAAATGAAGAGTGTCTCAAGTCCCCCTGTGAAAGAAAAGTGTAGTTGTAATTGCTAAGGGGTGGCTTGATCCTTATTTTTTGTTACTCAAACTTCCAAAAAAGTGTTTTCAATTTCCTCTTCCCAAATAAACTTATTTGGGACTATNAGCTAACAAAAAGTAGAAACCTTGGTTTAAATATTGCTTGTGTGATACAGAAATTCAACTATGTCAAACCATATTGGAGAGCTTTTGTCAAAGGACATCTCTCTCTGTCACTTCTGTGAAACCTCTTAAGGACTGATTATGATATTTCTTTGAGGGATGAAGCACTAGGTTCAGCCTCCCATTTAATGAAAACTGAACTGTAAATTCTTCATATATCAGGTGAATTTTTCTTTGGTTTATAGTTCATTTGCTTCACATTTTCTGGCATTGTAACAAGTTCAAAATTTCATCCTACAGCATGGTAGTCATAAGAAATACATAATGTCTCAACATTCAGGACTTTTACTAGCTGTTCAACAGAGTGCCTTCACTGCAGTCCTACAGTGAAATGTATTATTTAAGACAACACTACTTACCTCTGTTAAGATTTTACAGTGACTCCCAAGCAAATCTTGAACTTCTGACGAAGCTGAAATTCTATTCAGCCCAGCACAAAGGGCAACAGCCTGAAATGTAGCACTTATTGTTCAATGAAATGGGTAGAATTCGTCATTAGTGAGTAATTTCCAGCCAGAGACCATAACATTTGTTGAATATAATTTTCAATATCAGGTGGAAAAGTAACGTTTCTCAAAGAATGAGAAAGTGAACAATGACTGTATAGTTTTAGATTGTAAATAACAAGTGCATTGTCACTAACAGTACCATGGAAGTATAAGTAGCATCAAAACGAGAGTAATTCCCTCCCTCATTTACTTTTACTGACTGATTTGAGCTAAGATTTGCAAGCTTAAATAACTGCATGTAGTTGTAGCCCAGTTTTTTAAGCTGCTGCTCTCCTAGCCTGTTGCCTTTATTGAATTCATAGCATTTCTGAATTGGAGACTGATCCTGTTAGAACAGCTAGGTGAGCTTTGCTAGGGGCATTAGCATTGGCTGGTTGTGAGGTGCTGTGAGGAGAATGGCCCAGTGCTTGGAATCCCATATCTGTGGGGCTATCTTGAGTAAAAAGTCCGATTTGTTGTGCAGTTATGTTTTGCACATGACACCAAACATTACAGTGACACAGAGAACACTTCCAGTAGCTTTCAGTGCATTCTTCCTCGTCAGTCATTTTGAGGAGTGTGTGGTTAAATCTCCTAGAATGCAATCAATCTCTCAGAATGATGATCAGCAGATTCATTGGTTAAATTTGGTCTGGTCTAGTCTATTATAAACCTTTGCAACTAAAAAAGGTAGGCACAGCCTCTCCCACTTAAATTAATAAAATGTCCCATCCTTCTGTCCTTTACTGCAGTAATTTAAAACTTTGACCCAATCAACCCCTGAATGCAAATGAGTGAGCAATCTGGAGAATCGGAGTGTTGATCCAGTCAATCTACAGCCATTCTCAGAGCAGATTTTAAAGATGTACGTGACATTGGCCATTAGTGAGCCAGCAAAGATGAATGGGCCAATAAATGAACATATTTCACTTCTTTCATCTGCCAAGATGAAACATCATCTTAGTGTTCAGCTTCATTTTTTTGTTTGGTCTTTTATTTTCTTAATTTGCACGACAGTGTTTTGAAAGGCATGCTATCAATCCTTTAATTGACTTTTCTAAAGAAATAGTTTCTTTTCAAAGAAGTCCCTGTGAGCGAGTTGTTCTTGACAATTTTGGTTTTCTTAATATTTTTCCTTTGTAACTCAATAAAAAGATTTTTATTTTTAAAGTTATTGTCTCTAAAACTGTTTAGAAAATAACTTGAGAAATGAATATTTGACATTGTATTTTAAAAATGAGCAAGTAAAATTAAACATCCAGAGGAAAAAAAAATCCACTTTTTTTTTTCCTAGTTTTGTTTCATATACAGTTGTTTTAGGTGTTTTGTGAAAGTTCAGAATAATTAGCAGTGGATTTTGTTGAAAATGAATAGTTATTTTCAGTCATTATAGAAGTCCAGAATATGTCTGAAAGAGCAAAACATGTCCTTGCAATAATTAATAAATTATCTGACACCTGTCAAGAGAGAAAAAAGGGGGGAAAGCAGCCTATTGTGGCAGTGTTGTTTTTGCAGAGACATTTGCTTCTTGAAGTTTTCTTCTGAACAAAATAGTGTTATTTCTTTTAGGTATTTTCTGTTGGACGTGCAATATCAAAAGTAAACTGAAATAGTATTTAAGTTTAATAAACAGTTTTATGTTGTGAGTAAAAAGATGCAGTGATATTGGCAACAAATTCCTTTGGGTTGTGCTGTTTTGTTTTCAGAGCGACTGGGTTTTTGTGTGTGAGTGGTTTGTTTGTTTGTTTGTTTGTTTGTTTGTTTGTTTGTTTGTTTGTAATTATTTAGTTCGCCATTATGAGTTATACTCGTGGTGTTTTGTGGTGTTTTGATCAGCAATTTATCTCAGGGTCTTAAAGCATGTGTTCATTACTGTGTTCAGCTGACCAGCTGCCTTCCCTTTTTTTTTTTTTTCTTTTTCCAACGTGACACGGACATGGAGTGATTCCTTGCAGGGATCTTGGAGCGGAGAGCGCATCTTGCTCCGTGCTCTGCTGCGCTATTGCCTTTCCATGGAGGGCTGTACCCCTCTCCCCTGCCCCATCTCCCAGCAGAGGTAGAGCAGCCCCCTCCGTGCTGCCAAGCCCCCGCCTCCTCCCCACAAAGAGGTGAAGTCCCCTGGGTCTGTAATTGCCAGGAGATGAAGCGATGATGGGGAGTGATCACAGTCAATAGCTTTGATTAACAATAAGGTGGGAAATTAGCAATGCTAGCATTCAGCTCCCCTGCCTTGCCGTCCCCATATGCTCCCCGCAGCCTGCGCTGGCTGGTTAGCAGGGTGGCCACTGAGCCTGGCGGGCTGCAGAGCGGCACTGGCACTGGGCAGCGGGGACAGCAGGAGCTTTTTGGGGACCCCGGACGATGCTCCCGGCCGTGTCTCTCCGGGCTCCGCCACGCGGGCGGGGGAAGGACGAGGTGTGCCGTGTGCTGGCACTGTGGCTCTTGCTGTCATGTGTGGATTTAATTGTGTCTGGACGTGTTGTGATCAAAATGGCAACTGCTGTTACTCCTGTGACCCCATCAGCAGCTCTGGTGTTGTTTCCGACAGACTCCGAAGACCTAGAGAGGGGGAACGACAGCGGGACACCACTCCCCACCTCTGATAACGGTGACAATTCGCTGGGCTACACAGGTAGAGTGCACCTTTCCAAAATATTCCTGACTGCCTCCTTCTGACCCTTTCCACCTGCATCTGCCATTGCCACCTGTATACGTTCCTTTAATCATCTTTGCTAGCCGACTCTCTTTCACCATCTAGAAGTTCAACATTGTTCGTACTGTTGGGAAAAATTATTGTGCCTTTTAACTAACCAAGATGACTGTCCTTGTGTGTGTGTTAGTACATGTCAATGATTTGAATGTTTAAATTTGCCTTGTTGAGACAATGCACTGACTGTTTTCCTTTGAACTGTGTATTTTACTGCATGAGGCAATATATAATCTCAAAGAAATTTTTTCCAAAGACCATGGGGATTTTTCCACATGTTTATTCGGGATTTTTTTTTTTTTTTTTGGCTTTGTTTCTGTTATAAACAAAAGTAAAATCCGTTGCGGCAAGGAAGAACACCCAAATGAAACTAAACTGTGATTGGAGAAGAGTGTGTTTCATTGACTTCTGCTTTGCATAAACTACAGAAATGTGTCTCTAGGCCAAGTAAGAAAAGCCACAGAATAAGCAGCACCATACAGCAGTGATCTCTGAGGAACCAAATCCTGTAACTCCTCTGCAGCCTGAAATGTTACCCAGCTCCAGGAGTCACTGACCACAGCCCAGTCTCAGCTGCAGTCACGGGTTTTCATGAACTACTGGTGGTCCAGTGACTCAGATATTCCTAAGACAGTCTTGCAGGCACATGAAGAGGATAGGTAGGTATATAAGAGAGAGAGAGAGAGCAATTTCCTGTCTATTCATAAAACCTCAGGTCCTGTTATACGCCACTTACAGTGATTGCAGCTTTCATCACCTGCCCTTCACAATCATCTCTGCATGTGGTTTAAAACCTTGACACATAAATTTATTTCAGTTATTTTTTCTTTTTTTTCTACAGAGGTTAAAAAAAAGTAAAGCGATACAAATTTCCCCTCAGTGAAGATATATGCCTTTTTAGGAAAACATTGCATGAATCCTGCTGCATGTGAATTATTTTGAGTTTTCTACATTCTGCATATTCCTATTAATTTTGTTCTAAATTCTCCCCCTTGCATGCTCCAAGTTTGTCACATGTACATTTCTAATGCATCATGTTGACAAAATATAGTTTAATGAATTGGGGGTTTTTCCTTAGTAAGTTAGACTTTTGCTTTCAGAAAGCAGGGATGGGAATCATGATCCCTGATTCTTGTGTTTAAACAGCCGCTAATTTACTTGAAACAGTGAGTAAGACTCTTTTAATAATAAACTGGCTTAATTTTACGTGGAGATGAACAGTCAGTTCCCCTCCAGCCTCCTCCAGGTATCCCTGGTCTGGGGCTGGTACTCTACAGGCAGATTCCTGCACCTGGCAGCCTCACACCTGCCCACAAGGCAGGAGAGGGGTCCTGTATGTGCCCCAAATCCCCCTTAAGTACAAGAGAAACAGCAGTGAGAATGTAAAGGCAGACCCCATAGTTTTTTCCACTGGAGAGGGGCTGGATGCTCGAGGCAGGCTCTCCACAAGTGCACTGGGTGTGCGATGGCAGGCAGAGGGTGCAAGGGCTGCAGGCAGCCCTGCTCCAGTACTCAAGGCAAATAAGGCAGTGTTTTAGACAGTACCCGCACTCTGAGCCTGGGACAATGTCCCAGACAGAGGACAGAGCCTTCTGCATCTGTCCACCCCCGAGGATCCCTGTCCTGCTCCAAGGCGTACACGAGCAGTGGGGCAGTGCATCCCGGGAAAGGCCTCTGCAGGGTGTTGCAGCTGTTTAACCTGCCTCTCTGGGACTAATGGGGTCATTTCAGAGCACTGACAAACCCCTGGAGCCCAGAGGCTCCACTTCTTAATGCTAGGCCATATTTTAATATGAGCTTTCCAAACAGGCACAAAAGTAATGATCGAGTTAGAGGCAAACACAAGCTGAGCAAAAATTAACGCTTAGAAAATGACTGGTCTTGTGTAATTACAGATTTTGTGCCTCTATTTGAATGAGCATCAAGTGAAGGAAAGACCAAGATTTTCATGTTTTAAGATTTATTGATCCAGTGTTTTTTCTCCACTATGTATAGTAATCAGTATATCTATTGTATATCTTGGTATATGTATATATATTCTATATGTATATGTAGTGTATATCTTGGGTTATACTAAAAAGCCATGAGGTATTTATTAAAATAAGTCCAATAGGTTTCAGTAATAATCAGGAGATATTTAAAAAATAATATTAATTGGAATGAAACCTTATAGGTTAAGTTGCCTTTTGTTTGTATTTTTTTCCCCCTCCCAATTGTGGGCTCACTCATATGGCCTAATATGGAATTCATGGATTTTACAGAAGTATTCTTAGATTTTTTTTTTTTTTTTCTCTCACACATTTATAATTCTATTCTCCTAAAGGAAAACCATTCCAGAAGCTTGGTTGTACTGAAAATTCTCTGACTCTTTCTTAAAATCACTTGGATTAAGTCCAGGATGCCTGCACCCAGGGGTGAAATAAAGAACAGTTTATTTTTCAATCGTGTATCTATCTTCAGGTGATGTCTGAATGGACAAAACCCATGCACGTTGATAACTGCTGTAATACCATAGGATTGTACTTTTTTGCTCATATTGAGAGCACTGATGCATCTGAAGGGCACATCTTCCTCCCCTTCCATATAAGTTTAGCTGCAAGCCATAGAAGCAAAGCATTCACTTGCATGGAAAGTTTCAGGATTAAAGATTATAACATTTCCTACATATTTTTCTTTCCCTAGATGTTTTTCATGGTAAATATATGTAGCTGTTTCTTACTTTTTTTAAGTGGATGTACATAATTCTTCAAGAGCGTTTCAGTGTGTTCTCTTAAAGCCCCCTTTATCAATATTATTTATTCTCCTAAATCTGGAGTTTTTTTTTCCTATACGTTTATGTTTTATTGTCTCCGCTGTGGATGTGAGCACTTGAGTTGAGAAGTAAGCTCATATCAAACAATAAGTGCATCAATTTCAGAGTGAGCAAAAGGAGATAATAACACAAAATATTTTAGATAAATTAGAAGTTGTTAATACACTGCAAGATTATTACAACAAGGAAATTATGAACTTCCATTTGATTTCTCATGGTTCTCAGTATGTTATAGGATTGAACTCTAGATTTCCTAAAAATCATTATAGTAAAGTGACATCCAGTAGATCTTAACTTTTTATACATCATCAGGGGTTTATAAGCAAAACAATTATTAATAGTTATTAACTCTAGGCACAGCTGAAGAAGCTTTATTTGCATTTATATTAAAGCTAATAACTTTCAAAAAGCATTTGTAGTGTGCATAGGTAGGGACTGAATAAACCACAGAATCCAGAAAAGAAGTTCAGCCACTGAGGTTTGTTCCATATGCATGACACTGGTATTAGACTGAAGGAGCTTATAAGAAGGGTTTTTTCCTTGCGTATTTGATACCAGAGCAATACTAAAGAATTAAAAAGAAAACACTAAAAACTGATGTGATCCCATAGGCAGCATATATGCAAGATGCAGCAAAGAATTCAGGGTTAAAAAAGTTAAGGACTTTAAATTGTAACTCTGTCAGTTTAAAGAAATAAGGTTGCAAGATTACCAGATTTGCATCTTCACAAAAAAAAAAACAGTTCTACATTCTCTACATTTGGCCAGATTGAAAAATAATTGCAAAATTAAGATGTGTAACAGCAAAACTCTAAGTAGCTATTCAAACCATATGCATAAAGACCAGGCCAAATCAGAGTGAGGTTAATAGGATAAAAGAATATTAGTTAGATACTTTGTGTTGTATTTAATTTGTCCTAAGGAAAACACCAAAGTAGTTTTCTGAAATGCTGCATGAGCACATTAGTTTCACTTTCTACAGATTTCAAGGGGACTTCAGATGACTAGCAATGATGTAGAGACTCAAAAACGATTGCAATTTCACATATCCATCAGCTTAGATCTAAGTTCAGAAAGGACAACCAGGTAATATGAGTGAGAGAATATAATGAAATTTAATTTGAGCACCAAAGGAAGACAGGGGAATGGAAGATGCAAGTAGGAATTCAGTTGTTTGTCAGGTTTAGGCTTTGGAGATGTCAGAACAGGCTGTTGTTTAGACAGATATTTTTGAGAGGAAAGATATCCTAAAGCTACCCATCATTGCTGGGTTTTTCTTTTTTAGTTGGTTGGGGTTTTATTGTGTTTTTTATTTTTAAAAAAATTAAGTCTTGGAGAAAAGAATAAGAGCAAACAGAAGGGAAGGGAAAGCAAGTGAAAAGACCTAGCAGAGTTCCCGCTGTATATTAGAGGATGAATATGGAAAATCATCTGAATAAAATACTGGAGGAACTCAGGGGATGAGGAATTTAGGGGAGAAAAAAAAGGTCATAGAAGGAAATGCCTTTAAAAACATCAGGGTTTCCAAGAGAAGGTCTTGTATTTAGTCACTAAATGGAGCAGAAGATGTGTTGAGTGATGTCCATTAGTTCTGGAGAAGCTTTGAGAGCTGCTCTGCAGCAGGGAGTAGGGGAACCTGAAGATCTTAGAATAAAACCATCTTGACTACAGCTACTAAGCATATGCCTCTGTTTAATATTTACTGTTAGAGCAGATTTTCAAAAAAAGACTAAAGTAATTATTATTTCCACATCAGATATCTCATGTGGCATGCCAGCCTGAATAGTAAAGAAAATATTTCCTCTTGGCTCACAGGCTTCTTTTTTCCTGCCCCAAAACAGTGCAAAGGCAGTAGGTGTCAAGTATGAGTCTCAGTTATTTTCCACATAATCAATGGCTGCAGAGTAATCTCTGAGATTGCATTGTGCTGTGCTATTGAAGTGTGTGCATGCAGGATATCCCAGGAAGTAGCACATTTCCTGTTAAATCAACTGTGACATAAATATTGGGGATCATTTAACAGATCACAGAGTATCACTTGTGTTACAGAGAGCAGGAGGATGGCTCGTTAAATTAACACTATATAGTCAAACATTTGCAGGCAAGGATCACCACTCCTTATTAGGTAGAGTCATAACTTTTTAAAGGGATATTTCCAAACACTTTTTTTAATTCTTAGCTTTCTCAGACAACTCTTCCAGTATGCAAAGAAATCCTGTGGTTCCCAACTAAGACCTGAAATTAGTCTTCAATTTTCTCCTCCAATTTTAATATTGAAAATATTTTGGTGGTATTCTTTTGTATAACAAAGGACTCCTTTTTTCTCACATTGCCTTTGTTCTTTACTACTATGTTGTTATGTCATCAGGAGAATTGTTCTTAGTGGATCACTGCTTGCCCCATGTGAAATAGGACTGGTTGGCCTTGGAGAGCATTTCAGGAAATGGAGGAGAAATCTCTCTTTGTTTCATGGCCATGTCTGAGACATTTCTTCCTCTAGTCCAGTAATTTTGTATAGATTATCCTTTGTATCATAGGGTGCTTGTTTTGAAAAGTGGTAGTTCAGAAAACATGTTCAAAAAACCATTTATTTGAAATCAAAGGTAGAATTCTACACTAAATACCCTGTGAGAAATGGGAGTATGTTTCACTTTTAAGATTAGTAGAGGTAGTAAATGTAGATACAGATTTGTGAATGAAAAAAGAGGGGAGAGGAGAAAAAGCTATGATATGCAACAGGATGAAAACTAAAACTGTTGGAAATAAATATTTACTATTTGATATACCTTCTAAATAATCATCTTTTGTGTAGAAAGAAAGATCAGTAGTGGGGAAAAAAATGATACGGTGAAAGCAGTTTGGCTAATGGGTTGTAAAATGTGACGGATGAAGGCGTAGGTTGCAGAGTGTGGATATTTTTGATTCGCAGGAGGCTGTAATTTTGGATGGGAACAGGTAGCTAGAGATGGCTGAACAAAACAAAAATCTCACTTCCATGCATGAATTCCAAGTGAGCTATTGGCACGTCTCATATTGCACTGTGCTCATCCTGGCAACCACCTGTAGGGAAAAACAAACACTTGTTTGCACCGCAGAACCAACAGACATCTGACAGGGCTGAATGAACCAGCAACTTTTTTTTTTTTCTTTTTTTTTCAGTTACAGAATCCTTATTTTTAGTGGTAATACACTGTCAACTTCAGCTGGACATTTGCATCTAAGGATATGTGCAAAGCTTGCACTTAAAACCATTTCCCACTCTTTCTCTTAAAATAAATTTAAAAAAAAAAATTAAACTTTTCTAAGTGAGCAAGTGTGTTCTTGAGTCACTGGGAGAATGAACACAAAGCCCCATGATACCAATTTTCTAATTTTACAAAGTTACTTCTTAGAGTACATCTGCACTCTAAATCCAGGAACAGATGGGTACTGTTATGCCTATTTAAAAAAAAAAAAAAAA
>VWZN01016274.1:120070-159221 GCA_013396955.1 Regulus satrapa | reverse complement strand
CTTCTCTTTGCAGGCAGTCTTCTGACATAATACTGAGGATTTGTTTTTAATATGTATTAAGATATAGATATAAATATAACACCAATCAACAGGATTGCTTGTCTATGAGAGCAGGCAACACTGATATTAAAGCAATAATAATTTAATCAAAACTTATATTAGCAATATTGGAGCATATGTCCTTCCACTTACATAAATCTTACACAGCCAATTTTTATGAAAAATTTAATAGAAAATCTCCTCCTCCAAATATTGTGTCATACCCCAAGACAGAGTTTTTATTGAAATAGAATGCATGGCAATGTCCCATGTTTCTCAATCAATGAGAGCCAAAATAATGCATGAAGATTTTGTCTAATACTGAATTTAGTAGCACTAAATGTTTCTGTATAGTTGAGGTTCTAGGAATTTTTCCAAACAACCATATCTCAGGAGGATGAATTTAAGCTTGAGAAGGTGAAGGAAAGAGCTATTAAAATAGTTAGAGAATAGAAATTTTATTTTGATGGAGGCCTTAATGAGAGAGAGATGTGACTGCATTTGTTGCCAGCCTTGTGATTTTAGAGAACAAATTTTAAAAAAAAGATTGCTTATTCAACTTGGAGAAATCCAGTTATTGATAAATAGCCTATCTTCTAACAATATTCAAAATCCAGGCTTTTATAATAGGGTTTTCTAAACTTTTATTTGTGTTACCCCTTGACAAAAGATGAAGCAGTAAAAAAATGGGCTTTAGTTAAATTAGGATAGAAATTTAGGATGTGATACAGGAGCAGATTCTAGAGCACTTCTCAGCCAGGAGGTTGAAATCTCCTTTCCAAATATTTAAATTTGTGATAGGTTATGAGAGTCTGTGCATGCTCGATTTGATTCCCCAGGATGAGCATTTTAATCTTGAGTTCATGTATTCCTAATTAATTATAGGACAAGTAAAATCAAAATAAAATGCATTCACAACATATCATAGTTTCGTTTTTTTCCATTTGGACTGTCACAGAAAGGAACCCCTGGAGTTGATGACAGGCTTTCTACTGAGGGCCTCCTAGTAAGAGCAAAGACAGAGCAAATTACCCTCAGACACTGCTGTCAGTTCAGTGAATTAAGTATGCAAAGCAATTTGTGAAGATGTTCTGAAGTGCAAATTTCTGCCACTAGGTCAAAAGAGTATGAATTATCACAGGATGAGCAAGGTAAGAGGACATCATTCTCCATCTTCATCAGGGTGTTAGACAAATTTAGTCTTTGATTTTAGCCAGGCAAATTGTTTTATTTAAAGCAGCAGGAAGTTAGTAATGCAGATGATTACATTAAATGCATAGCAATGAAATGTCCTGCATAGATCAGAACTTTAATTTATTGTGTCTACAATAATACATTTTCATGAGTAGTACAGGAAAAGAAAAATGTTGAAATGTATTTTCTATAATTTAGTTATGAGCATTTCTGGTCATTTATCATAGTAATTACTATATGGGATCATGGATGTACAGGCTAATTCAGGTTGGAAGCTGTGACTGGAGGTCTCAAGTCCAACTTGCCAAACAAGCAGAGTCAGGTATGAGATCAGACCAGTTTGGTCAGGGCTTCACCCAGTTAGGTCTTGAAAACTTCCAAGGACAGAGCTGGCACAACCTCTTTGGGCAGCCTGCTCCACTGTCTGCCGGTTCTCATTGGGGAAAAAAAAAAAATCCTGTTCAGTCTGAACCTGTCTTGCTTTGACTTACACCTGCTGTCTCTTGCCCTGAATGACCACTGAGGAGCATGTCTCCATCTGCCCAGAGCCAGTACGTGCAGGGAGGCTGTGCTGTAGCTCTTCAGTCCCCCGTAACTGTGTCCTCCCCAGGCTGAATATGCCCTGGTTTCTCAGCCTCCCAGGCAAGTGCTCCAGCCCTGAGCATCCTGCTTGGCCCTCTGTTGAGCTCAGCCCAGTTTGTCAATGACTTTACTGGGAGACCAGTAAAAGGCTGAGCTTGCTGCTGTCCCAGAGCTTCAGTGCCCTCCCAGCAGAGCTGCTTTCCAGCCTGTATGGATGCAGGGTGTTCTCCTTGCCTTCCTTTCTACAGCAGGACTTTGCATCTGTCTTTGTTAAATGCCATTAGATTCCTGTTGGGCCATTCTTCCAGCCTGGTTCACTGCAGGTGGCAGGCCTCCTGTTGGACAAGGGGACTGGCTCCCCCAGCTTGGTTCTCCCTGTCAGCATGAGAAAAGTGCCTTCACTCCCCTCCTCCAGGTGACTGATAAGGACTTAAAGCAGGCCAGGTCCCGGGACAGAAACAGAGCTTTTGTTAGAGCTCTCCCAGTAGGCTGCAGCACATCAACCATTAACTTTTGAGGTGGTGTATCAACATCAAGATTTTTCTCATCTGGTGGTTCACCAACCCAGACCAAAACATCCCAGCTTGGATACAGGAATTTTAAGGGAGACGATGTTGAACCCAATACATGGGAGTCTAAACACACAAACAGTCTATCGATTTAGGATTTCACATCAAAACTTATCTCCCCTGTTTGCACTATTTTTAACTGCAGCTCTTGTCCCAGAGTTAATACATTGACATCTATCAGAAGATCCCCAGTTATTTTTGTCCAATAAAAACATTGGAAGTGCTTTTGGAAGTGCCTTTAGAAGTGCTGCCAACCATTTATTTCCAGTGCTTTGTGTGTGTATGTGATTCTTGTATGTTGCTTATCCATAAACTGTAACAACTTGAACCATCACCTACTAGTGTTAAAACATTGCAGAGAGCTCTTTAGGAGCAGCTGTATTGATTTTCAGTGACCCTTGTATAAGGAGGAAGATATTTATAGGGCTTTTGTCTAATACTTCCTAAAAGACAGTGAAAAAAATACTACTAAAACTCACCTCTGCTTTCTTTATTACAGAAAGTACCAAAAAAATTTTCACTCCTAAATATAAGCAGAAATGTGGGATTTTTAAACTGTGATTACTTTGAAATAATCTCTTCCAAACAACTAGCTTTTTTTATTAGATTCTCTGCCTCTGCTTCGAGGCTTTCTTTTCTTCCCATCAGATGGTCCTTGTGAGGTAATTAGAGCCAGTTGCTCCATCCTACTTCCCATCTCTTTAATTTTATTTCCTTAACTTCATGGTTTGTTTCTGAATAACCATCAGGAAAAGGAGGGTTGCATTTTAGCTAAACTTGGAATAGAGTAGTCAGCCCACTCATACATCCATAACTTAAACATTCAAAAAACACTGAAAAACTGTTTTTCTCTATTTATTTCTGTCTAATCTTTAGAAAAAAAAAAAAAAAAAAAAAATTCTGGAGTAGTACAAACGCAAATGCAAAGTTTTGCTTTTTCTCTTAAGCATAAGTTGTGCCCAAGAAAGACCAAATCACTTTTCAATACATTTTACCTTTTGATAGCAAAGAATAATTTCTTCCATTTCAGCAAGGTAGTTTACTTGTGCTCTGGTGTGTAATAAAGCCATTCATCTTTTCATATGTAGATTACTTTTTTTTTTTTTAAATTAAAAAACAAGTGGATATTATTGCAGTCTTCCCATCAATTGAAATAAGCTTTGACAGGAAGCTTGAGATAAAGGAAAAAGAAGGTAAAATGAACTTACTGATCAAGTGATTACAAATTTAGTGTTCTGGATTTCTTCCAAAACCTCAAAAGGAAAATTTAGCATAAAAGTCTGGTGGGAAAGAAGACACCTGTTTCACTTGGAAAAACTACCGTGCAGTGCTTAAGTATTGCAGAAAGTTTATAGACCCTTTTTAATGGACACTAAGTACATCAGAGCATTATTGGATGGATCAAATAGGAAACTTATTTGTAAAATATATTGTAGGAATCTGTGGGAATATTGTGAACACTGTTGTGCAATATGTACTCAAATGATTTTCAGTTCTTGAGCACACAGCATCACCCATTATTTGTCTGGATTCTTATGCAAAATTTAGATGCATACATATAAGTTCTTATATTTCTGTCTTTATTAGGAATTAATAAAATTCTATCTGGAACATGATTTTTAAAAACCCCTGTTATACAACAAGTAATTAAATATACCCCCTGTAAAAAACAAATAAAATTTTAAAAGAGAGCAGATACAGACATCACGCTTAGCATTTGATACACATGCATGAATTTCGAGGGCATTGCAAGAACAGAAGATTTTGAGGAAAAAATACAATTCTCAGCACTCACAATGTTTTGATTTTTCACTTTTTCATGTGAGCATGGCTGAGCCCTGGAAGAGGCTTCCCAGAGAGGCTGTGGAATTTCCATCCTTGGAAATAATCAACAGCCACCTGGGCATGGCCCTGGGCACGGCCCTGGGCACCCAGCTATAGATGGCCCTGCTTGAGAAGAGGGACTGGACAAGATCAACTCTGCTGGTCCCTACCAAGCTCTAGCCATCTGTGATCCTATAATGTAAAAACTTTCACAAAAAAGAAACTTTGTAGATCTTAACCTACCTGAGGATAACTATTTTCTTGGCCAAAAATATTCCTTGAAAAGTAAAACTTATAAGATGTGAGGAACAGCAAGATTGTTTGTTTGCCCATAAAGTCCAGAATGCAGAGGCATTTTCTTACCAGAAAAAGATGGAAAACTTCACCAAGGTTAGTATCTGTTTTCTATTTCTTCCAGGAGCACAAGCTAGAGTTATGGAGCCCTATTATTGAGAGTGATGTGGTTTTACCATGTAAGTGTGTTAGAATATGCCTCTATAGCTCATGTGCTTTATAAACTAATTAATTTATAAATAAATTCAATATGTCAGTTATAGGCTTATCCACCTGTATACACACAAGCCTTTCACAAGGATAGCTTGTGTTTCACACAAGGATAGCTGGTCTCTGTTTCCGTGCTTACCTACATACTGGATGTCAATCTAAAGCAAGGCAGCGACAAATATCAAGAGAGTAGGGTCTCAGGGGAGAGTAGAATAGAGAGGATAAATAATTTATTTCTATTTTAAACCCATCTGACTTTAAATATAACACCTAAAAAGAATATGCCTGTTGAGATATCCTTCTTATCTGGGTCTGTAAAAGTTCTCTGAAAAATGAATGGATCTAGTTTTCAAATCTAAATAATTAATTCTTTTGTAATACCCATATGGCATCTTTATGAATTTTCCACTTACTTTGTTGGGAAATGCCCTTTTATTAAGGTTAAGGTCTTTTTGTAGCCACAGATGCTCTTAAAATCTGCTGTCCAGAAGCTGAACTGAGATAAAGAAAACGCGTCACGACACAGTTATTTTGGCAGCCTGATCAAAGCAGGATGGCTGTATTTAGGCAGACAAGTGTATCAAAAGGATGCAGTTTGAAAAGGCTGAGTTAGCATTCCCAAAACTGTGTCCCTGTGATATGCTCTGCAGTGCTGCTGGCAGAGCACCCGGTGCTAGGAAGTGTTGTACATCCGTCAGGACACAGCTTGAACCAAATACAGTGAGAAATTATGATTAACTACTATCTCTTGCTGCTTATATTAATTTCCTTCTAGTCATAACACATCTGTTCATGGTAAGACTGATCCAATGCCCATCCAAGTGCAGCTGAATTATTTTAGCAAGCAGTGGATTCAGTCAATACTATTAATGGAAAGATTGAAAAAAACCCAAAAACTCACAGTCAAGAGAATGAGTCCTACTAGAACAAGACAGGACCCTAAGTCTTCTAGAACTTCTCAAATGTAATTTCCTTCTTTTTTTGCCATGATAGTGGAAAGTTCTCTTCTGTGAGGTATGGAGTATTTCTTAATTAGAATTTTTTGTTTGCTTATTTATTTATTTGTCATTTCCAGTAGGGATAAAGAACATTCAGGGCTGTATTAGAGTACTCAAATATTCAGGGCAAGAAGTTGGACTATACTCAACCTCTTGTAAACCTGTAGTTTAGAATGAAGTGAAATATTCCATATAAGTTGAATCTCATATTTATTTTCATCTTGCACAGAAATCAGTGAGTGAAGCACTGCAAATACCCAGTTGGTCACTTGCCTCTTCTACTGTAATGGAGCAGCAGTGGAGAATAGCTTGAGTGATTAGCTGGTGTTTTTCTTGCAAATGGGCCCCTTACAAATTATTTAGTCAGCATTTCCTTCTGAGTCAGGAAGGAAGTGAGTTTGACTTCTTAGTGTCGCTACAAGGATAGAAGGAAAATGAGAGTCTGGTCTGGAGGTGAAACTGTAGAGGACTGTAACAGTTTGGATGTTTTCCATACTCTTTTTTATATTCCCTAGAAGTGCAATTAAAGAAGCTGTTAAGAATCATGGCATGGCAAATATGGTATGCAGTTGTCTGATTAATAGGTCTCTTAATATATATTTGCAGAACACACCGGTCTATAACAAACAGGAGTTGTGGGTGCCCCATCCCTGAAAGTGTCCAAGGCCAGGCTGGATTTGGTTTGATTTTTGAGCAACCTGACCTAGTGGAAGGTGTTCCTGCCAATGTCAAGGGATCAGAATTTTATGATGGTGATCTTTAGGGTGCCTTCAAATGCAAAGCCTTCGATGACTCTTTGTTTTTATAAATCAAACTTGATAACTTGACTTGAATTTTCTGTAACATNTGGAAGGTGTTCCTGCCAATGTCAAGGGATCAGAATTTTATGATGGTGATCTTTAGGGTGCCTTCAAATGCAAACCCTTCGATGACTCTTTGTTTTTATAAATCAAACTTGATGACTTGAATTTTCTGTAACATTCATTGACACTGCTCAAGACAAAGCCCACAGAGACTTCTTTTTGTTTAGATGGAAATGACTACTTTTTTCCAACACAAATAAAAGCTACCAAAATTCAAATACCCTAATAACATTTTAATACCTTTTGTTCTCAACAGACAATTGTGACAATTGTGTTTGAAAAAATGCTGTCAGTTACGATTCTCATGTCCTCTCTTTGTACCATTATTAAGGACGTTTAACTCTGCTTTGTCTACATAATATTATGTATTTGCACATAATTAAATACATAATACAAATATTATTATTTGTATTAATAAATGTCAATACTTTTTAAGCAAGGCACTTAAATAGTAAATTAATCTTATAAGGTGTTTTTAAAGCTCCCAGGGTCACACCCAATGACTGTTGATTCCATTTGGAGAGACACCAAGGGTGTGAGTTTCCATATGAATGCTTTCTTGTCTTCTCAAGCTCTAAATAGCTTAAGGCTCACTAATTATATTGGTGCTGGGACTACCTTGACAACAGCAAGCATCAGAACATATTTTAGATGGTCAGCACAGAAGAACTAGGTCAGGGATCTCCAGGGATTCCATCAAAAGGTTTGCAAACCTAGCAGCACACCTTGAGCACCAATCACTGAGGCTAATGAGACCTCATTTAAATAGTTTTTCAGGGAATTAGAAAAGATCACATTCTTTTGGGAAATGAAATATTACTCTGATTCATCTAGTAGTAGATCTTTTATATTTATTTATTTATTTTTAATTTTTATTATATTCTTTTATCCATGCAAGGATATTAGATTAATAGACACACGTAAAATATTCTGACATTAGATCAATAAACTGTACTTTCCTGAGACAGAAATGGAAAAAAAAGTCTCCACAGCATTTTCTTTAAAATGGAGTCTATTAATCTATCATATTAGGTTCTAAATGAAAACAATAACACATTTTATTTTCCTTTCCAAAACAATGAATTCCTTGATTAAGAGCACTCAGAAAATAATCAGAGTGAAGAATAAGTGCATTATATCTATTATGTTAAGATTATAACAAATTATACATTTCATTATCAAAGTTTTTAAGTGAAAGGGTAAAGTACTATTTATGAACATATAAATATATAAGAAAAATATTAATTCAATTTAATATAATTTAGTAAATAAAATATGAAGATTTTATTTGTCCTCATTTTAAATGCTTTAAACAGAACTACCACATATTCTTTAAAATAGTTCCACTGAAGCTGATCTTTCAGTGTTTTAGCATTGAAAACTCTTTTAGCAAAACTTAAGGATGCAAAAAAAATAGGCCAGCATGCCTTCAATGCTTATAGTGACCTGAAAAATGTTTCCTATGTGTGTTATTTCTAATTTAAATCACCTATGGACAACACAAGTACCTCCTCTGGCAGAGGAACTAAATAGATAAATACATAGTATTCAAATAAGAAGCCAAGAATAGTGCCACAAAATAAAAGCAGTAAACAACAGCTTTGTGCCATTCTGAAAATGTTTTTATTTTCAATGTGTCCTTTCACGTACAGGCAAGAATCATAAGGGATTTGAAACAATTAAATTTCCTTTAAAGAATGATTGTCTAAAGACAGCCTGGGAATATAATACTAAAATAGTAGAAATTAACTGTAATGTTAATTTCATGTAATGCTACACTCTAACTACATTTCACAGCTTTATGTTCCCCAAAGATTCCTGGTGTGTGTGTGTTGTATTCAGTCCATCTGTGATGGATAGATACAAGTTCCTCATGGATAAAAAATCAAGCATAATCCCTTTTTGTTACAGGTTGTATGGCTCTCAGTGTGATAGGATGGAAAATTCTAATTCACTAAAAAATATTTCTGCTATGCCTGATATATATCAAAAATCTCTTTTAAAAAACCTGTTCAGGATATTCACAATTTTTTGTGGTAGCTCCATATCATTAATTTTCTTAAATGATCTCCCCAGAGGTTTTCATTGTGTTCAAGTGAGTGGAGTATTGAGGGGTTGGTATTATTAGCTGCCACTTATAAAGTAAGAATACAAAGATTTCTCAGTAAAGTCCTGGGGGTTTCTTTCTTTATCAAGCAGTTGAAAAAAAGTAGAATGCTGAACAAAAAGATATAATTGTTTTTACATCTTTGGGAAATTGTTATGATTTCTATTAAATGCCAGTAGATAAAGCATTATTTTGGCAAAAATTATCACATGCCATCCAAATCTCATTAATTACCCCCTTTTGCATGGGTAAATTTAGTTTCATTGGGCCTGTTGATCTTTGCCAAGTGCTGTCTTGAATTATTCCATACTAAAAATGCTGCATGTGGTATTAAATGCCATGGTCCCATTTATATTGATTATTCTAAACTATAGAGTTACAAATTAATTCACAATTGTTTATGGAGACATGGTTCACTTCCAAGTGGCCAGAAATTCAGGGGGCATTGCTTTTGATTACCAATCTTTTACTTAGTACTGCTCAAAGGAAAGGTTAAGCCTTACAAAGATTCATATGGAT
Source organism: Regulus satrapa (assembly GCA_013396955.1). NCBI lineage: Eukaryota > Metazoa > Chordata > Aves > Passeriformes > Regulidae > Regulus > Regulus satrapa. The sequence continues at coordinate 150,022 of VWZN01016274.1, read as the reverse complement.
CCACACCCAATTCTCCATGTAACTATGGATCTGACCTCTGCAAACTCCACAGCTTTTCCTCAAATATATTCAATAGCAAAAGTAGCAGAAGTAGATCTAGTTAGATTTAAATCAATAGGAATTTTATCAAGATAGGTGTGCAAATATCAGAGTGATTAGTTGTCTGACTGAAGAGGTAAACACCTCATCCACCTTGCAGCTACCAGTTCTCTACTCCTTTAGCAACCTCTGAGGGCAGAGGGGAATGAGTTCCCAGCATTCTATTCAGCTGCCAAACTGTAACATTTTTGTCTTAGAATAAATAAGGTTTCTCCTCTTGAAATACAAATGCTGGTTAGGAAAAAGAATAAAAATAAGGAAGCCAAATTAGAATGACCTATATAAATAACCTCTGTGCAAGGTGAATGAGGTTTTAGAGTAGTTAGTTTTCACACATGCACTTTATTACAGGGTAGGTACACATATTATTGGTCCAGAACACTAAACAAATGAAGCTGTGGACTAAACCATGCAGAATTTCACAGATGACTGCACTACAGAAATATATTTCCACTGATGAACAGTAAACATATACAGAAATCAATGATGAAATGAATATTGTTCCTTTGTATGTCAGAATGAATGGATTCAAATTTGGTTGAGCACTGAAAGTGTTACAGTGGATGGAGAAGTACCTGCCTATTTATACTAAAAATATTAAACACGATTTTCATGGATAATCACCTGAAATGGTAAGACAAATGCATGAATTTTCCTAAATAGTCTTTGCTTAGAACTCAGAGAATAGAATATTTCTTGATATAGCTGCCATATATCAGACAGAATCAATAGACACCAAGAATAAGTTTCTCAAGTGAAACAGACATCAGAAAACATCTTCTGTCTTTTCTTATTGACTTCAATAAACTACTGGTAATCTAATGACGATATAAGTTTTATACAGTATGGCAAATAGCATAAGTACAGAAAGGAGCTTTGCATTCTGTCTCTGGAATACTCTCTCCTGGGTTCTGGTTAAATAAGAATGATCTCCACAAGCAATGAATTACAAGGGTTCATAAGAAGGTTGTGTTTCACAATTTATTTGATTTCCATTTTTCTTCACTTTATGATCTGTATAATTCCAGCTGAATAGAAAAGAGCCTCTTATATTCCTCCTTCTGAAGGAAAACCTCATTTTAAATGATGGTTGCAATTCTTGCACATTGGAGTAAATAGACTCTAAATGAATGGAAAATATTTATTAAAGGTACATTGCATTTTGTTATATAACAGAGAGTTTTTTTGGAAAGAACAGTTAAGAAATTAAAATTGAATAAGTGCTCAGAATCAGGGGCCAAGGTTTCCCTAACACTGCTCTTCAGCCTTTTTTAATAAATCTCTGTTGAAAAGGAAAGAAAGAGCGTTAGGGGCTGCTTCTGTATCGAACATAAACCATAATAATCAGACATTTTTGTGTCAATAAAATGCTTGTGATGGCATTGCAAGTAGCAAACAAAAAAGCGAATGTTACGTTGCTTCAAAGGTAGAATAATACATAAAAATAATACAAATATTTTGTATTTAAGGCCAAAAGTAGTCTTTATTTGTCTGCATTTTTATGTGAGCAAACTTCCATGATTACAGTCCTGCTTTTCACATTTGAATGTCAACTAAATTTTACAGAGGAAGACCACATTTTCTTTTTTCCTGAAGGTAGGTCCTATTCTATTTCAATTGTTTTACAGAAGAGCAGATCTGTACATGCAGGCTGCATTCAAGCACAGACTGAATCTTGGCCAGCCAGCATCTCCAAAATGGTAAAAGGGAGACACAGGAGGGAACTGAGTCTTTTGATGTGCGAGGAACATTGTGGGAGAACTGGTGAGGGTCCATTGCACTGTGCACAATGTAGAAAGCACAACAAGAGCCGGTACCAAATTGTGGCAACGTGAATGCTGGGAGAAGAAGGCAAGAGGCAAATTCTTAGGAAACCAGACCTCATTGATCTGGTTGTTCAGGAAGCCATTTGTCCTCATGCCATGAGCTGTCATGTATTATTCATGGTCAATAGCACTGGGCAATTACTGCATAATTTGAAAGAAAGCTGAAGTTCTCATCATATTAAGGAAAATAATTTATCCATTCTCTGTTTTAGGGATTTTTTTTTTTCCCCCCCACAGGAGCATTATATTACTCTCTTCTGTGAAGCAGTTAAATAGACCAAACATTAGGAATAATCCTTTCAGTATAGTATTGTTTCTTACTGGGGAGTAAGCACACCTAGCTAAAATACCTTCAGTGTCTAGAACTGCTTTGCCACAGTGCAGCAGCAGTTACTCAAAAAGCACTCTCTCTTTAAAGCAACAGAGAGTCAATTGTCCACATGTGATTTTCGTTCAAGTACAGGGTCTGTCACACAGCTTCTTCCCCTCCCTGACATATTTACAAACCTTGGCAGGCCTACCAAATTTTTTTTTGGCTTGTACCACTGGATTCTTCTAGCTGAAAGATGAAAGGTGGTAATGGATGGGATTGTCGTTGTTACCCTTCTTGCTTCTCAGGCTCTCTGCTGAGTCCAGGAATTCTACAAATCTCTCTATGAACAGGTTTTTTAAAATGTATGGACTTGAGAACCGAGTTTGTGACAGTGTGGAAAATCAAGGTGAAGCAGGCACTTCACTTGTCGTAAGTGGGCATCACTGCCCTGGCACGCTGCACACAACACACACGCCGTGCCCACAACAGGAGCCATCTGTCGGGATGGCTTTGTGCCTGCTCTCAGCCCATCTTTGCCCCTCCAGCATGGGTGCCAACAACAATAGACTTGCTCAGGGAACCAGTGCAACCCTGTGAGTAACCTCTCATCACATAGGAAGCCCTTCCCTCTGTTGGCATTGAAGCACTGGTACCACATGCTTCTCTTCAGTTGTTAACAGCCTCTAATTAGCAGTAGTCATATTTTGAAACTCATTTGTCAGATTGTATCTTGGCTAAGCATTCAGCAGACTCAGAAATAGAACTGTTGGAAATATTGTAAAATTGTCTTTTTAAGAGCATCATATTGCACTTGGCTGAAAGTAAGCTTTTGAGCCTTACTGTGATATAAATTGAACATGATATTCTTTTCCTGTGAGAAAAAAAATCTTTGAATATGAAGTTCAAAAACTGTGAAAAATACACAAGTAATAAAAAGAAATGGTCAGTTTCAATTTTTTGTGTTGCTTTAGTCTGGAAGGGAGCAAGAACCAATAAAAGAAATAAGCCTGAGAGCAGGACCATAGATTTCAAAGCTTCAGTTCCAGATAAAAGTCCAATGAAAAAAAAAACCCAAAAACCCATTGCACAGTGACAAAGTTTCATCCCTTACACAAAGACAGAAAATCCTATTATTGAGTGCCCTTCCTCAAATGGATGTGAACTGCCAATTAACTAGCTCTGGTGAGTGATAGACAACCTGCTTGATTGCCTTGAGAGCACACCTGTCCTGATGAGTGGCAGTAATGCTGGCTTTTTGTGGTACATTTGCTCTTAGAGCCTCTCTGAAAACCCCAGCATCCCACGCACAGCCGTGATCCGCATTTGGAGCCAAATTTACATTTCAGCACCTTTCCTCACACTCCATACATCAGGGATGAGGACTGGATGAGCAAGGTCAAAAAAGAGGCAGACAGTCTGCAACCTGACTTCAGCAAAAGGTCTTGTTTTACACTAAATACATGAAGGCAATTTTCTGTCTTTCAGTATAAGTGCAGAGCTCAGTCATGTTTTCTGTCCTGCAGTGTTTATGGGTTTTTGTTTTTGTTTTTTGTTTGTTTGTTTGTTTTGTTTTGTTTAAGCCATGCATACTTGCATCCTGTTCTTTTCTCTACTATCATAAAGCTTATATTCTGGGGGGCTAAAATACTTAAACTTCTTCCCAAACTCTCACTTCTAGGTGTATATTTCTGGGTTTGGTTCACTTATCAGTATAGTAGTGATGGCTTCTAAACCGTATTTTATAAGATTTTTTTAAATTATTTTAATCACTAACATGTTACAGAGAAGCAAACTTTGCTTGCCCTTACTTATTGTTACATATATATATAAATCTAGTCTAACTTCTCAATTTATCAAAATTATGTAAATGACCTAACTTGAAGGAGGCATTTGAAAAATTTAAGAGATTCTATGCCATTTCTATAGCTTTTCCTTCCTTTCATAACATTAGAAGCAGAAGTGAAATGAGATTTTAGCTGGTTGATAAGTCTTATTTCCAAATGCAGCAGCAGGAAGAAATTAGGTATCACTTCCTAAAAATTTTGATATGTTTTTCACAAAAAGTGGTATTAGTGTTTATCTTTCTATCTGATTTTTCTACTTTGCATGAGAGAACAAAGGAAATAGAGCAAAAATAGCAAATGGCATAGAGACTGTGTGCTGGGACAAAGATTTTGAACCTGTTCCTCTCCTATGCTGACATCTGGCATCTCTACTCCAAGCTGGGATAACCAGAACACTTTGGGGACAAAAGATTTTTACAATTTACCATCAAACAGACAACCATGAGGAGAAGAACATTACACCAAAATCACTCTATAGCAGTGTGGAGTTCCATTACCTGATGAAGGAGCTGTGCAGGCTTGACTCCTATAGGATAAAGGAACTGAAATTCTGGCTATAACACAAAATGCATTAAATAATGTTATCCCTAATGAGTGGGGGAAATAGACCTTATATAGATGTTTAGTAAACACGGGAATGTTTATACCAAAACCTCTTTCTCCATACACATAAATCAATTCTAGATGGGGGCTAATCATTCCTTACTGACTTAATTTCCCTTTTGTTCAATGTTATAGATAATATTAATCAAATAGAAACTTCCTATTTCATATCTGGCACAGGGAGGCACTTTCATTCAAAAATTTAAATCAGCTGTATATTCATCACACCCTTTCATAGGAAAATAGATATGGACTTGCAAAGTGGAACTAGAATCCTAGAATATTTGAAAAGCTTTTGGTTGTGCAGGGTAGGGATTAGAGCTCAAGTGAAACACTCCAGTCACTTACAAAAAACGTAAGAGCTGCATAATAAATACATTTAAGGCCATTTGAAAAGAAGGAATGAAATTGGATTCCTATTTAACAGTAGACTCTCCCAAGAGCTCTGAACAGTACTCCATTACTCATTTGCAAAAGCAATGAAAACATTAATTGACCTCTTGATTAGTATTTAAATAATAAATACCACAGTGGATTAATGCACTGGCATTTTACCTCAAAGACATAGTTTAAAAGTGACTTGACAAAAAAAAAATCAATTTAATTACATGATACTAAAATTGCAAGTGCCAATAGGTGAGAGTTTCCATGAACACAAGGCCACACATCACATAATCATGCCAAATTGGAATTTATTCAGTGCTTTCTCTTTTTTTCTTCTTTTTTTTTCCTTCTTTTTTTAATGAATGCATATGTAGTGTGTGTTGAGAGAAAGCAGGCTGCCACCTGCCACAGAAATATCCCACAGAGCAGCTCCCATCCTTGTGAACTAAAATATTTGGTTTACATGCTAGAAACCTGAAAATGGACACAGTTCCATTATCACATTCAGCTAATTAAAAAAGATACATTATGGACAGAAATGTCAAATGCTTTCTGTCAAGCTTATATGTTGTGGAATCATTGCACATATATCTGTGAAAAATTAAATCAGATTTTTAGGTTTTGGAACATCTTTAATGCAAACTTGATGTCAGCCAAGTCAATGGAGTCTGGAGGTTCTTGTTTATATTAAATTAGTAATGCAAGGCTTTCCTTATGATTTTGACAGCTGGGAAATATCATAAACTGCTCCTAGTAGGCTTCTACCCTAAGGAGTGGAAATCTCATGAGGTCATTTATTCCTTTGAGTTTTCTTTTATCTTAGTCTGAAAACCCTGAAAACAGCTGGCCAAAACAGATCAGGAGGAGTCTGTGTCCCCATTTGGGTGGGTCCCAAAAGAAAAATCCTTAGGGCAGATTGTGACATTTAGTATTTCCCATAAGTACATCTAGATACATGCTATGTTCTAGGGAAATTAGATCTGAAATTCCACCCATTGTGTCATGTGATACATTTTTTGGCTTAGAACAGTCAACAAAAAGTAGTTTCCCCACAGTCATTCATTAATTGCAAGGGGTAAATAGTAGTGGTTGTGCTGATATGAGTGTGAGTTTGCTGAAGAATGTAGTAGATAAGCCTAAATATTGGAAATATAGCAGTTGGGTTTTTTTTTTTTTTAAACTTTGATTTATTCAAAACCAGATTATTTTCTGAAAATATGTGCTCTTCATTTATGCATATCTATTTTTGATGAGTACAGTTAGGCTCTTATTACGTCAGACAAATTATGTTTTCAGACTTTTTTCATAGAAACTATCTGCCTTCGGAAGAAGTAGTTTTCTTCTTATTGAAAGGAGAAATTTTAGTAAAATGTATATTTTGACTATGTTCAAGATATATTTTCAATTGCTTCTCTACTACATGTAGCATGTAGTTTTTACTTGATGTCAAAATGAAAGCAATCAGATCTAAGTGTGCAGGCGTGTAACTATAGTCTGAGAAAAAAAAGAGATTACTTCAGTTTGATCAATCTTTGCTAGGTGATTTCTTTGCATTACCTTTACTTTAGCTTTGTGTGATGAGCATTCAGCTTTTGGCTCTTATGAAAAAGCTGGTTGAAAAATATAAAGTTTTCACATATTGTAACAACGTGGTTCAGGAAACCAGAAATTACTGTGGCAAAAAGACCCCGTGGTAATTCTGCTTGAAATAGTTTTCTCTTCCTCTGCTGTTCTTCATGCTTAGTTGTCTCAAAGATTAGGAATTCTATAGGGAAAGATTATATATAATAATGTAATAACTGTACATTTTGTAGAACACCTAAGACAACTTTTTATGGCTGTCACTTTATAATGTCTTCTTTACGCTTTCTAAGTCTCATTAACAATTTTAGTTGACTGTGGACCCCTGAAAAACTAAGGTTTTGTTTTTGGGGTTTTTTTGTTTTGTTTTGTTTTGTTTTTCTCTTTCATACTATAAAAATATGTCATAAATCCATGGAAGAAGGTTGTTTTGTTGCAGTTTTTGTTTTGATTTGATTTTTAAAATTTTATTTTATTGAAAAGTAAGCAACAGAAGGTCTATGTTGAAAAGATGGACCTTGCTAAATTCTGTAATTCACCTATTTTATGTTTCATCACAAACCCTTCCTGGTGCTCTCTATGTCATAGCAGTTTGATGTACTCATTCTTCAATTTGACCCAGAAGACACAATCTAGCCATGTAAGCTCCACTTGCTTTGTAAGATGCACTTAATGCTATTCATGAAAATTACTCAGATACAGCGCGTAAATTAGTGTTGAAATGCTGTATTTTAATTTTATTCAATTAACACTTCTTAGCATTACCTCTTTAGTCAAGAGACAGATGCCCTGCCATTTGGGTGGGTGCTGGCAATTCAACACAAACAAGTTCAAAAATTATAGGCACATTGTAATTGCAAGTCATGTAGGTGCATAGCTATGAGTGTCTGAATAATCGTAATTTACTTACAAGTGTCTGAAATTCTGAAGATGTGACTAGTGAGAAAATTTGAAAGCTGAAGGCATAGTTCCCCATAACACCAATTCCTGTGTACATTTCAACCAAACAAATAAAATAAATTAATTCAAAGACTTTAGTATATTGCTCATTTGGAAAGAATTTTCTGGGCTTGACTGAAAATTCACTGTTAAATTAGGTGTTTATATCAGTCACAGTTGTCCCAAACCCACAATCTTTTAGAAAACTACAAAATTGCATCAACACCTGCCTAGGTGCTATTTTGGTTAAGCTTCCTAGACCTCATACCAACAAAAACTACCACTTACATAATCTTAGTAATATTTCTGACAAACTCTGTAATCCCTTTTATGTGTTTTAGAACCTGTGAGAGAGAGCATTAACAATGCAAGTGTTCATTTTTGAGAGTGAGTGAAGCAGGGCTCATCACCTGTAGAAATGCAATCTCCTTTGGAAGCGGTAATCAGGACGACACTTAAAGCAGAATAATGTGTTTTGGCAGCACATAAATGAATAGCAATTGGAAACAATGCTGCTCTGTTTGATCTCTTGCCAAATGATTCAGTGTTGTGGCTTAAAAGTCATGCAGGTGTTCTTTTTTTCTTCTTGTTGTGGGAACAAGAGACCCATCATATTATTAGTGGTCTTGAGTTTTCACAGCTTTGTATGAAATGTTGTGTGTAGTTAAGAGATTAAAACAGGACTATACCATTATTAAAGGAAAATAAAATATTTGGGTCAATTGCCTTATAGGATAAAAAATTGACTTACTGGGGAAAAAAAAAAAAAAAAAAGTGTTTCTAGAGCTTCAGAATTGAAATGGAAGAATTATAAACAGCCTTTGTGGTTCAGCTAATTCCTGTGGGCAATTCATACATTATCAAATCAATGGTTATGGGAAAATCTGGTAGTAATGACCAGTCTTTAAAGAGCTAAGAAAAGAAATGTTATGCTGAATTAATTTTGTCCTAAATAAAACAAAGTTCATAAGAGGAAAAAATACATAAAATTCCCAGTGCTCTAGCCTTCACAGCACCCATGTGGCTAAAACAGCCTTTAACAATATCTAACATTCCAAAGTTTCTTTGGAAGGTAAAATTCTGCAGGCAAATGATAGGGGAATGTTGTGTGCATGGTGAGTTTATATCATCAGAATTCAATGTCTACCTTTTTTGACAAATCAGTGATCATTCTTATGTAGCACAGTAAGAGCACAAAAAACCTAAAAACAAACAAACAAACAAACAAACAAAACCCCAAAAACAAAAACAAAAAAACCCCACCAAAACGTGAATAGAAATAATTATTTTGCTGTTAATCCTTCTCTGGAAATAGAAATGTTAACTACTTATCCCACTGAAGTCAACAGGACTTTTCCACTTGTTTCAGTGACTCTAGGATCTCACTCTTCATTCTAAACAGCACTTGTGTATTCAAACTGCAGAATGATCCACCCCTTATGTTTGATTATTATAATTTTAAATCAAACAATATAATTATACATCCAAAAAATGCCTATCACTATAGCTGGCATGTGACACACTCTCCCACTTGCAGCTTTAGAAGGTAGGTGAGTGAAATAAATGTCTCCAGTCTGAAAAGAATATTTCAGAATCTGAAGCAAATAGAAATCCTGCTGAGCTGTTGTTTTGTGTTCATTCACTCTATGATACAATTTATGTAGTTTGGGATTTTAAATGCAAATCCACATAGTGAAAGAAGTCCTATATTTTGGAGTTTTTTTCAATATTTGTTGATGATGATATTGATAATGATATTTTAAAAATGAATGCAGGAGAGTGTCAGTCTGCTCTATGTTTCTTACAGGAAGACTAATATTCAGCTGAGTTTATTTAGTTTAATTGTTAAAGTAAGATGAAGGAGAAATTGGGTGAGTGTGCATTACCATCCTCACTGAAAGGCTCTTAATGTGGAATGTAGGAGCACAGAACAGAACAGTGAACAACAGATATTTGGTTGAGAAAGAAGCAGCACGTTTTATCATAATTACCAAATAAGCATTGAATTCCTCATCATTCCACATTTCAAATGCTTGAAATGTGAATTCTGTGGTTCATTCTGTGATGTAGGTTATTAAGAGCCGGTTTCAGAAGGAAAAAAAAAAAAAAGAAAAAAAAAAAAGGCTGTTTTATTTATGTAGGGCCTTATTTATGTGGGCCTCTTCTCCCAGACAACTAGTGACAGGACGAGGTGATAACACCCTCAAGCTGCTGAGGTTCAGTTGAAGATCAGGAGGAATTTCTTCATGGAAAGGATTGTTAAGCATTTGAACAAGCTGCCCCGTCTAGCTCACGTAGCTCAAAGTGGTGATGGCTCAGAGGTTGGACTGGACAGTATTGGAAGTCTTTTCCAACAGAAATGATTCTATGATTGTATGTTACATAACTTAGAGGGTTTCACAGTCTTTGGGATTAAATAGCAGCTAGTGTTCCTGTGTTGTTATTACATTTTAGTGACCTAGACATTGCCAGGATGTTCCATGGTTGGTGCTCTCCTGCAGAGTGCCATGCAGAAGTGCTGCAGAAGAAACAGGGGTATTGACTGGGCATCTGCTCCTAAACCTTTACATCAGCCTCAGCGTCTGCTGGTGGTGACACCTGAACCTACCTGAACTGGTTGGCCTTGCTCATACATCTTCAGCTAACATCTTTGGTCTTCTCTGTCTTTTCCATGGTTCACCTGGCTGGAGAGCACAGAGAGTACAGCCCCCAGCTGCTCCTGCAAACACTCCCAGAATGATCAGCGAAAGAGACGTGCAAGTCACTGCTTAGCTCACGTCATTCATTTTCACTGAACAGGTTAGGGGGCAACTGGACAGCAACCTGACTTCCAACTGGGAAGTGTCAGGCAGTGACTCATGGATAAATCTTCTTCAGCTGACACAGCTTCAGCTGAAAGATTTCTATTGTGAGCATCTACTGTAAGCTCGATGAAAATGGCTGTGTAAGTAAAACCAACTTAATACTATCTCTCCAAAATCAAATTAGTGAAACATTTACTACTCTTCTTCCTATATCTTGCAGTGACCTCTTATAGACTTTTTGTGCACCATGAAGTTCATAAGCTACAGTACCACAAATAATATACATACAGTACTGTAAATAATATGACACCTCTGTGGATGCATAGTAATGCCTATACACATATTTATGAATAAATATGTTGAAGTGGAAGAACATGCATGTCTCATGCACTTCTGAAAACAGTAGTTCCCAAGGGATAGAAAAAAAAAATCCATCACCACAGTCAAGTAGCACAAAAAATGCACCTTTTTTCAGCTATACTTTGGTAATTTTAATACCAACTTCCCCAACATACATGGTGGAATGGAACTGATGAATCATCTATCTGAATGTGAATTTAAATAGAAACAAAAATGAATTTATATTGTATATAATATAATGCATATATGCATAAGTATGTGTATATATGAATATATAACATTGTCATTTGCATGCTAATTTTTCCAGTCTACCTCTGTCACCTCTTAGATGGGTAAATTATTTGATTCCTCTCCTTGGCATTCTTTTCAAAGCTTGCTATTTTGTATCCTGGAAAAGAGAGTTTCCCATGATAAAAGAAATTGTATTTAAGATATTTGTTTAGCTTAAACTTACAGCCAGATTGGTATTTCTGAATTTTAAGGAAATTTTAAGAAGTTTCTTATTCTGAACTCATAAAATAAAATTTGCAACCAAAAATGAAAAAAAAAAAAAAAAAAAGTTTCTAAATATATTTTTTTTAAAAAGAGGTTTTAGGAAATACATGTTTATACTCCCAGAAATCAAGATTTATGATACCACTTGAGCATCAACTGTCCCAGATCTAAGTAGCATAAATTTAGCAAAATCTACTGCTAGCCATGTGTGTATTATTTCTTGAGTGAGACAAGGAAAAATAGCCAGGCAGAGATCTCAGTATTGAAAAATACATCTGTTTACCAGTGAGTGAACCCAATTGATCTCACATAGCTTTGTTTAACAAAACTTCAGCCATCTGCCTTCCAGAATGCATTGTCCCTGGTGCACTTCAATACAAACTGTGAATTTTCTCTTGCTGACTCAGTCTCTCTGCTCTTCTGAAGAACTTTCAATGAAGTGCATCCATCGCCTGCCAGGCAGCTGTAGCTGCTGGGAGGCACAGTAGGAGTGGGGACACTTCTGAATGTGTCATCTTTAGTGCCCCAGTGCTATTCGTGGCACTGGGGTTTGCTGCTAGGACAGGCTGGAGTCGCTGCCTGCCACAGGGGAAAGTTGGAGTCTTGTACCTATGTTATTACAAGGGCAGCCACTGGGCTCCAAAGTAATTTTGAGTGGGAAGCCAATATCTTCACAGACACGTTTCCATTAATTATCTGACTGACTGTACTTTGAGGCAGCATGACTGCCAAAGGAGGAATTTTTCACCCTCATATTTTACACCATCTTTTTCATTTCCCTCCTTATTACATTATTTACCATAAAAAGAGTGGTGCTTCTACTAAGCATATTAGAAGGAGGGGAAAAAAATATTTGGAGATCCTCAGAAAGGTGTGGTCCAAAGTTCAGGAAAGTGAGTCCCTCCTCTTTATTGGAACTCATAGAAATGTGAGGAAAAAAAGCATTTACTAATTATACTGAGAGGTGGTGTGAACTCTCTTGAGGAACAAAAAGCCTTGCAAATGGCAGCAAATAGATTGGAGCAAGGGGCAATGCTTAATGGGATGAAATTTAACAAGCCCAAATGCTGGATTCTTCACCCATGGCAGGATAGCATCAGATAAAAAATATAAATTGGGAGAGGGGTGGATGGAAAACAGCTCTGCAGAAAGAGATCTGGCAATGCTGGTCAAAAAACCACAGCCTGGAGTGCATCGAATACACTATAAACAGCCAGTCAAGACAGGTGATTATTCCACTGTATTCACTATTGCTGTGGGCTCACCTGAATGTTGTGTGCAGTTCTGAGCCTGCAGTTTAGGCAGGATGTGAAAGTCCTGGAATGCCTCCAGAGTGTGGAACCAAAGCTGTGAAAGGGCTGGAAGGAAGGTCCTGTGAGAAGTTGCTGAGGACTTTGGGTTTATCAGGTTGAGATAAAAGGAGCCTAAGGGGTCACCTTGTAGCTCTCTACAGGTTCCTGAGGAGGGAGAGTGGGGAGGGAGGTGCTGATCTCTTCTCCCTGGGATCCAGAGATAAGATGAGTGGGAGTGATTTGAAGCTGTAGGAGGTTCAGACTGGGCATTTGGAAGCATTTCTTTACCAAGAGGCTGGACACTGGAGAGGTGCCCGATGCTCCCAGCCCACCAGTGTTAAAGAAGCATTTGGGCAGTGCCCTTAACAATATGGTTTCACTTTTGCTCAGACTTGACTTAGTCAGGCAGCTGGCTTAGACAATTGCCAGAGGTCTTTTCCAAATGAAATATTCTGTTTCATTCGTACAGGATGTCAAATAACTGTAGCTAGATCTACATGGATTGATCATGAATCTAGATGGATTGATGTATTGCTTCTATTTGCAGGATAATACTTGTATTTCAAATAAATCAGACATTGGCATTAAGACATTAGAATTCAAGAATCAAAAGCTTGATGTAATTTCAGTTCTGAGAGAACAACTGAAGTTGGATGAAATAAAGATTTAATGAGCATACCTACAGAAAAAAAATTTCTTATTTTAAGATGGAATGTAAAATACATAAACAATTTTAGATAACAGAAATAGAAAAAGCAGTTTCTTGAAAATATTAGACCATGTTTCCCAAGATAGACTAACTGCCCACTTTTTCTTCTATAACATTGAATTAACTTAATTGACTACTTTAAAATAACATTAGGTTTTGTTCCCTGATACTCATTAAGAGAGACAGACCAGCTCCTGGACTAGATAGGCTATGTTTGGTAAGAATAAAGGAGGTTTTTACATTTTTACACCATCAGAAATTATTTCCTGTTGCTGGGCAAAGGACCTAGCTTGAAAATGCCCATGAAAGAATTCTTCCTTTTTCCAGTTACTTTATCTTAAAAATTATAGCTGCTCTGGGTGCAAGCTAGGCCACATTCAGACTATTGCCTAAAATAGTCAGAAGTAACAGCCAACAGTGTCATTATAGCGAGGTCTGTGCCACTACTTTTAAGAGTGGAGTTTACTCTTGCGTGGATTTTAGAAAAACATGTGAATACACCCAGAGTCCAGGGAAATATTCTGTTCCTAAAAGGCAGCATACCAACAATATGATTATAACTGAATGGTAACAAGGAATGAAAGTTGTAAATTCCAGGACATGGTTATACAGCATCCTCTAGTTTCCTACAGCACGTCTGTGTTGTGTAGGTATCCCTTCATCAGCAGTATGATATGTAGTTACTAAGCAAAATTTAAAATTCTTATTGTTATTTATATATTTTAAATGCTAAAAGGATTGAAGTTATTTTTTCTCCTCCAGAGAATTATTTTTCTTTTCATAAGGAAGATAATCTAAAATAAATAAATACAGCGTATTTTGCATCTTTGTTTCCTGAAATCTCAAATTACAGTTTATGCAATAAAAGCTAGGGAGGTCAGACAAAAGCAAAACATCAGTGTGATCCAGTAGCTGTTTTTCTTGAGTATTGCTATTTATTTTTCAATACAAGGCACACATGCATCAAAATTTAAACACAAAATGCTAAACATGAGATCTTTATTGTAGATATTTTAGTTTCACAGTTTAGTTTCATAGAGAAGACAAATTTGAAATAACTGAAATCCATAAATTTTAGAATAAATATGAAAATACCTTGAAAAATACATATAGGTAGATTCTAGTTACTTAAGAATGCAGAAAGAGCAATATACCTAAAACTGCCAATTTAGGGAAAAAATAGGGTAATTCTGCTATCATCCTTTCTGTATAGAGACTTTTTTTTCTGCTATCTACTGATCTCCCTCTAGTGGAATCCTATAACTCTGCATGACATGAAACTTGAATTTTATCTGCACAGTTTTTCATGCAACAGAGCTGTAATACATGATGCATGTGCTATAAACATCTGTTTTCAGTAATCAAGACAAATTCTGTCAGTTCCTTTAGGGAAAAGCAGGGTATGTAGTAAACACAGGGACTAAAATTACAAAGCCTTGAACCAGGCCCATTAGAGAACAACTAGAAGTGTAATTTGTTTTCTTGCTAAACCTGTTCCTTACGGAATGCAATTTTATTTTTAAAAATGAGTTTTATTAGTATATGGGCTATATTGTTTGTGGTTATGACAACAGTGCAGAAGACAAAGGGAAAAACAGAGAAACAGGTGTTTACAGAGAGTCTTTATCCCTCATCCTTACTGGGCAGCAGACTCTCAAGGGGACAGGAAGTACAGTATGGCTTCACTCCCTCTAATCTCCACGCCAGCCTGCACTCTGTGTTTGGTATGCAGAAGGAGTACATTGCACCCCATAAATCAATGTCATGCCACATACGCGCTTTCCTTTACACCCCTGTTTTGTGCCTTCAGAGAAGTGCAGCTCCCTGCAGTAGAAAGTCCCCCAGGTCCTGCTTCAGAGTGCTGGGACTCAGCTGCTCCAGGTTTTCCTTGGGTGCCAGGGAATGGTGTGGTGAGCTGTTCTGAGAGCATCCATTGACGATTCACACATGTCAATAACAAAATTGCTTCTGCACACATCACATGTGGCAGCCTGAGACACACAGCAGCAAATCTGCATTACAGATACTGTAGATAAATACATAAAAGCTGTTAATAAATACATATGTGCATTCATTCACTCACTCGTGTGTGCCCTCAAATGCAAGCTGCCAATCATTCTAAAGAAGACAAAGTGGTTGCAAGATAACAGAAGGTTATTCTTCTGATATCAACAGCATTAATCATATATTTAACAGTGAAGTTGCCCTTAAAACATAACTTTGATTAATGATAGTGTCAGTGTATTTAATCAAGTGCAAGCAACACAGCACTGTGAGTATTTCTCCCCTTGACCTCATCCAGCTGAGGAGGAATTTGAGTGAAATCTGGGCCATTCCCTTGGCAGACCTGGACCGAAAGGAGACCTCAGGGCCCATCTTTGCCCAAATGATTTCTCAAAACTCAAGACAGAGAAAAAAGAGGAGCAAGTCTTAAGTTTGAACCCACATCAAAAATTGCAGTGATAGGCAAGGGAATTGTATCACTGGATCCCAAATAAAAGCAGTATCTTCTTGTTCTAAACTTTGCACTTCCATATACTGAGAAACCATTCCAAAGAGTTGCCAGATATTTCAGACAAAGGTTAGGGTATGCTTTATGTTGCAAAAAAAGTTACCAATAAATACATCCCTCCTCAGCATTAGGGAGGCTGCACCTCAAAACCTGTGTTCAGTTTTGGGCTCCTCGTTGCAAGAAAGACATGAAGACACTGGAGCACAAGTCTGGTGACGAGCAGCTGAGGGAGCTGGGGGTGTTTAAAGGAGGCTCAGGAAAGGACCTGATTACTTCCTACAACTCTCTGAAAAGAGGGTGCAGCCATGTAGGGATTGGGCTCTTCACCCAGGTAGCAAGTGACAGAAGAGGAAATGGCCTCAAGTTCCATAGGGGAGGTTTATATGGGTTATTAGGAAAACTTCCTTCATTGAAGGATGGCCAGGAATTGGAATAAGGTTCCCAGAGAAGTGGTAAAATTTCCATCCCAGGAAGTGTTCAAAAGAAACATCTGGATGTGGCACCTGAGGCCATGGTTTGGTGGTGAACCTGATGGTTCTAGGATAACAGTTAGACTCGAGTATCTCAGAGGCCTTTTCCATCCTGAACAATTCTATGATTCTGATAGAAAGTCCTCTGGTACAGTCCTGTGTTAGATCTGTATGGTTGAATTAGAGCTCAGCTTTGGCAGGGGTTTAAACTCTCTTTCAGAGTTGCCTTTTTTATCAGTGTAAAAAGCCCTACCAGTTTTTGTAAGGTGTGTTATTATGGGCTGCATGCAACCCCTCATGAACTTACACTGGCAGTAGAATAAAACTAAACAGAACAGCTTTGAAAGTGAAAAAGACCAAAGTCCAAGGAGCATATCTCACAAGGGGGTAGAAGAAAAGGGAGAAGAAAAATCAGAAATAAATGATGGGGAAAAGGAAACAAGATGGAGGATGGGTCAACTGCAGCACTTGCTGCAGGTAAAGAAAATGGAGATGAAAATCAGGTACAGATCCATCAGAAAGAAGGGGGAAAGGTCTTTACTCAAAAAGGTGGCAAACCTTTGCAGTTGCTCCAAATACACCTTGCCTTTTACTGTGCTCTATTTGATCTTATTGACCTCTGTGTCCTCCCAGTAGTTTGGAGTGATTCTGGTAATTGCAATCAGAAGGTTTCTAGAGTTCTAGAGGCATGGTGTTCTGTCAGCGAGCAGGAAGGAACTGGAAGGATTCTACCTGTCTGTGGCAAAGATAACTAAAACATCTCCTAAGGCACTTTGCCAGTGTATTTCAACTGCACCTTTAAACTGGGCAGCTTGCACTGTTCTCTGTGCCAAATAAAAATTCTCTTGGTTTCTTTTTAGACAGCTTTTGAATCACAGTGAAGCCCAAAGAAAAGTCTCTAATAAGCACTATTTTTTTTAGCTCACCACCAACACAAAGATGCTGAACAGATTGAAGGCAGGGGGATGGGAAAGGAAGAGGGATGAGTGAGGAGGAGTTCCATTGTGCTGAGACCAATTATAGAAGTCTCAGCCCAAAAAAAGACTCTTTCAGAAAGTCCCAAACAAATGAAAACAGGAGACTGTGATAAATCGCAGCACAACTTTAACAGCCATGCATCTCCTGTTCCCCTAAAAGCTATAATAATGGGCAAATTTTAAGGGCTCATATCCCTCTGAGAACTGTAAATTCAGCCAGTATTTAAATCCTTTGCATCTTCACAGTGTTAGATTAGAGTAATGGATTAGAGTAGCTTTTTATTACCAAAACCACAAAACAGAAAAAAGCAAAAAAAAAAAAAAAAACAAAAAACAAAAAAACCAAAAACCACCAAAAAAACCTGCAAAATTATCTCACTTTAAAAAAATATTCTCATCTTTCTGATACCCTAATATAGTATTGACAAAAAACATGCTAAAGATTGGGGCTGGAACAAATACATAGCATCAGCTGGAAACAGAACTTGTTCTCTAGAAAATTAATTCATCCACCTCCTTCAGCTTTGAAATCATAACATCCTCCTACTACATTCTGGTTTTTCCCTTGTATTCTGCTGTAATTCCATGCATCTTTATATTTCCTGCACATTAAATCTCTTTCTCCCCCTTGAACATGTTTGTTCAATATAGGTTTTATGTGGCTTATATCCCTCTCGAGTGTGTTTTCAGAAACCACTACATGGAAAAAACACTGTAGAACCTCCACTTTTTTCAAGCACGAGAGGGAAAATAAACAGCTGATAATCATTAGGAAGTGGGAACTGAAGGCATATATGACATAAGTGTTTAAGCTAGCTTTCATTAAAAAATGTTTAAATGGCTAACTGGAGTGGATAAATCTGTCCTGAAAACTATTTGGTGATACCTATCGGAGATGATCACAGCATACAAGATACAATGTGGTGTTTTCTTGACTATATCTCAAGGCAGTTTGGAAGACAGATTATGTCATCACTTGGTTTCTGGTTGCCATTATTCATGCTTCTATTGAATTCCATCTATTTGTGTTCTCATCATTGTTCAAAAATACTGGATTGTGCCACCACAGTTGGGAATCAGTAAGGAAGAGCATGCCAGTTCTAAAAAAGGAAAGCTTTTTGCTCTCACAAAAAGGCTTTGTTAATTAGTGCTACACAAGGAGGGAAATGACAAAACTCCATACTTTTCCATTTAAATGTTTGTAAAAGTGATTTTGTTTAAATTTCACTGAGTGTAGCAGGAAATGTTAAAGCTGAAAGAGACGAGACAGAACATACTAATGTCCTTTGGAGTGGGAGTGAAAAAGAGGAAGAGTCTGAGGATTTTATTTTCTTTATTTATACTCTTTCCATAGAAATCTGCAAACTTTTGAAACTTGTAAAAGAAGTATTGACTTGACAACCCCAAAGACAGAACTTGTCTTTTGATGTAGAGAGCCAGCACAACATAAGCAGTCACAGTAACAAGCCTCTGTTCACTGCTGAGCTGGACACAAAAGGAACAATTCCAGCCCAACACCTACACAAGGTGCCTCTGCGCATACATTTGACTCACTATTTTAGAGCACCCTCCCACCAGGATATATCTCACTTAACTTTTGATATTTAATTTAGGCAAATTGAGCCAATTGCGGCAAACTATTTACTTATTCTCTGCAGGTAATAGCTAAAGAGAGATTCCCCTAGAGCATAAGTGAAAATTCAAATGGATTTTTCTCTGGAAATAGAAAAAGCCTACAAGACAATTACACTCCTCAGTTGGATTCTTCAGTTACATGCCAAAAATTAAGTGCATTAATCTAGATCTTAGCATATCCATAGAAGGACTTGGTCTTGAATAGCAAGTATACTTTTAATTCACATGCTAGCTCTCAGTGCATTTATTTCCTCATATAGAAAAGATATAAATCACAAATAACAATGCTGTTTATTAGGATGAATTAGTAAGATTCTGCTGCAGATAATTTCTGGAAACTGTATTACTCCACTATCAAATAACTTTCTGTACATAAAAATAATGGGCACAAGGCCTTAGCTTTTCTCTATGGAAGCAGAGTTGTCTAAATTTGAGTTTGAATTTGACTAAGTCCTAAGAATGCTATTTATTTATTAGTGGAAATAATAATACTTATTTTGGCAACCAACACTGATTTAATAAAACCCAGATGTGTGAATGTAGCCATATTTACCTTCCTGCAGGTATCTGCAATTTATAGTCATCTAGGGGCTCCCTGTATCCATAGAGAGTCACAGGCATTGGCTCCATGGAAAGCAAAGCCACAGAAGCTTTTCTGTTTGGACTTCAGCTTCAGAGAGGGAATTGTGGATGTAGCTTTCATATAATTAATTTCCCTTTCTCTGCCTCTTCAGTTTTTCATTTGTTTCATGAGAATCCAGACTCAATCTCTTGTGGCCAACTAACTTTTCTTTTTAGGTCAGAAATTAAACTGCTAATATAAAGATTAATTTTCACTGTCGAAGCCTGGAAAATAGCTTTTTCCTTTAGTCTTTGGTATCCAAAGCAGTCATTCCTCCACAAGGTATTCAAACATGATGACATATATCAATCCACCTACTTTATGTCCTGGCAGCTGACAGACATGACCTCGCTCCAGCCACAATTGTCCTCCTTTCACCAAATATTTACTTCTGTTCCACTATCCCATGACATGTGAGTACAAGTGACAGAAAACCTGCCTGTAGAAATGTTATGCCACTGATGATGTTGACACCTATCACATCTTTTCGTGTTTTCTCCAGAGAGATATAAGCAAAACCAGTGGCATAATGTTACTTTACAGACACTTAACTGCTTTTATAGTTCTTTGTGACGTTTTAATCCCATGTGGAAGCCAAACAGTAGTTGTTTCCCTCCTGTTCTTCAGGTTCATCCAACAGCTTTTGCATGGATTAGATAACCTACACTTACCAGTAAAGTTCAATAATAAATGTCATTTTTTTCATTAGTAGTTTATTGCCTTAGATCATGTTTGCACATTTCCTTGTGTCTTCAAAAAACAACACACTCTGGTTTTCTTTATTCTGTTTTGTTTTGTTTGAGGTTGTGACTAATTAAATGCTGGCATCGCTAGGATTATTGCTATCTTAGCTATGTATTTTGGAGTCATCCTTGAAACTATGAGTAGTATTCCATAGGAATGTGTTTAGTTCAAAATAGTATTAGGAAAAAAATTAATTAGAACAACTGGCTTGTGCTTGACTTGAGACAAAATTTCTAGGGAAAATCTAATCTGTCAAGCTAGCTGCATAAAGACAGCTTTGAATATTGACCCTGTAGAACTTTGTTTAGTTCTCTTGAAATTGTTCAGCAAAACATTTTATCTGAGTTTCTACAATAGGACTGAGGTGCTGGTTTTGTATGATCTTCTGGTTCTCAGTAAATGTTTGCTGCCAATCAAAACTCTGTCACCTGTAAAATCCCATGCGTAATTTATCTTTTTGCTAAACACCTAAATCTGTATCCCATGATTCTAATATAAACTAGCAGGAAATTTTTACAACTTTCTATGAATGACATTTTTCTTTTAAAGCCACAATATTTAATTGACCTCATTGACTATCCTGCACCGTTACGTGTGAAGTGTGCAAGGATTTACTAAAATAGGCTGTGAATTTGGCTTGTGACATACAGGTGTAAAGCCAGTGTCTCAGCATGAGTTTTCACCTTGCTGGCGAGTCTCAGGAGGCTTCAGAATATGTTAAAGCAGGTTTGCTTCACAGCCGAGCTTTCCACATAAAAAGTTAGTAGTGTATAAATGATTCTAGATAGAGAAAGCCCCAAAGTACTAAAAGAAAAGTTAATTTAATGCTTCCAGATTAACTGCCACATGCATTTCTAGTGGAGTCAATCTGATCAGCCTGGTTTTGATTTGGTTATATGTGCAAGTATCTGTGCTTTCTCATGAGACCATAAAGTCTATTCATTCACAAAGACACAGCAGCAAGCTAGTGAGCTTCAAAATTTGCAGCTGCTTTTTGGGCTTGCATATGCAAGAATCCTTTGCTTATGGTCCATTTATTATTTGATATGAAGTGCTAATATACCTACGAAGAACAACTATACTTCTTTGTCTTATGCTACTATTGCAAAAAGTGACTTACTGCAGCTTTTGAATGTGTCCTTTGCCCTGGGTACCTCATTAACACTTCAACCTCGTTGTGCTGTATCTATTTAATTTTTAATGCAAAAATTCAGAGTGAAGTAGAAAGGAAAAGAAAGAGAAGGGGGATAAAAAGGAAACAAAAGGATATTCAGACACTAATATGGATATGCACATGCAGGTTTCACATGGTGTCTGGATACCTGGAGGGAAGGAGAGAGCAGTCAAACACAAATGTTCATGTAGACTATTGTGAGTGAATTGATAAGTGCAGCCAATAGATGATACAGAGAGAACCATTCACAGAATGATCACTTTCAAAAGTGAAAATGATTTATTTTTTTATGTCCACATATAGGTAATGTGGTATGCAGCTAATAAAGAAAGCACTTTTGGTTGGACAGTGGAAAGCCCTTGGGTTGGTATGTTTATGTATAGAACTCCTTCAATTGTCTCAGGCAATTCATTCCTCTAAAAGGTGTCTCTGATATTGTTCTATGGTTTTGGGGTGATTGCACTGTGCATCCATTTTAATATGCAGCATAATTTTTACAATATCTTTCTCAGAAACAGCACAGTTTCATTTGTAATAGATAATGAACAGCCAAAGGCCCAAATTACATAAAATGAACCATGATTATTTTCTAAAATAGAAATACTAGAAAATGTCTAAAGCAAAGATTTTTTTGTTTATTCTATTTGGATTCCAGGAATTTCAGTAACTTCAGGAGTTTATCCTTGTACGTTTAAATATGTCTGTGATTGTGATTTCATTTACTACTCATCCTTCAACAAACCAATAATTTTATTTTTTTCCTTTTTTCTATCATTCAGTAAATATGCACTGTGTATCTACACCTTATATTAAGAAGGGAGAAAAGCTCTGAAAGCCCCACAGTTCATTAAAGATGCATCAGGCTTTATTATTATTCAAAAAAGAGGGAAAGGAAAAGAAAAATGGACGAAGAGGCCATCCTCTGCAGCATGATAGAAGCTAGGCTCTTATAAAACAAGCCAAAGAATTAGTTCCTTCACCAAGGAATGACATGAAACTCTAGCTATGGTAGCTGTAAAAACAGTTAAAGGTCTTCTTTGTGCTCATTAACACCACTGTGCTGGTATTCTATGTTGGCAGCTTTTGGTTCTGCCGAGGCAATCCTAAAGAAAGTTGTTACCAGCCTATATTCTACAGTTCACAGGCTCTCAAAAAGGACACATTAAAACAGCCAGAATCCCCAGGGCAAGTGGGGAGATTAAGTAGCCCTCTCCCTCGACAGAAGCCCCCGCAGACAAAGCCTGGCATTGTGCATTCAGCACACTATCTCTTTCCAGTACTGAACTTTGCCATTGTCCCGCCGGATCCCAGTTTACAAAGTGTTTGGGGGACTTTGGTAACGGTTCACTGGCACCACCATTGACAGGCATCTGAGTGTGGGAACTGCTCTAAGGGACGGGATGCCCCCAAAATCATTCTCTTGGTCCCTAAGCCAGTGGCAGTGTTTTAGTGTGTGTGTGTCTGGGAGGGGGAGAAATGTTACTCTGCAGTTTTCTTGGAGTCTCATCTTTCCCAAGAATACAAAATCAGGCAGGCAAAGCAAACATGGATTATTTGTTTCCCAAGGGATCATGCCTTTTCAGAAGCTTTAGCTGTTCCACTGTCCTACAGAATCTACCATTGCAAAGACCACAAGATGCCTTGGAATCTTTGTCCAATTTTGGGGGTTGCTCAAAACAAATTTTTGGGTTGGGAAAAAAAAAAAATCTTGCTGTTTAGTTATAGCAGTCATGGGAAGGATACTTTATCTACCCTGTTAATTTCTATTTCCTTTTGTGCTGATTTTTTTCAGATTTTTTCTTAATAAATTTGATTAAGTATTAATAAGAGGTCTCATCTGCTGCTACAGCTCATTCATTTGGGTATGCTGGCTTTGATCAAAGACATGGAAAAGCAAACTTCCTGAAAACACCAAATTAGGAAAGAATATTTCAGCTGAATCTTATATTTATTTTCATCTTCTTTTCTTTTAAAAACAGACTTGACAGATTTTTTTTGTTTGTTTGTTTTTTTGGACAGACTCCCCAAATGTTAATTTGGATGCCTGAAAAATAAAGAGGGTCATTCTGAGTAAAAGTGTGTTTAGAAGCAAAGTTTTGGTGAGGGGCACGAGTTTTTCCCTTCCCACAACTGCTTTCCTGCAGCAGCTGAGGATACAGAAACATGAACCAAAGTAGTGAAATGGACAAAGTGAAGAGCATGGTTCCTGGAAGGAGAGTAGAACAGTAGGAATTCTGATGGAGGCAGAGGGAGTGGACATCAGATTGAGGTTCTCTGAGGGAGATAAAAAACTAAAGCAGAAAGGTCATGGTGGTAGAAGACCAGGGACTGTGTGAAAGGTTTCACAGGAAACTGGAACTCAAGGTGGGAGATGTCTTTCAGCTCCCCACGCTTGCCTGATACACTCAAATCTGTGCACTGGTAGTTTGTGACCATAGTCTTGCTAAATGAGATTCATATTTATGACTGAGAAAGGCAGGAATAAAAAAGAAAGTGCAAAAGGATTTTAAATACTTCATGACTGTGAAGACTAATTATGAGATGCCTTATTTTTTTTGATAATGGATTTTTTGTGATGAAAGAAAAACAGAAACTATATATACCTGGACTTGGGTACATTTATTTTTCATTCAACATAAGCAAAAACTAAAGTACACTGCAGAAGACTGAAATTAGTATAAATACCAGTAAGTCGAGTAAGAAAATCAAAGGGTGATGTTGAAGAGTGAATTATAGAAATACTGAAGCTGAAGTAAAGTAACAGTGAAGTTATCTTTCAAAAACTTGTCTTTGCTCTGTCCTAGATTATTTTTTCCTTAACTATCTTTGTATAAGAACATGATGCATGGCAAGATTTGGAGATATCATAAATACAGAAGAATATCAGAATAACATTTAGAGGATTTGTGTTGACCACAAGGACTACTAAAACTGAAGTGAGACTGAATATGTGAAGAACAAGGTCATAAACTAGAGGGCTTAGATTATTTACCTCAGATTTGAGAATTCATGATTGTGAAACGATAAAGGAGAAACACCTGAGTGTACATATCAATCTCAAAATGACAACTGGTAAACAGTGATGCAGAAACAAAGTTGAAGGAGAAGGTTTGACCCCAAAAGCATACATCAGAGAAAGAGAAGGTAATGATGAAACATAAAGATGATCTTGGCACAATGCTAAGAAGGCATAAAATGGCTAAAAATAGATTTATAAATTAGAAAAATGCATCTGTGCATCAGACGAGTAAAACTCTGGCACAGCGTACCTACAGGGATAGCTGGGGCAAAATAAAATTCTTTGGCAGGAAAGTGAATGTGTGAAATTGGAATTAATGTTTAAAAACCAAAATTTTCCTTTGAAATGGTGATTTATCAAAATCAAAACAAACCAGATGAGTGCAAAAAAATCTAAAAAAGGTAAAAAGAGAAAATAAAAATACAGTGATTTAATAGGAGCAGGATTGAGATACTTAAGTTTTCCTTTTTTAAACGCTTCTTATGGAACTTATTATGTACTTTAGCAGGAAAGCAAAAACTTGAAGACCATCTTCTTCAGCCACCAAATACTTCAGGCTTTGTGTATTATTTTTATTATTTTCCTGAACAGCTAAAAATAGAGACATGCAAGTTCCTTTTGAAGCCATGAGGGCAATTTCCACACACCTCTACTAATCCTGCTCAAAGCAGCAGGTTTGTGGATAGCCATTCTGCCAGAAGCAGGCAGAGCAGGGGGACTGCTGGATTCTCTGGCCTTGGTCCAGCTTGCCACAGATTCCCAAATGAATAGATGCTGTGGAATTCGGGAAAAAGTAGTTCATGGCTATTAAGAGCCAGCAATGCACTGGAGAGCAGTAGTTGACTGCCTGCTCTGGGGGAGAGTTGGCTCAAAGCAGCCATTTTAAGGCAGGTGGTGTTACTGTGGATGCAAGGAAAGCCCCCAAATGAATGCTTTCTGTGGTATATCCTGAATCAAAGGCTCTGTTATAAGGCTCCCCAGGGATCTAGCCATTATGTCCATGGTCTTAACAAATTTTGAATCTGTAACTCCTGTGTAAACTCATAAATACAAGGCAATAATAGAAATTCTGTAAATAATCAATAAGCTGTTCTTCAGGGACTACTATTTATTAGAACAATGTAGTGATACCAAAATTAACCTGATCCTCTTCTGTAGATACTCTTTCTTCTTCCGCACATGTTCCTATGAGGGTGCATTTATTTATAGGCTCATAAATAGAAGCTTAAACTGGTATTAATTAGAAAATATGTCACCTCTGATCTTGAACTAATTGGTTTGTATGGACTTTGTTAAATTTGCATAATTTCCTCAGCATGATGTCTTTAGTGTTCTTTCATTTTAAAGGGAAAATGTCTTTATATCGATACCGAATGGAGAGTTTTAAAAAATAAGCCTTACAGTGATTATAGGTTAGGTGTAGCATTTCATCCTGTAGTAAATGGATATATTTCTGTCACGTTTGTTGAGACCTGGAATTCCGTCAGAGGCAGAAAATGTTATTCACAGGCATGGATCCTTATTAAATAAGTGTTACCTCTGCTTTACCCCTTCTGCACTGGGGATGTACAGCAAAATGTAGATTCTACTGAGTCCTTACTTCCTCATGGCAATTACCGAGGAAAACCTGACTGGAGAGCCTGTTTTATCCCACACTAAATCCTTGGCTAGGTTTCCCCACACCAGATGAGAGGAAATTTCAGCTCACTCCTTTACAGCTGCCTAAATCTTTCACATGCAGCATCTAAGAAAATAACCAACCAAACCCTAACAAAATAAGCCATTGGCTGCATTTGCACTATTTATAGTAGAGTAGCCTGCAGCTGCTGCCAAATTAGTTTTTATAAATAATCAATAATCTTAGACCTCCTGGTTTTGGCAAGCAGTGGGACTCAGAAGTCCTGCTTAACAGCGACACTTTTCATTTAAAGTATCTTTAGAAGAACTAGGACTCTAAAACTTGAGGTTTAGGAAGAAAAAAAATACATACCCAAAAATTCTCTGCTTCTTTTTATCACTTGAAAGTGTGTGGACATGTTCTGGCACACATAAAAGGGTGTGTATTTTCTTTCTAGGACTGGCCACAAAATGGTGGCACAAATATGTAACTCTGTTCCGTGTGGATATGGAGAAAAGTTATGCAATAGCACGCCCATTTCCTCGCCAAGGAAATGGAGTGACACAACTGACATTGCTTGTCAGCTCACTAAAACTTTGGGGTTAGCTCTGCTACTATGAAGTCTATACACAAGAAATAAGAGGCTGAGAGCTCTTGAACAGCTCTCCTGTGTCTTGTTAGCTCAAATATGAAATATTACTCTCATTCACTTGTGGAATATAAACCATATGACCTGTTGTCACACGATCCTAATATGAACATGCACTGATTTACCTGAAGGAATAAAACATGTATTAACATACAGTTTTGCAAGTGGACTGTTAGACTTGTATGCAAATTGCAATTCCACTTTATACATGTAGATGCTGATGTAAAATTTGATTGGACTTTACCTTATTGAACTGTGATCTCTCAGGGCTAATCTCAGACCATAAACTGTCCTTTTTAAACATTTGACACAATGTATTAAGCCACTAGGATTTTTTTTTTTCATTTATACAACCTACCCACTTCACTGAGACTGTCAAAAAAGCAGATTAAGAAACTGCAGAAATAGATTATTTAAAATATAAATATTACCATTAAAATTTTGGCATATGAGTAGAAAGTGTAAAGGATCCCTGTACCAAAAGAAACAAAATCGGAAAATTCCTTGTTCAGTTTCAATTCATTTTAGGTGGAGGAAAAAATGCAAATTTGGGCTACAAACAGTGCAAAGAAAGTTCTCATCCACACACCTTTGCCCCAAGGATAAGTACTAGACAGGGCTTGGTTAAAAAAGGCCAATATGACAGGAATTTGGAATTAAATTACTTTGATATCACCTGAAATCAGCACACTTAAAGTGCAAAGGTTATGCCAGAATACAACCAAGAAGAAATTGGATGGAGACATAGAAGTACAGATGCTTTGAATATCTGCTCTTGACCTATAGGTGAATAGTATTGTTCAGAATGCAGGGCTTTATGGCAAGTCCTGACTAGGAGAACTTTTAGAAATGTTCTGCAATTCGGTATAAAGATAGTTCAGTTTGCTAAATATCATATAATCTGACCAGCATGGTGAAATTTAACAAAGCAGCAGCAAATCTCAGCATAAAGAAGGCAAGAGTGAACAAATTGAGTATTTATATTATTCATGCATTGCCTCATGTTTCAGGCCGATGAGAAGTTAGGCTTGGCACAAATCTCCTAGAAAGAGAAGAATGAAATCAAAATTTCTTTATTTTTGTTTTACTGTGGCAAAGCAGAAATCATGTGACAAAATAATTAATAATCCCAAGGTAGTATCAGATAAGACAACACACAATAGCTGAAAAGTAGCTCCATGACAGATTTTTCACTGTGCTAGAACACATGCAAGATGTTGTGATAAACACTGGAAAAGGCACTTGTTAAAACAGCCCTTATCCCTAAGGAATTTACGGCCTGGGAGCCAGAGACAGATAAGATAAAATGCACCTGGTAACCAAGAAGTGATGCTATTTACATTTTTCTTTTCTGTTTGCTTTCTTTTCCCAATGTTTCACCCTCTGTTTTATAATGAGGTGCTGGCCTGGTTGATGTGACACTTGTGAGTCTCTACGAAGAATTTGATTGAAGAACGCTGGTGGCTGGCACTGGGCTTGGGAAATCATATTCTACAAGATAGGCAGCCAAGAGGAAAGCAGAAAGACAGTGATGATTGGAGACGATTCTTAAGGCTCAGTCCCTGTCAAACATTCTGAGTCCTGTCAAAGAAAATAAGGAGGGGAATATTATTTAGAAAGGGATAGGAACTCCTGTATGCTCAGAAGATGAGGTTTTTTTTTTTTTTCTATTCAGATATTTAATGCATAAGCCAGTCCTCCTCTCAACAGTGCAGCCTTTTGATGAACAGTATCTGTCATAACACTGGAATAAGAACTCAAATTGTACTGCTGCTAAAGATTTTCTTTTTCCTTGATAGCATCCAGACTAGATGTGAGGCCTTGTTTAAGTTCCCAAACATCATTAGGTTTTTCAGGGTTAATGCTATGCTGCTAGACCTACTGAAGCCATTCTAATCCTTTCCACTTCTCATTAGAGTACCACTGTCACATTTTCTCTGCTTCTGCATCTGCCTGTTCCCTGGTTTTCTTCAATATATTCTAACAGAACTGTCTTCAGTATTAGTTCTCCCATTTCCCCTCCTTCAATTTCCCCTTATCTCCTTCTGGTAGCTTAATATCATCACATGAAATTCATGGCCAAGTTTTCTGAATCCTTTTACCCTCTCCTTTTACCTTTCTTCTCTCAGTGAGCACTTTGTATGATCCTACCTTGCAACATCAACTAAGTCACACTATTATCTTTTCCATTGTGTTCTTTGCC
Organism: Regulus satrapa; assembly: GCA_013396955.1. NCBI lineage: Eukaryota > Metazoa > Chordata > Aves > Passeriformes > Regulidae > Regulus > Regulus satrapa. The sequence goes on along the minus strand of VWZN01016274.1, from coordinate 121,150 downwards.
GCTTGCAAACACTTTTATTAGTCTCAACCTGATTATATTTCCATTCTGAAAATAATTTAGCTGGTGATACTTAAAAAAGCAGGGTTACAGTTCAGTAGAAGTACCTCACATGAACCTTTGTGTTTTCAGTCAAAAAATTTTTTTATTTTTTTCACCTGAATAAATTTGAATACTGGTTTCCTCCCACATTTTAAGACTATGTTTTCCAATGGGAAATGAAAATTATATCTTTGGTTCTTTTGCTTCTTCTTCTAACAGCCTACTCCCACAACACATTTGAATATGTAGCACAGCTCACAGTCTTGCAATAAACATTTAACCACTGCAATATGGGAATACACAGCGGTTGTCAAATCGGTGAGGCTGTGGTACCCACCTCAAAGTATTTACTGTATAGTTCAAGTGTACTCTACACCATCTAATAACATCCTTCTTTTTGGGTTGGTTACGACAGCACACTAGGTGGCAATGATTATGAATCAATTCAATGAATGTTATCCAGATGTAATATAGCTGTTAGAGTATAATATTTATTATAGTTTTGGAAAGGTGTAATATCTATTATCAGTCTAAAAACTCTTAAACATGCCCTCAAACAGGATTAGCAGTAATTTATTTGAACATAACATGAACAGATAAGCACCTCAATTGACATAGTTATACTCAAAGCAAAAAAGAATTTGATTAATATAAAGCACCTGTACAGTTTAAATCATTCTAAAGATGGCATCTGTTTTGCTATGAGATTAAATCTATGTAATATCAGTATTTTATCTCTATCTGGTGTGTCTAATAATCTCAAATCTAAAAAAAGAAATGTACAAAGGAATGCATCTGAAAGAAGAAACACTTATGTTTTCAAAACATTCTGCACTTTTACTGTTTATCTAAAGACCTTTGTAGGAATCTATCTGCGGCTTTGAAAGCAAGATGTAAGCATTAAACACTTGTCTGGGAGTTCAAACCCAAGAAAGATTTGAAAAAGATTAAAGGAAGAATCAACTCCTACCATCATCATTGTCATCACACTTCATGTGTACTGTACAGAACATGGCAGAACACAGAAATCCTTCCTTCCTT
>VWZN01016274.1:104770-119932 GCA_013396955.1 Regulus satrapa | reverse complement strand
TTTCTTTCTTTCTTTCTTTCTTTCTTTCTTTCTTTCTTTCTTTCTTTCTTTCTTTCTTTCTTTCTTTCTTTCTTTCTTTCTTTCTTTCTTTCTTTCCTTTTCACATGGATTCATTACAATTTCTTGACATCTTCATGAATTTCAAAGGAAAATGCATTTTCCAGAATGAGCACAAGAAAAAAACAACATCTCCCTGATAAAAGATCTCCTGCAATTCCAGGGTTGTGGCAACAAAAAGCCATCCTGGAAATTTCTACTGGAAGAATTAATAGTAACATCATATATCCTGTTTGTTCTATTGGAGTGTTGATTAATTTTTTTACTCATTAATAATACAATTTCTATAAGCCAAAAAGAGGTGCAAGTTTATATTAAAACATGCAAAGAATTTTCTTGTTGATAGACTATTATGATATTCAACATCAGGGGCCAGCCACTGTAAAGCAAGTTTAATAAAGCTTTTTTTTTTTTTTTTTTCTGAGCAGAAGTTAAGCAGGAGTTGAGACCTCTAATATAGACGTTAGGACAAGATCTTAATTGCACAGAGAGCTCATCATTTCCTTCTAAAACACAAGAATGGGTAAAAGATAAAAGAAGCAAAGAGAGTGTACACATTTTGTACATGTAAGACACAATAGAAGTCCTTTGCTGTGGTTTGAGCAATTTCCTCTCATACTGCAAAACTTCTGTCTAGGAAAATAAATTGTTTTCCCTTTGCATAATAGTAGGACAATTGTTACGGTGTTACAGGAAACTTCTGAGTAATTAGTCCATCCCTCTCTTATAGCCACTTCAGTTTCTAATAATTTGTGTGAAACAACTGTAGAATTTTCTGTGAAAATAATAAAGGAAGCTGAGCTGCATGTTTCAGATGATCCAATCAGATGATCCATGGTTCAGCCAAACCACTCAAGTTCAGAACTCTTAGTTAAAAGTTTCACTGCTCCTTCACAGAGTTTGCAGCAAAGACTGCTAACTCAAAAGCCTTCGTTAAATAAGTCTAGAACAAGATATTGAAGACACCTTTTGTGCAAACCTTTTCCAAGCAGATCGAAGTCCTGCACTCAAGTATTCCATGTAAAGATTGGACTTATCTTGCCTAACTTCAGGTGTATGAAAAGCTTAAATTAATCTGGAAGTAAGAGTGCAGAAAGCGGTGCTTGCAGAAGATGAAGATGATGCAGATCTAAAAAATATGTTGAGATNGTTTAGAAAAAAAAAGTTAAAAACATGAGTAAAAGAGTAAAACAAATTATCATGGAACTTTGTGATGGAGGTGATGGCTGATATTTATATTCAGGAAAAGGAAATCTGGGTTAAACAGAATAGGCCCTGGGGTCTACAGAGCTGTACTGTGTGTGATGATGCAAATGCATCCATAAACTCTGACTGGGACCCAGAGCTGTACTTCTACCCATCAGATAAGGTTTAACACAATAAGATAAGGTTTTGACACAATACTGTCAAAGCAGGTTTTCGTGCTTAATTTCTTTTCCTCCATTAGACTCTGTATTATTGTGGGTTTGATCTCCATATAGGCCATTCACTTAAGAGTTAGACCTGATGATCCTTGAGGGTTTCTTCCAACTCAGAACATTGTGATCTAATACAGCATGTACACCTGCCTGTTTCCAATGCAAGGATTAACAAAAAGAAGCACCACAACCAGAGGGAATCAGCTCACTGAGAACAGATTTTATTTTCTATATATTCTGGTAATTCTTGGTGATGATGATTGTATTTGAAGAATCATGGCAAGTAATCTACTATCTTTTCTATTATAGGAAGAAAATATTGATTATAATTTTGAGAATATAGCCGTTTAAAGAGAGTTTGTCCTTTTATAGTAGAAGCCGCATTTTAAATCTAACACCACTGAAAATTTTGGTAATGAGAAAATTAGGAGATATGGTATAGTTTCAGTTCAGACATATTCCTACTGAATTTATTTCATTCTTTTGCCCTTGCCACCAAATCCATCATAAAACATGGAAATTTTACTGCAAATTAACAATCTGAAATAAATAGTATCTACCATTCTCATTCTTCCATTCATCTTCTACCATTCATCTCCTCTTATGGAATAAGATGAAAACATGTGGCTTGATTCAACTTACAAATTCATAGCCTACTGAAAACACCATCTTGTGTGGTGGTGTGGCTGTAAGTTGGAGAATATATGCATTTTTACAAATAATGTTCAATGTACACTACTCAACAGTGTAAAACTGGGATAATGCCATAGCAATATAAATATCTGTTAATTTAATACCTTCCAAGAAAGTGATTCTTTGTATTTCAGTCTTAAAAATGTTGCAGCAGAAAAATCATACAATCTGACCATCATCAAACATTATCTGATGTTACTTTATACTTCAAATAGTTCTACTTGACACCCTGTTTGGTTTACCCTTCGCTAAGATGGAGGTTTTACCCTGAAATGACCTCTTTGGCTTTGAGGTGAATTGTTTTAGTAAACAGATGGATCATTTGACTTGAAGAAAAAACCTTAAAATATTCATTTAGGTCTGCAAATCATTTCTGTGAATGAGAACAGTAAATTCTAAGTGCCTGAGGCTTCAGACCTTTCAGGAGTTGGAATTCTGCATGAAATTGGGTTGTTAGTGTCTTGCCTTTGTTTTATGAGATTCATTCTTTTTATTCCATGAAGCTCTATACTAGAAAACTGTTAATTACTCATTGCATTGAAATATTTGAGGAGTTGTATTTGTTTCACTTTTTTGGCAGCTTTGCTGAGTGATATGTGATTATATTTAGTACAACTCTGTGTTGAATATTTCATTAAAAGATTTGTTTTCCAATCTTGCTTGTAATCAACTGAAAATATTACTTCAGTGAAAGATAAGAAAATTCCCCTAACCTTCATGATTAGAAGCATCAATATAATCAGCTTGTGTTGTAGTCTTCAAACCACAAACTGAAGGAGTGACAAAGAGTAATTCATTCCCAGCTTGTAGGTATGGGCTATCATGTTTTGGATCTCTTTTCATTTTTGTCAATAGAATAGAAAAGAACCCCTTGCAAGCTGTGGTGTGGTTATACTTACAGAGATAAATAAAAACTTTTAAACCCATTGTAATATACAAAATTTTTAAAATACTGAAGTTCATCTCATAAATATTGTTTAGTATAATTCAATTTCTGACATCTCTGATTAAAATATATAATAATAATTAAAAAAAAAAGAGGACCACTTGATTAATTGTGATAAAAGGCATTAAATTTTACACGTTTTACCCATCTGCTAGGCTCCATAAGACACTGGTATTTGCTTAATGCTTACAGAAAAGCACCTTATCTTAATTTGCAGGGATCAAGAAATGAAAATTCCAATTCTTCCCTTGTGTTATTGGAGACTGTTTGTACTAAATAATTGTTTGTGAATATCACTTTCAGAAGCTGCTTGCTGCCTGATTTCAAAAGCAGAAGTCTCACCAAACTTACTAATAGATAGGCATATATGTTCCCAAAAAGCTATTTATCTGTTGCTGTTTCTTTTTTTTCCTTTGGGTACAAATACTATGGTCCTGGTTTTCCAGTATATGACATAAATAGGACTTTGCTCCACAACCCATGACCTCAGGCCTCATGAGGTAGAACTGTTGTGTTCTTATGTGGACATAGCAGTGTGTCAGATAGTAAGGATGAGTGGACAGAACATAAGGATTTGGGATTTTATGGGCTTTCTGGATCCTCAGTCAGATCTGGGATCTCAGTCAGACTTAGGGCGTTGTCACCTGCTTAGCAATAGAGCCCTGAGGGGTCAAGGCCTTTCTGTTCTCCCCACTTCCTGTTGCTGATAGTGTGTACTTAGTTTTGAGAAACAGGGAATATTGCTGTGCCATGGGAATGGCTGTCATTCCTGGAACACCAAAGATTACTCCAAGACAGATTTATTTTATTGTTATTCAGAACTAGACCTATGCTCTGTGTAATGTCCTGACATGGGAGCATAGGAACTTTTGAGGAAGATGTTTATTTATATGGTTGAAATTCTCACCAATCTATATTTTCATAGCAAGATTCTAGAGAAAAGTCCTCTCCTCTCTGTAACAGGGGTTTTTCACAGTGGACCTCAGTCTCTGCCATTTAGGTGAGAATTAAGTGTCAAATAAATAGTTTCTCTTGAATCCAGTGGGTAGTAAAAAAATAGGCTGTTTCTTCAGCATGTCTTGTTTTAACCACTTCACACAATACAAATCTCCTAAGTAGGAAATGATTTGCTATAATTTGGATTAGGGTTACCTGTAATACAGTATTTTACATAGAAGAGTACTGATAAGAGAAAATCCATAAATGTTACATTTCGAGACTACATTTGGCAATATCTTCCAGAGTAGCAATAAAGCACATTTTTTACAGTCCAGCGAGGCATCATATTATTTGATTGATAAAAAATCTGATCACTGGTGCAACTGTTCCCTGGAGTTAGTAAGATAAGTTTCAAACATAAACCCAAACAGATGAAATAAAAGTCACTAAAGTCTTTATCATAATAAAGCAGATTTCAAAGAGAAATACATTATTCTATTTAAAACTTGTCTCTTGTCTTCACTGTGGCTTAAACAATATAGTTAATCAGAAATATGGCAAATCATTAAAAATGTTGGGGAAGAAAACAGATGGACTTCAGCTTTCCCTAAATATCTGGAAAATACCAGGCATGCCTCCCACACCTGCTCTCAGGCAGTGTCACCTCAAGCTACTGCCAGCTTAGGACATGGCAGATCCAAGAACCTGAAATCTTCTAAGGATTAGGCTGAATCTACACAATAGTCCTGAGTGCAATTGTTTGCCTTTAACATGTTTATTACCATGTTGCAAATCAAATGTATTTATCATTTGTGTCCAATGCCATTGCGTCCTGCAAAAGCAGAGAGTAATTTCAGATGCCAGCTTTTGCCATCTGAAATGATGTGACACAACAAGATTTTACTAATCTTATAACATAAACATTTTGAGCCATTCAAGCCCATGCTTCTGTTGCACTAAAATTCTCCGGGTTCTGTTTGTGAAGCATACAGCATGCTCAAACATGGAGGAGACAGGCTGATTTGGAATAAAAGCAGCAGCTCTCCAGAGAAATGCTTGTCCAAACTGTAATCAAGAAAATCCTTCATGTCTCCTGTTAATTGGTGATTTTCCCTGCATATCTGATGGGCAGATTTATGGCTTCAAGCAAAAATCTCTTTCAAGGGATTCTTAATAAAGGGTTAAGGGTGGGATTTTCAAAAGTTTTCAAAGGGGAGTTCTTTCAATGACAGTTGAACATCCCCCCCTGCAAAGCACTTTTGAAAATCTCATTCATATTTCCATGATGCCAAATTTGGGCCAAGTTTATAATTTTTGCTCTGTGTTCAGAGAGAAAAGGAAGAGAAAAAAACCAAGAATATCCTAACCTTATTTTTAGTATTATACCATCTAATTAAGGCAATTTTAACCAAGCACACTTCAAAGGATACAGAACTTAAAAAAAAAAAAAAATACTTGTTTAATCTTTCTGCATATAAGATGTTGGTGTGTTTGGTATTTATTCACAGAAGGTACTAATTAACTCCTTGGGAATGGGTAGCTTCTCACTAAGCCTTCTGTCAGGCAATTGAGCAGGGAAAACCTTAGGTTGATTTTTCAGTATTTCCTTTTTCCACATATTCATGCCATAAAAGTATCAAAGCAGGATACTCTGGTATAGCTGTATTTAACTGTCTGATTTGTCATTCCCTTTTTTTTTTTTTTTTTTTTGACATTTAAAATATCAATCAGTTGCAAAGTCCTAGTGCATATATTCAGTTCCTTACTTAAAGAGTGGCTTCAGCCTATGGATATTGTTATGTTTTGATTGGTATAATATAAGCCAAGAGCTTTGAAAATCTGAAATCTAACACTGATAACACTGGTACCACTCTGGTAAGATTTTCAGTCTTGAATTCCTAATGCAGTATCAAGTTCTTGAAGTTAAATGAATGCCACTTTACACTCTTTAATAGTTTATTCATTTAGCTATGGATTTTTTCACTGAATTTTGAGAATTTAGCAAATTTTCTTTCTTGACAAACCTCCAAGGTCTTGGCAACTTTGTAAAAAGTTTATGTCAAATTTGGTATGTCAAATTTGGTATTTTTTTCAGATCAGCTTGGCTGGTATTATTTTAAAAAAATGTCTTATAAGAGTCTATAATCAGCCTAGGGTACCAGTAGAAGTTTATGATGGTTTGAACCCAAGGTCTTCATACCATTTTTGTACCTTTTCAAACGAGCTACAAAGGAAATTTACAGTGTTTTTACCAGCTCAGTACCAGCAGAGGGCATTACTGCATAGTTCACTTAATGCTCTCATATTTTGGAATCAATCCAGATAAGTACAAAGTACATTGGACGTTAGATAAGTACTTTAGTGAAAGACATGTCTTTATCATCACATGGAATTGATTGAGAGGATTTCCCCATTATAATAAGAAAAGTCAGGGTATTTAAACCTCATTTGCTTCAATAAATCAAAATGTAAATCTTGCAGCACAAGTAATGTTGCATACCAAAATGTGTTTCAAAAAGTAAGTGTGTATACTTTCTTAAAAGTTGGGAAGGAAATGTAAAATTTTAAAATTAAATATAGGTTGTTCATAATGAGAACCAACTGAATATGCTTGAATAAAATCTCTCCAACTTCTACTTAGGCAAATAGTTTTCCTTCCCACTGAAAAAGTGGGACCTCTTGGTTAGTAGAAACTTTCCATGGCAAGATGCAAAATCTCAATATTAAGATCCTCTGAGTGCCAAGGAACTATCCCCTGGCCTAAGGTTATTACTTAATTGTAAGACTATCTATTTTGAACACACAAAAGCAGATGGTTTCTTAGCTCCATCATTATGAAGAAACCTAAAAATGACAGTTGAAATAAAACCTGTAATAATTTAATAAATAAATAATGCAAAATAATTTGGAATATTTTTTTTCATCTTTGTGTGTAGGTGTAAATTTCAAATTATGGTTTTGACACATAATGTTTGTGTCTCACTGCTACTCTCTTCCTCGCCTAAGAACTACGGCTACTGGGATCATACGTGGAAGGTGTAGATCCGAGATAATACTCTCTCCTATTGTGGTCTGTAGGAACTTAGCCCGAGACTTTCTTCAGTCTTAATGTTTATTTAGTCTGATATTGCTATCTGAACTGCCATGCTGGTCCTGTGCCCGTACCGCAGCAAGATTTAAAAAGCAATTTTTCTGTTCTTGTTTTGTTCTTTGAAGTGGGTTTTGCGAACCCATGAAGCTCTGACTGTGCACTCCAGCTAAACAGCTAAACTGTTGGTTGTTTGTCCAGCAGTGCAGCTGAGGGTTAAAGCAGATAAATTGTATTTACTGAGTAACAACTAGGGTAGTACAAAACTTATCTATTCATATAAAAGAAAAGGGTCGATTTTAAACTTTTTATTTGAAAGCAGATTTCTGCATTTTTAAGGCTTCCTCCAGTGCTCAGTGTGCAATTTATACTCATATTTTCTCTGTTAAGACATGATAGAAGAGGAAAGTGGAAGTTGTATGTATGTCTGTGTGATATTTGCCTGAGGTCGTGCTTTGTACCCCGGAAAATGCCATTACAGTGTAGCAGGGGTGATCCCCACCCTGCCAGAAGCAGCCGGCACTTCACAACCTGCCACTACCCCACAATTTTTGAAATGGTCTTGTATGCCAGGACAGCTTTCTGAGAGCAGCAGCTGCTGGCTTTAAACGAAAAGACAGAATCTCCAGGAGGAAGAGGAGGACCAGGCTGACGGCATGTCTGCAGCAGGAGCAGGACCTGGAGCGCTGCTCCTCGCGCAGGGCCATGTTATTACAGAAATGAGCCTGAGCTAATGAGGCCTGTTGAGACACAACCTGTGTTTGTTAGCTCAGCCTTGGCACCAGCAGAGAATATTTACTCAGCTTCTGCACTGGAGCTGGCTCGTGTCAGGCCATCTCGGAGAGTGGGAGGAATACTTTTGTTGCTGGATGCTCCTAACTATGTAGACATACCCTGACAGATTTGTCCTTTGGGAGGTTTTAAAGAGAACACATTGCAAGACCAGTTTTCTTTTTAATGAAATATTTAGCTGGGGCCCAAGGCCTTCCTTCTAGTTTGTTTTCCTTCTTCCCCCCCCCCCAACATTCTGAAGGCAGTCTGATTTCTGTGCAAAAGATGGAAGCCTGGTGCTGCTGCTGGAAGGAACTGCTTTAAAATGAAACAGCCTGCTGTATGAATGGGTATACAAGGCTCATTGACAGTATTCTCTCCCTTATTTGCCCTGCAGGTTTAGTACTTTGTCAGTGTCTTCTACTGAACTCCACAGTGTACATCACCTAGGCACTTCAGAGCAGAATCCATTAGGATCGAGACCAACAGTGTTGACAAGACACAAACACATTAAAAAGAAAATCCACAAATAATTCTATGTCCCAAAGAACTGCTTCTAAGGGCCAGAAAACATTTAATATCTAGCATAATAGGACACTTCTGATCAACAAAAATCTGTTCTCTGTTTTGAAGGTGAGGGATTCAAGTAATTTTTCCACCTCCACCTTCCCCCCTGCCTTTTTTTCTTAATTTCCTACCTCAAAATGGAGGCAGCTTGTAGTCAAAAAATTGAAATACCTTTATACATTTTCTTTTTTAAAATAAATTAAGCAGTATACATTTTCCAAATTATCCTGAATTGTGGTTTTGAGAGCTTTTAATATGGATAAGGATTATCGGGTCTTCATACCTTTTCACCAGGGGTATTTCATAAGGAATTTTAGATTGACTCTGTGTATTTAGTATATGCAGAAAAGGCTAAGGTTGTGCTAGCCATCATACACAGAGGTAGGCAGATCCAGTTGTTCATTAAAACAGACCTATTATGGCAGGGCACCAACAGCAAGGCCAGCAAAGCGTACTGCTAATGCAAGATTTTTGCTGCTGCTTCCAGTAGCATACTGTGTCTGCTGATGGGTAGGATGTACTTTTGACACAAAAAAATAAGCATACCATCATGAGGCAAAGACTTTCTTCTCTTCCCATGCTGGTCACACAGCACACACTCAAGAATTTCAGGGGGTGTAATTCAAGTGCATGCTCTAGGCACGAAAATAAGATGTCTTTATCATTTGCAGTTCCATCCTTGCTTTCTTCCCTTCCTCCACTCAAGGGCAGAATGCAATATTAAAACTATAGTAAGCATTTTTTTAATTAAAAGAGGTTAATATATGGGATCAGATAGGCTTTCATCATGCAATTATAAACTGTATGCTGGTTATTTTAAATTTCAACATGCAATTGCAATGGTACTGGGTGAGCTGGCTTGGTATCTGCTTTGCATTTGACTGAGTTAATTCACTGCAGGTATTCAGTTCTTAAGTGGCGTCTGCTTTAAATATGAGCAGTAATTCAATCAAAGAAATAAGATGGATAGTTTATGTAATCCTTTTCATCTCCAGATTGCTAAGGTTAACCTTAACTATTCATGAATTATAAATGCATACAGCAATCTCAAATTAATACATGCAAACCCCCCCTTTTTTAATGGCCTGCTGAAAGCCACTGAATAGTTCCTTCTGTTAAAGTATAATTTATGAAACTTACAGGTACTTTGTTCCACCTATTATTTGTAATCTTAAACAAAAGTTTTGTGCAACTAATTTCAAATTGTTGGCTTTGATAATATAAAACTTTTCCTCTGATCCAGCAACATAGGTAATTTTCTCTTCAAAATTTTGGATGCATCATTCTTACAGCCCTTTTCTGTGCCAACAGATTCTGTGGCAAGAATGGGAACCCAAAGGCAGATATTACAGAACAATAACACTCTGTTGAAGCTCTCACAATTCTTGGAGTAATTAAATAAAGAAAAAAGAAGCCTTTCTCTTTCATTTTGTTAATTCATTCAATGTCATTTGGGTGATTTGGCTTGTGAGCTCTCTTCCAGGCAGCCAGAACAATCCACTAGGTGACACCCTCATACTCCTTGTATTGAGGCAAGGAGATAGTGAGTACTGAATGGTTCATTTGTTAAACATTTAAAGCAAATACTGAGATTTCAGGGACAGCTCTCTCTTTGTTTGGCAATATCAAAGATAACACTGGTTTTGTAATAAATATTGTGTTTTTTTATATAAATTACATATTAAGCAGATTAGCATTTTGTCACTAACAAGAACAAAACCACAATGCAGGAGCTTTATGCAATATTTCCTACAATTATAATGTTTTTTAAGCATTTGAGCTAGTCTGCTGAGTAGACTGAAGAGCAAAAATGCCTTTAGCATTTTCTACTGGGGCAACAGAAGGAATACAGCTTCAGTGATTTTTCTTTTTTTTCTTTTTCCAGTGGGGATGTGCTACAGCATCTTTGAACAGAAATGAAAAGACCATTCACCCCTAATATAAAGGAATATTAAAGGATAAAATGCAATTGAATTTTCCATGTTTATGCCAGTGGTGATTTTTTTTCTTTAAGTTCCTTATGTTGATAATGATGCTTTATAAATCCTTTGAAGTAAGCATCTTTTATCATGGTGTTTTTATATACCTAGCATAATGAGGCTTGAGCTTTTTTAGGGTCTCTATCTGTGAAATTATCATAGCAAAAAAAAAAAAAAATTATTGCTAATATCCCTTCCTCTGCAATGACTCGAGTACTATTCTAAATATGGTATGCAGTGAAAGACACTGGAAGTCTGAATTCACTTGTAGTGTAATTAAGAAATCAAGAAAATCAGAATTAATAAGAAAAATAATTACATCACAAAATTAAAGTTAATAAAAGCAAAATCATGGTAAGGCCCAAGCAATCAAACACAAGAAAGACATTGTTTTTGAATGGCATGTTTAAACAGTAACCAGACAGGTCAAGAAAGAGGCAGAAATTTACTTATATGGATATGGAAATCATAACATTTCTTGTTTGCTCATAGTAATTATTCCAATGAATTATATGACAACTGTAGGTTTTCAAGCTTTTGCTATTCATGCACTTTTTATATTCAGCTGTCCTTTACAATGCTCTTTCTTCCAATATTTCAGTGAGTGATCTAATGTAGAAAAATCTAATTATTTTCCCTAATGAGAATACCACTGAAATTATGTACTATTCTGCTATCAGGTATGTTTATTGACTTCAGCTAGGATTCTTACCATTCTTACCATAATATACTTAGAAATACATAAACAGAGGTGTATATATAATTCTTCATTTTTAGAGAGAAATACACAAAGAGATGTATATATAATTCTTCACATTTTTTCCATTTAGTTTCAGCTTACACTTAGAAAAAGTACTTATAATAGCTTTTTTTAAGGCAGTTCACTGAATAATGCAACTTATCACTTCCACGGTGTCCTAAACAGTCTTGAAGAAAGAGTTTTTGAAACTTAGTTGTATCTATATAATCCCTATGATGTCAATGGGAGCTTAGTTGTAGCCTATAGAATAAAGACACTGATTCAGTAATCCTGGCTGCCAGCCTCAGAATGATAAACTCTGTGAGCTTCTGCAGACACGAGCGTGTGTGACCGTGTAATGTACACACAGAGGTATTCCTGGCAGCCAGCTCCGCAGATAACCAGAAGGCTACATGGTAGTTTGGAAGTCAGGAACGGGGAGAGTCATTTGAAGTTCAAAAAAGGCTTGTGAAGAGAGAGTGTGTTTTCCCCCACAACACATCCGAGACATCACGTGCGTGTCTCTGCCCTTGGAGAGAAGAGCCTGGGATCTTCAGTACTTACAGAAGTTCCAGTTCTTCTGAACAATCTCTCAAAGCACGTCGTCCCTTGTAGCAGAGGCAGAACTGATTTTAGTCACTTTGAGGGAAGACTGCCATCTGCTGAATCACAACTATCAGTTCTGGATTAGCTTTTTTTGTTGTTGTTTTGTTGGAGGTTTCATGACCAAGTCCTGTGCCTCAAACTCAGGAAGCATGTGTAACTTTGTGTTTCAGAGTAGTTCTGTTCTCCCAGAAATTACATATTTGTTTAAGTCTTAAAAATGGCATTACATATAACAGAATAAACACAGGAAGTATATCTTCTTTATAATACTCATAGATGCACTGTTCCCCACATCTGAAGAGGTTAAAACCTTATTTCTTTTCCTAGAAACATTTTCTAATGGACACACATATACATGTGTATCTCACATGAATGTCTGTGTGTCTCAGTATCAAGGACAATAAGGGTGCTTTAATAGCACACATTTTGTAAGAACATCTGCAGAATTAAAGATGATGTCAACTGCTTAGACATTCTGATGAAATTCTGTAGGCTTACAATTTGAAGAGATTCACTCAGCAGTGCAGCTGTTATATATTATTACAATCTAAATGAATTTTAAGAAAGATAATTAGAGCAGTATACATTCACTCCTAGCAATTTTTCTGAAGTAAGGAAGCACTGACAGCTAAACATTATGTTATGAAGTATCTGAGACAGTACAAATTGAACAAGCCTTTGAAGCTCTACTGTACTTTCACTATAGGTACCTAAAGTAGAATGACTCCGTTCTTCTCAAAGGATAAAACATTCTTTATAGTGATTGAAACAGTCTTAGAGGCTCATTAAAGATGGGCTAACTATGGCACAAAAGCTTTAAACTGTTTTACGTAGGCTTGTCTCATGATCACATAGTAAGGTCATTCAAGCTTCATAGCTTTAATCCACTGCTGCGTGGAGAATTTCTCTGCATGTGAATTTCAAACTACCAACCAGCACACACAAGACTTTGATATGGCATAAAATTTTACTGGCCCTTTTTTAAAAAAACACCTAAGTAAAAATGTGAGTGTATCTAGGAAGCAGGTTCATCTTGAGTTGAGAAAACTCTGAGAATTTTATTCACCTTCTGTACACATTGTATATATTTGTTGCATGTTACAAAGTAAATGGATTGATTTATGCTTCTAAATCATGCATATGCCATAGTAATTAATTAAAAATATGTTTAATAATTAAAGATTAGAGGAAATATTATATATCCCATATAAACAGAGGGATACATAAAAATGACCTGTATAAGTAAATAAATACCTGTACACATAAAATATATGTGTGAATGTACGTCCACAGAATAAGTGAACCTATTTATTCTCTTTAAAGAGGCTTACTGGTAGATGTGTGGATTTGCTTTTTAAAGAGATGCAATCACTTAGAATATGTACAAAGTATGGTAAAATGTGAGTCTGCCAAATATTGCAGCTACAGAAGGAATAAAATAAAAGGTCTTCAGAATGTTATTTGTGGTGATGGTGGTGTGTTTTCTTCCAGAAGACTACCTAGTCTAGTGAACCTATTTATTCTCTTTAAAGAGGCTTACTGGTAGATGTGTGGATTTGCTTTTTAAAGAGATGCAATCACTTAGAATATGTACAAAGTATGGTAAAATGTGAGTCTGCCAAATATTGCAGCTACAGAAGGAATAAAATAAAAGGTCTTCAGAATGTTATTTGTGGTGATGGTGGTGTGTTTACTTCCAGAAGACTACCTAGTCTAGGCTTAAAAAACAAAACAAAACAAAATAAAAACAAAAAAACCCAAACCAAAACAAACAAACAAACAAACAAACAAAAAACAACAACAAAAAACCCAAAAAACTTACTTTATAGTACTTGGGACAGGTTACTTATTATAAGATATATTTACTATACTGAATATAGTATAAAATTCCAGTCATGAGAAATAGATAGAAGAGGGATTGCAAAATACCTGCTAGTTAGGGTCTTATATTTGACCTTTTCTGAGAACAGAGGTGAAATAAATGTACTCCTGAGGCCCATTTTCAGCCCTGCATGTGACTCCTGTTTATTTAATCAAGTATAAAATAACAACCCAAAATCTAATTTATTGAAATTTCAAATTTCTCACTAGGATTCAAGGATTATCTCAGGCCTCTTCACTGTTTTTGCAGTGTGGTTTTAACTCCAGAGGTACTAATGCATTTTTCTTTCATGAAGTGCAGAATGATGCACGAGGGTCACAACAGGAAGAGAAATGGAAGGACATGTACAGCTTGAAGAAATCTGTTCATATTCAAATGTATTACTGTCACTGCTTCCACAGTTATGATTGCTTTCTAGTGTTTGAAGTAGGACATTAATTCATTTTTCTCTGTGAAAATTAATGTCTGATTGGTGTTAAAACACTAGATTGTTTCTCTAACTTTTGGATGCTCATCAATTACTGACAGTTGTAGAAGGGAATCTTGACAGTTTGGTTGCTGATACAGATACACTGTGTACATATAACCAGGAGCTTCCTCTCCCAATTTAAACAAGTTTTTTTCTTTACAGTATTGGAAAAATCTGTCTTTATGGATCCCATACACACAAAAGTGGACTGAAACAGATTCATAGGACCTTCATGCACAGGACTTTTCCGTTGCTGGAGTTTTGGTCAGTTTGCCCCGAGGGATGCAACATGGGGCAAACCCAGTGACATTCCTTGTGGTTTGACTGATGGCAGCTTCGAGCGCACAAACCTGTTTGGCTGATAACAGCGTGGGGTCCATATAAATCCTGTGACAGCAAGTACATCAAGAGTCTTTCTATATAGTTTTATTATGCCGGTGCAGACTTGCTCGCAATGGGGTTAATATATTCAATACGCTGCTTAGAAATGAAATTTCTTCTGCCTCATTCAATCCTCATAATTAATCAAATCCAGGAATAGCTGGAGCTTTTTGCTGTGAGACGGTAATGCTACTTCTTCGAAGTCCGCCTTCCTTTTTCCCCTGCAGTGCTCTTTCCCTTTCTTCCCCTATCACTACCTCTCGTGCTGTGTGACATGGCCATGCGGAGTTGCTCCTGTAGTATTTGTCCGAGCACTCAGCCGAAGGAGTGACGATTTCAGGATGCTTCTCCTAGACATTTGGTCCACGCCTGGAGCACGGACAGGCCACAGGCGCTAGGAACCACCCAACGTTGGGAGCTCACCCTCGCTCCGCCGGGAGCGCCGGTGTAGACCCGCGCTGGGGTTTTTGCGTGCTTGTTTTCGGCAGGGGTGGGCGGGGGGAATTTAAACTTCTCCTGCGCCCGAGGCTACGCGCATCCCCTCCCCCTGCTCCTGGCCGTGCCGTGCCCGGGGCAAGGTCGGCTCCCGGAGCCGCCCCGCGCGTTACCTTCGGCGGGGGAAGGGGC
>VWZN01016274.1:86727-102315 GCA_013396955.1 Regulus satrapa | reverse complement strand
AATGGCTATTAGGCACAGTTTGCGCGGGGCTTATGCGTGTTGGGGCATCGGATGGTGCCTGTAGATTACAGCTAGGGCGTTGTGGAGGGCAGTTTGGGCTCCGTGCCCCCGTGGAGCGCGGGGCGCGCAGCGGGTGCGGCTCTGCTGGGGCGCGCATGTGGCGCGCTGGGCGCGGGGGCTTGAGAGGCTTTCGGGTTTGCCTCTGCACAAGGACCCTGTTTCTCGCAGGAGGACGGGTTTATCTCCCTGCAGTATTGCTTCTCGGTCTTAGGAGCGCCTTTTGTCACACGCTAAGTGAAAGCAGTGAATGCTTGTGCCTGCCATAGGGAAGGTTGGTTTGGGCGCTAACTTTTCTACCTTAGCTGATTTAGACTTGCAGCTCTTCTGCTGTAAGTTTACAGAGGACGCCTTTGAGTCATTAAAGTATTGTGGTAGTGTGAGACATCTGGTCAGTGAATGAATGAATGAAGTTTTTGAAAGACTTTAGTCCACTGCCTGAAGCTTTAAGTCTTAATTATGTCACTAAACATAGTAACTTATGTCTGTTTCTAGATTATATCATAAATTTAAGTACTAAATTTTTGCTCTTAGGTATCAGTTTGCTCCTTGTGGCTTTGGATATGGCAAACTTTGCATCCCTGAGTAACACTCACCCTGTTCATTTTGACCTTGTCAATCATGCCCACTTTAATTTGATTTTTCTCTGTATTGCCTCCTTCATGTGATGGAAGAAAAAAATTCAATGGGGAGGAGCCTTTGCACCCATTTTCCTCTTTGAGTCTTTTATAGCAATCATCCCCACCTTAGAAAAGTTGACTTCATAGGTAGTGTACTCAGTAACTTGATTGTCTATTGGGATGTTTTAAACTCCAACTTAAGAAACAATTTTATTTAGATTATTTTTGAGTCCTTTTATCTGTTTATCATATAAATGCTTAATAAAGTTGCGTGCAAGGGGTTTTTTTCAATATTTTTTTCTCCCCTCTCACCCAGAATGAGGATGCTCTAATAATATTGATCCCCACTGATTTGGGAGAGAAAAGAAAGGAAAAAAGCCATGAATTTTTATGAAGGCTTTTAATTTTGTCATGTAAGCAAACTCAGTAACAAAGATAATAAACGAGCACCAAATAAAGCTGTTTCAACTCCTTCACCAGAAGGATTTCTTTTTCTGCTCAGCTAGAGTGTGGTCAAATAGTTAGTCTTGTGTCTGGAACAATGGAGATATCAGAAACCTTTGGCAGGATGAAGTTTGAGGGCAGATGGCTGCAGTGCAGAAAGGAGGACAGGAGTCATCTACAGCAGTTTCCACACTGAAATCCTTTGAGTTCTGCTGACAGCTGATCTTGCAAGTTGATTGATCCTTTCCTCCCTCTTCCACTGAAGGTTCTCACTTCCCTCACACCCACTACTGAATCAATGGTTTGTGTGGCCACACTCTAAATGGGATGTTAGAAACTTTTTCTGAGAGGTGGGAAATAATTGGGGGATGGGAAAGAGAAAAAAAAATAGAAAAGTAAGTGGGTTAATGTTTGTTAAAACAGTAATTGGTAATGCACTTAATTTAAAACCCTTCATTTTTACCTTGGTGTTGTCTCTCTCTGTAGAATCCTGTGAAGTACCTTCTTTCATGTAAGCCTGTGGTTAATAAATGTTGAATAAATTTAAATTTGAATAGTGTTGAAAATTGGAATATAGCAGCTTTCCTCCCTTATTCTCCCAGTTTAATTTCAATGCTTCTTTGCATACAGAATAAGAATTGCTTTAAGGGATATTTCTCTTCTGTCATTGTTTTCTTGAGTATTTACCTGCTTTGTGCCCTTTTTCCTTCATTCAAAGGCAGACTTTGTTTCAGAATCCACTGATTTTTTTCATCTCTTCACTCCCTAGGAAGCCACAGCATCAAATGAGTATGTTTGGAAGAAAAAGACTTTCACTTATCTGAAGGGCAACATGCAGAACATTTTTTTGGGAATGAGTGTCAAGGTTCTGGCTCTCCACATGAGTATTCACTGCTCTAGCAATTTTCAAGGCTAAATATGTTACTGTGTGATTTTACTGCTTCCCTCCATGGAAATCTTTACATTTTGACGAGTTACTTCATTGCATTGCTGATTCCCATCTGCTCAACACCCACCCTTTCCCCCTTTCCTGTCCATGTTATCCCTTACTAATTACTGCACTTCAAATGGGACTGGTACATTTGCTCCAGAGGTTTTTCCATGCTGTGTGGAGCAGGCAGCGCTGACGCAGCGAGGCAGGCGTGTTTTTCAGTGATAGTTCTAGCCAGTGGAGGGCAAAATTGTCTCTTGTATTCCTTCATGGGAGAGTTATCTTCTATGGTTAATAGTTTAAGGGTGCCCATGGAGTGTCCCCAAAGTCCTTTTCAGCTGGCTAACCTACCTATTGGAGTAAATAAATCAGCTATTTCCTTGATACATTTTGTTTGTTTGTCTCAGAAGTTTGTACTTAAAAGCTCTCTCATGAAGTGCTAGAGCACTTCTGGAAACAGTTCTACTCCTTTTATGTATTCTCTGTCTAATAGTAATAAATTAGGAGAGATTTAAAAAAAATAAATTACACAGTAATTCAAAGGATTATGAAAATACTAAATGCCTAATCTAAAAGCAAACAAGTCACCCAAGAAGACTTTTTAAAATGTGCATTTTTTCACCTATTCCTAATTTGTGTTGCTCTTCTAAGTAATTTTACTGGAAGAATATTTAAGAAAGGTTGAGACAGCTGCTTAGAGCTAAAGAAGCTGGCTCCACTTGTATTGTGTTTGAAGACTTCAAGCTAGCAGAGAAATATCCACATGCTATAGAACTGATAATTCCTTACTTGTGATGAAATATTCTCAAAGTATCCACATGTTTGATTCAAAGCCTTTTTATCCTTATGAGTACTGATAGTATCTGTGGAGAGCAAATGTCTTTAAAAAAAAAAAATTGCATAAGTTTGAATTTTGTTCCTTTTCAGCTAGAAAGAGACACTTTTCCCCCTCATTGCCTGGCAATTATCTTAGTTTAAAACAGAAGAACACTCAAGCTGATTTTTGCTCACTGCAGTCAGTGTTGGTTGTCAGATTTTTTTTTGCTCAAGATACAGAGTAACTTCATTAGCAGGGATGATCTGTGGAGTTCAGGATACTGAATTTTGGAGGAATCAGGTATACTGTCCATAAAATTTTATTTGAAACCATGAATTTATGTGGAGAATACTCCTGAGTCTACATGATAAAGGTTTTATTGCATTTACAAAGCTAGACATGCCATTACAAATATTATCAAAAACTAGTGACACTAAGGTAGCAGTGTTATCATGTTAATATTAGGCATCAAATACCTTTGCCAGAAAATGCTTTAACATAAAATGTTTAGGAAGTGTGGTCAAAGAAATTCCGTAAAGAATGAAAATCAATTTATTGTTCATTACAAGGTGAAAAGAAAAAATATTTGGAAATTCAAGACAGAAAAATCTATGGTTGTACTTAAAATATCTGGGAGCCTGTTCTCTTACTTTCAAATAACATTGGTTTTGGTTAGCACTTAATTTTTCTAAATAACTGGAAGAGTTTTGTTTCGCAATCCTAAACAAGTGTAATATTATGTCTCATTATGGGATAGTTTTCCTTAATGAATATAATAATAGTTTGCTGGGTCTAGCGAGTCCAGTCACTTGCTGCAATTCTCACTGTAGTATTTCTGTTGTTGTTAAATGCGCTGTGTGGATAACGGTTACTTGGCTCAGTGTCCTGGTAGCTGGCTTGGATGCTTCTTCAAAAATTTGCCTTTCATGGTGAAGATTCCCATTGTCAATGTTAAAGTTACTGTTGTGAATTTGTTGTGGGTTTTGGGTATTTCAGTAGTTAGGAAAGAGTAATTTTGTTGTTGATAGTTGTTCTTTTTTTGAGGTTATTTTGTGGCCTTGCTGTTCCAAGCAAATGAAATGGCACTTAAGAATTTCGCGTGCTGGGGTACTGACAGGTATTATTTGTGTGCTCTGTCATATAATCCCATTTGGTGGTGATAACCTTCCTTAGCTTTTCACCTGAGTACTTCTTCATAAAATTGTAAGGTAAATAGTGAGGTAACTGAAGTAGCAACCAAGGTGTATTTTAAGTCCAATAACTTATGTAAACAGGGGAAATAGGAGTATTTTTCAGTAAGTGATAAGAAGCTTGACCAACAGGTGTGAGAAGTCAACAAAGAAATTTTCTTAAGTGTCTTATCTATCTAGATATTTTGCTAGTTGATATGTTTTTTAGAAGAATGATGTGCATCTATTTACACACATACATGTGTATTTCAATCATACACTGATGTCTCTTGGCTTACTGTGTCAGCCTTAGCATCAGCACTGAAGTGCTGTGGGTAGAAGGTCATTTTATATGAAGAAAGAAAATGTCATATGAGCACAAATATTTTGTAGTGCTGACATAGATGCAGGCAGCCGTGTTGGACTATCACACCTGAGACTTGGTACTAAGGAAAATCTCAATGGGGGAAAGGCAAAACACCTGGGAAGCTAATAATGACTGGTTTTCAGTCAGCTGTGCAGGGTTGTGTTATTCTGTTGTTGGTCTTGCATTCTGGTTTTTAAAGAGCTAAATCTTTTGGTATCCTGATTATTAGTGTAAGCCAGAACTGTGAATTACCTTACCCTGAAGGTGATGGTAAGAATTATTGAAATAAGGGGATAAATTTGAAGTAAATTTAATTGTGAATGTTAGAATTTCTTTGTTGTTTCAAATGTTCATTAGGAAAAAATGGTGCATTTACCCAGATTTATCCACAAAATTAATAAAATGGGGTTCTGGAACACCATGAGAGTAGATCTTTCAGACCAAGAATGTATATGATGTAGTGTTGGTGTTAGAACAACAGCACACAGGGAGCGATGTTTGTATATGGGGCATTGTCCATTTCAGGTGTAAATAGTAGGGGAAATGTCCTACACCTAAATAAAACAATGAATAGGGACTTAGGGAAAATATATTCTATTTATTTTCCTGTCTTTTGAAAACGGAGTGGGGGAATGTTTTTGTTTTTTGAGAAAGTGAGGGAGTATATGAACAACCAGTGAAGTTAAATACTGTCAAGTACTGAGAACTTTTCTCAGACTCGTAGGTATTTTTCATGCCTCTCTTGCTCTGAAGCTTAGGAAAATTTCTAAGACTCATGTGTGTCTGTGTATGACTGATTAAAACAAAATTGATAAATTGACAGTAATGAGATTTGAGAGTGGCATCAGGCCAGTCTTTTTAATTAGAGCCTGCTTGCCATCTGAGCAACTGCAGCCAAGGGGAAGGTGCAGAGCACTTGGTGCACACTGCTGAGCAGCCAAGTCATTTCACCTTTTCTGAGGACAGAATGGTTTTGGAACGGCATAACCTTAAGGTGGCCTTACCAAAAGGTGGCAAACTTTGCTGAGAGGGGGAATAGAAAACTTTTTGCCTTGTATTTTAGTGGGAAGTAATGTTAATTCTGTTTTCTGGAAGCAAAAACTTGAAAAATTAGAAAGGAGAATCTATTGTTAAGATCCAGAAAATGAAGTTGTGAGTTTAAATAAAAGATCTGTTTGTTTTATGAGTTTATAAAGCAATTTTGTGTCTTTGTGAGAACTGAATTTCAGGTCTTCAAGTTTACTCATAGTTTCTTTCAGCACCATTATCCGAAGACCTACATAGAACTTGAGCACTTTTCCATCTAGGTTTTAGTGAAAAGATGTGCTCTCGGAGGAGCGGAGGTCCTCATGCTGCAACTTGGGCATTCACCTTCAGATGTACATGTTCAGTACATGGATTTTGGTAAAAGCAGTAGCATAATGTCATCTCCTACCTAATTCGTAAAACAGTTTTGTTTTATCTTATGGGAGATATATATATATATATAGTTATATATTTATATATATATATAACTCTGTATGGCTAGTGCATAAAACCATTTTGCCACAGACATCTTAGGTATCGTTCCTCTCATTCAGAAGGCTGACATGTATAGAATGCCTGTATTAGCATTTGTACTTTCACATAATGGTTAATGTGTTGCTGAAGACTTCTGCCTTACCATTCAAAGAAATTCCATTTAAAAATACTGGATTTTGTATCTAAACAGCAGGAGAGAACCTCTGTGGGTTTGCTCATTGGTGGTAAAAGTAAATTCCACAAGGTAGTCCTATTTAAGTCTTGTTTTCTGCCTCCAGACTTTATACCTCTAGAGGGGTATAGAGCTTTTTGTACTATGTTAAATGTTTATATTTATTTACATTTAAATAAGTAACTGTAAATTAATTAATTATAACATTTCATTTTAGTACAGCTTACTAAAAATTCAGTGTAGACTGAAATGGGTAGTTCAAAACATTGTTATTATTGAAGTTGTATGAATATTCTTAATCAGAAAACAAGCATGTTTTCTGGACTGCTGCAGTCTTGAAATCTTTGTACTTTCTTTGAAGACATGAATAGTTAAATATGCAAAATTATTCAAACTGCCCTTTTCTGTTGGGAAGTATTTGCTCAGTATGGTATTGCATTACCTTAAATCTAATACCAATATTTTGAATGATTAAAATAATCTGAACACCCCTGACTGTAGATTAAAGATTTGTAAATCTGACAACCTGTGCTGAGCTCTGGATTTAAAATCTTAAACTTGACATTTTAGTTTCTTCATCTTGCATAGTGAGTTAGTAGTGGAAGTTTTGGAACAGCCTGTGTGTTCAGACATGAAGTGCAGGGTGGGGCAAGGGTCAGGGCCTGACCTGTGCAGGCTGGAGTCATCTATGACAGCCATCTGAGAGAACTGTATAGTCTGTGTGCTCTTCATGTTCAGTTTTGTAGTCTTTTTCTTCTGCTCCCTTGACTGTCTTGTACATAAATCAGAATTGGATTTCTTTAGTACTGTTAAGCTCTTTCATGCTAGCATTGCATTAAAACTCGCTTGGCTGGCATTTTTGTGCCTTTTGAAATTTGCATGTCCTCAGGCAAAGTATTTATTTTAGATTTTTGAATAGTTATATTGCCTCTTATCTAATTGCTTAAATGCCTTTATGTTGAAGATTAGACACATAGAGCAGTTCATGCTTATAAATTTAAGTATAGAAGACTTTAGTTTTACTATTTGCTTCTGCAGTTGCATAATAGACACTAACAGTTTTTATCTTAGAAATTAGGTTTTAATACATGGCCAAGGATTTAATGTAGGCCTAAAGATGTGCCTTGGCTCCACTTCATTCTGGAAGCAGGTGAAG
The DNA here is from genome assembly GCA_013396955.1 of Regulus satrapa. Classification (NCBI taxonomy): domain Eukaryota; kingdom Metazoa; phylum Chordata; class Aves; order Passeriformes; family Regulidae; genus Regulus; species Regulus satrapa. The sequence continues at coordinate 95,061 of VWZN01016274.1, read as the reverse complement.
GGAGAAAGAAATGGTGTTTGATGGTGACCAGATAGACGTACTTGCAAGATTGGCTGTTTTTTTTTAGTAGACAGTAGGCCTCAGATTTTTAGGGCCTTGTGTGTTGTTCAAGTTGGGAACCTACAGCCTAAATTTGGAGCCACTTGAAATCAGTAGTGCCTGTTGAAAATCTTGATTCTAGTGTTTAAATTAAATTGCCCAAAGTGTTTGACTTTATCTTCAGTTGCAAATGTTTGTGGATCATTGTGGGCTCTTACCTGCTCTGAAAATTGAGATTGTAGTGAACATTGACTTAAGAGCCAATTAACTGAAAAAAGCTGTAGAACTTTAGATTTTGTGTTGACCTCCCTAGCTCTGTGAAGGATGAGAAGCCAGTCAAAAATGTATTTGAGTATGTATTATTTTAGAAACTTCTCAGCTTGCCACTTTTGTAGTGCACTTTACTAACACTGGTGAAAGGCAGATTTTTCAACCCAGACATCTCCTGTTGGCCAAATATGCCCAAGATGAGGAGAGCAGCCCCCAAATCCACAGGTGGGTTGGTTATTTATGTGATGAAAGCGTAATACAAACTCCTAAAATACTATTTTTGCATCAAGTGCTCAGCAATGTCACCAAGCTTTTCTCTTTTACCACAACCTCTTGGCACCTGATATGAAACTTGGCGCCTGGTGTAGCTTTGTGCTAGGAAATCTCTTGGATGCCAGGCAGATTCAGAACTGGGATTTGCAAATTCTGAATGCTTCTCCCCTCACCTCCCACTCGCAAAACAACTCTTGTCAGTCCAACTTTCTGATTTGGGAATATATCTAAGGCCCTAGGTACTGCAACTGACAGATACACTTTATAATCAAAGTGTCTAATGGTAGGAGGTGATAAAGAGGGAAAAAAAAAGTAGTGTGAGGAAACAAGATAAGTAGGGTTGGTAACAAACTCTTTTACTTTTTTCTTCCCAAACCAGGAGTTAGCGCAGGAGAGGATAGTTTGGGACTATGGTGCTGTAGCAACAGAATGCAGGAGAGAGGATGTTTAAAATGAACAGGTTGAACAAAAAGGTCTGATATAACTGTGGAATGAAACTTCTGCTGTGCTACTCATAAAAGTGATTGGCAGGAGGCCCCATGCATGGAGTAAGATCCTGTCCTCACCACTATGGAAAATTATGGTTTCAACTGTGAAAGGAGGTGAGGCTTGGAAGGAATTAGCAATCTCTAGCACCAAGTGACATCTGGAACTGAATGGCTGGGTTAAATCATTCAGTAATGATTAATGCGGCTCATTGCTCAGGTTATACAGCATTTAAAAATTAAAAGAAATTTAAAAGGAGATGGAGAACAGAAAGAAGGAACCATTGCTTTATTTGCCTCTTTAATACAGAGGGCAGGACAAAGTCTTCCCTGCCTTTTGGTACAAGGAGAGTTCTGTTAAGTGCTGCATAAGTTTAGAAACTAAGAGGTGAACTTCTGAGTAATTGTTTTGAGGAGCATTCTGTGGCTTTTCAAATGTGTGTGTAGCAATGAAACCTTGAAATGGGAAGGAGTGTGCAGGATGGGATTTTGTTGCTGGTGAATGCTTTGAGTTGAAGAAAACTTGAGAAAATAGTGATTTCTGTTTCTCTCCCATTTCTGAATGTTAAATCTGTGTTACCTGTAGGGAAAGCAAATTTTGAAAAACATAAAGTGAAACAAGCTTAGAGGCATAGCGAGCACTTCATCTTTCCCTGAGCGTGATTCTGGCAGTTGCTGAGCTTGGATGGTGATGTAGCTTGGTGTCATATCAGGAATAAATATTCTAAATGTTCAAAGGCTGTTGCTCTGTAGGAGGATTACAGTACTGATATGAATACACTTCTGTTTACTTTCAAGCTTTTAGTGGAGCAAATACAGAAACCAGTGAAGCGTGTGTTTAAATGTTAAATTTCTTTCCTTCAGAATTGTGGAAAAACAAAATAGTGGCATTATTAATGGAGCTATTGCTTAAAATGATTAACCTGTCCACAGCAAGTTCATATGGGTAGAAAATAAAAGGGAGATAGAATAAGGTATTATCCCTCTGGAGCTAAAAAAGGATTCCACTTTAATTTCTACCCACTAGGAGATGAAGTTGCCTAAAATGCACTGCTGAAAAAAATCTCATAACAGTTTTGGCTTCTGGATTGATGTGGGGTTTTTTGCTTCTTTAGTGGCTATCTTGCTTTTATTTGGGGAGGGGATGGTGGTGTATTCAGTAGAAAAAGGAAGTTGCTGTTTGTTTGTTTGGGGTTTTTTTGTTTGTTTGTTTGTTTTTAAGGCAAAAAGGTTTGCATCCTTCTCATTCATACTCTACTGTGTTTCCTATGACCATAATGTGGAAAGAGGCATTTTAAACCTTGTCTACCCTCCAGTGGTTTATATTAGATGGGGTTGTTTTGGTTTTCCTCCTGCATTTGCTGGGGCAGCCAAGATAGGGCAGTTGACCTGGTGCTTTAATGTTGTGATCAGAAGGAGTGGAAGTTATTATCACAGGTGACTTTTATGGTAATTCTAATTGTTTGTTTGGAGTTTTGTTTGTTTTGTGGTTTTTGTTTGTTTTGTTTGTTTTGTGGGGTTTTTTTGGGGTTTTTTGGTTTTTTTTTTTTTTTTTGTTTTTTTTTTTTTTTTTTTTTTTTTCTTTTTTCAAATTCTCTGGCTATAAGCTTTATTGATAGAGTAGAAACGTTTGTTGGGTTTTTGAATAACTATGAATAAATTTGACTAACATGAATAACTATGGGGTTTTTTGTGGGGAAATGACTGTTTAAATGTCTATTAAGTCGATTATTATTCCAAAAAGACTGGACTAAAGTCTTCATTGAGATTATGTGTACAGAATTGATAGTTATGTTTTCGGCAGAAATTTACATTTTATTTGACATCAGTTTCCAGAAGGACACATAAGCGTTTGTTTTTCTGTTACCTCATTACAGGAGGGAAAGCAGCAACCTCTCAGCTAGAAATTCACAGTGACCTACAGTCTAGTAATAATTAGAACTAAAGAGAGTTGGTAATTTCACTTGGTCATTTCGTCACAATTCCTGTAGGCATGCAGTTGATAATTTTGAATCTCATAAAATGAAATTTTATTTTACTCACCTTACTAAGGTCAAGTAAAAAGCTACATCAAGTTAATGAGTTCCTTTCTTTGCAGTGAACTGAACGTGGCATTTGTTTTTGTTCTGGCAGTCGTGAAATCACAGGGTGTTGGCGACAAGTCCATTATTGGCTCTGTGCAGGGTTGCTGAGGGCTTTTACTCCACCCAGTGCATTATGTGTGCAGACTTTATCATACTTGTTAAAACTTGTTTCAAATTGAGGATTTTTTTTTTTTTTGAAAGCAGTAATAAAAAGAAAATAAAAATAGCTCCCTCTTCTTTATTAGCGTAAATGAAAGAGTAGCAGCAACTCATTCCTTTTTTGACCTGAGGAAATAAAACAAAATCTCGATGAGTTCTCTATCCCTTGATGTCAAAGGAGGTTTAACTATTGATGGCAGTTTTTATCTTACTTTGCAAAAGCTCAAGTTGTGTGTCACTTACTCTATGTGATGTTACACAGAAACCTTAGTAGTAGGGAAAAAGGAGATTATTATTTATTGTTCTTCTCAACTTAAAAAATGAGAAGCATTTTAAAAACTTACAAAATTCTGTGATTTAAGTTCAGTTTTTTCACTGATTGTATTGATTGTAAGATTGAATTTCTTGTGTGTTGTTGGTGAAGTTGGTGTCTTTTATAAGGTAGCCAATCTTTCCCCTGCTCCCAGAACAGCCAAACAGTTTTGTTTTATCTTCCTGTTTTTTGTTGGCTTTATTTGACTTTTTTTTTGGTGGCATTTAGGGACATATAATGATGAATCCAAGAGTTGTGATTTTTTTTTTTAAGATAGCAAAAACACTCAACAGTCAGTTTTGAAAACAAATACAATCAGATATCTTCTGTACAGTATTTGAAGTGATCCATAATATAGTCTAAATTAAAAAATGGCAGTAAACTCATCAGGTTTTAGAATGTGTTATTTTCAAATCTCTACTAAACTTATTTTTAAATTTGCGTATGAGGTTTTAAATTACAGAACAAAATAAAACCAGACCTTTCCCTGTGACTTGTCCTTTTGCCTAGAAGTACCAGGTGTCTGATCAATAGCATGTGCTGGGGAGCAAGAATTTCATCTGAGGAGACTTGAAATGCACTTATTTACAACTTCCATGAGCTAGAAGTTGTATGTTTCTTTTTGTTTTGCTTTTCAACTGGTCACTGCTAGGTAGAGTTCTGTTATTTTGCTACTGATTTAAGACACAGATATGTACACAGTTTTCTTCAGGCTTTTAAGGGCTCAAGTTTAAGTAGTAGATCATTATTCTACGCATCAAAAGTGAAGGGTGATTAACTCTGTCTGGGTGCATGCATGTAATTTTAGAGGCTACAAATGTTACAAATCAGGTTAAGGTTTAAAGGTGAAAGTTTGGCTGAATGAGTTTTACAGCTCAAAGTTAATGTATGCAAACAAAGAAACTCTTGTTTTCTACCCATTTGTGTCTAACAAGCAAGTAGCGTGTGGTATGAAAAAGAAAATGGGAATATTGTGCAGTTTGCCATAAAGTTAAAACTATGTGCTTTTTACTTCAATTTAGAAGTTCCAGTAAATAGACCGAATCTAATAACTTTGTTTTAGGCTCTTCATCATATAAATGTAAAGTGAAAAGATAATGGCTTTAAACTAAGTGATAATGATAAACTGAATGATAATGACTTTAAACTATTATAGCTTAACTTTTAGCATTAATGTAATTGTGTAGATTTCCTCATAATGTCATTAAATAATTCGAAGATCCTGTTGCAGTAACATATAAAACACTCATACTGTGTTTAAGCTTTACTTCTAGATAGTTCTAAAGTAGCACTGATAACTTGCATTTTCACACAGTTCTCTGACAGCCTTATTCCTGAAACTCTTAAGTTTAGCAGCATGTGGGAGAAGAATGACCATTTTTTTAAATGACGTGGAAGTCATATACAAAGGCTGTATTTTTAAATTTTTTTTTTAAAGGTGCTGGTGTGATTTATGGTGTTAAAATTGCAAGTAAAGGGACAGGTAGGGTCTCTCTGTGTCCTCTGTCCTTGTATTCTCTTCCCTCACCCTTAAAGATTTCTTAAATAGACTAGCAGTTGGAAAGCTCTTTTGAACTTCTGTGATCAATTTTATATTAATTGACTAAAAGTTAAATAGTGTGGGTTTTTATAGAACTACATAGTAGCATAAGAAGCTGTTCAGTTTAGCTGCATCAGTAGTGATCTAATCTGATGATAGCCATTCTGAGTGCAAAAGCCAGGGTGTATAAATGGAATGAAACAAAAGGGAAGTGATTAGCAGGAATAAAAATAAACATCTTTTAGTCTTGGTAAAGGATACCTTTAAAGCACAGCAGCCTTGTCGAACATAATTAAAGTTTGAGAGAACTGGGATAGGGTGAGTGGGCTCTATTCTCTGAGGTCATGGTGGAAATACAGAGGTCAGGGTTTTGCACTTAGTCTTATGTAAACAATGTCATGCCTTGGTAAGTATAAGAATTGATTTAACTATGTTAAGATAATTTGAAAAAGAATCCAAACAAAGCAACAAAACCTCCTCAAACAATTAAAAACAACAACAATAAAAATACAACCCAGAGAAAACCAAACAACCTAGGAGAAAACAAATCCAGGAAGAACATATATTCATTTGATATCAAAATTTGAGTGCAGCCTCTGTATCTTCTAACCAGTTGATGCGAAAGGAGAAAACTGTGAGGGATAGGCTTCTATTGGGGATGCTTGTGGCTGCTGAGTGATTCTGTGGGGTTTGACTTTGTGCAGTAACATCTCTATAGCTTTCCCTGAGTCTATTCCTTAAAATCTGCAGGTAGGCAATTGTTTGGTTTTGCCTCTGTTGAAATTATGACTTCTTCATAGAATTTAGTATTTCTAGTTATGTCCATAGAATACTATTTTTTTTTTTTACTGGGGATTTAAAGTGCTTATGTTGGTTTCACTCTTGACTCATAGAGCCCTAGCATTGTTTGAGTTGGAAGTGACCTCCTGAACATTCCTTCCACTCCCCCTGCAGTGAGCAGGGATGTCCTCAACTCAGGTTGCTTAGAGTTCTGTCTAACCTGACCTCGAATGTTGCTGTATATCTCCCCAGCTATAATAAATCTTTATTTCGTTTCAGTGGTTATGGGGTTGGATTGTTTTCTTTGTTAGTGGTTTGGATTATGTATTCAGGCTTACATTTATGCATGGTAGAGAAGAAATTAAAGGGTGTATGGGTATCCTGACAGTTCTCCCTTCTGAATGGCAGGAATTTTATTTCTTCCCCCTCCTGCCTCATCTCTGACTCCTTGTGTTGAGCCTCCTCTCATTATAGTGCATCACCAGTCCGAGCGAACCAGCAGCTCCAGACAGAATGTTGTCTCTGACTGGTTAAAGAAAGGGGGGGCTGGCAAAATCCTTGAGACTTAAATTGGAAACGGAGTTCAGGAACTCTAGTCTGGCAAGCACAGGCACCGCTCCCTCCCAGAAGTTTCCAGGGCAGTTGTTCAGGCTTTCAGAGGCTTTGAGCAGCCATCCCCCAGCTGTGAGCTGGCTGAGGCTGCCCAATTCGAAATGCCTGGGTGTATGAGCTGTCTCTAAAGAGAGCTGCAGGCTCTTACAGAAGAGGAAGATGGATGTTCAATATAATGATTAAGTATGAGGAAGAAACACTCTGCAGTTCCTGGCTCCAACTGGCTCTAGGCAGCTCTTCCTTGGTGTGAAATGCTGTTTTAATGTGGGTCAGCTTTAACTGTTGTAAATGAGTGTAGTTCTAGTGAAGTCAATGAGCCGCTGTTAATTTACTTCACTTGAGAATCTGCCTGAGTAGATGAGCAACTAGAAAACTCAAAGGGAAGTGCTTATCCAGCGCCAGAACTTCAAAACCAGTGAGGTGTTTTGTATTTGTTTTCTTCTCCCTCCCTGCTGAGGAAGACGTTAACATTCCTACATCCCAATGGTGTTTAGTGAAAGTAGAATTTTATTCACGGAGAGAAAGCTTGTAAATTGTTGCTGTTTTGGAAATAAAGGGATAATAGGTGTTGCAGCTTCTCACTCCAGATCCTCTCTTTGCTAATAAAATGAGTGGGTATCACTTCACAGCACAAAACTGTCAGTCAGCATTCAGCATGACTGGCATAATTAGCAGCTTCTAGCTGGAGGAGGCTGAAGATTGTTTTTGGTGGAGACTGCTAACGTTTGGCTTGCCATGCTCATGGAACAGAGGCATCATGATGGATCCCAAGGGTTTTAGTATATCTAGTGAAATTTAAATAAACACTGTGTTTTACCCCAAAAGCTTACTTTGCTGTGTTGTAGTTGGTGTTTATCTGGTGCTCTGAAATAGTAAAAGAACAGGATATAGATTGGTTACACCTTTGATGAGGTTCATGAGACTGTATGCTCTGTGCATTCAAAACTACTTCATCAAAGGCAGGCTTGGGTCAGCCTGCTCCTTATAGATGCAAATGCATGTGACAGGAAATTGCAGGGCTGGTAACACTTGCAATTTTCTGTTGTTCAAAAAATAATAGTCTTGGGATCAAATGAAAACTGTGGCTGTTTTGGCAGGCTAGATGACAAATCTGGTGACTGCAAAAGCTGTGTCAGTACAAGTAAGCCGTTAAAATTTCCTAATCTAATGCCATCAAGTAAAGCTGTTCATAAATTTTTGAGAGGGGTCAGATGCTTTTAGTGACTAGACTATGCACGCATTTAAAATGTACAAATAAAAAGAAAACTTAATTCCGTAGTGTACTACATACACACCTGTTGGAACAGTGTGCATTGAATACAAAAGAAAATGACAACTAAGTTTTATTGTTGTCTTCAACAATTCAGTTCTAGACAAGAACTCTTAAGACTAAACTTTTCCAGCTGATGAGATTATTTGGTTGCCTGGTTTTAATGTTGTTCTAAGTGTCTACAGACATGGGAAAATTTTATTTTGTTCAGTTTGAATTGAAGCTCTTCATTTTCCAGTACTTTGGTTCCTCTGCAAACAGATATATTGAAGTTTCTTATAGGAGGTACTTTACATACCAATTGCTGTGTTTACACTAGGTGCAACTATGCAAAAATATTTATTCTTTAGTGTGTATTTCCTATTTTTGTGATCAAATAGCTCCAGGAACATGGCTGCATTTTACTTTTTAAATATTCATAAACACATGATCAGGAGCTTTGCTACTTTTCCCATCCACAGGCACTTCAAATTAAATGTTTAGCCTTATTTTTTTTTTTTTTTTTTTTT
>VWZN01016274.1:63877-74881 GCA_013396955.1 Regulus satrapa | reverse complement strand
TATATATATATATATATACACACACACACACTTCTTAAAAAATATTTTCAAGGCTGTGCACCTGATGTTTGCATAAAATGGTTTCTCTTAGGGGTATTATCATGAGAGGACTTGGAGTGGCTTTTCATCACATCACTCTTGAGCTGAAAGAAGAACATAGGGTTGAGTGGCATACAGTCTTTTGTGAGAGCTTTGAGCTATCCTTGAAGCCCAATGATAAAATATGGGATTTGGGCTGATGTATTTTAGAGGCCTTTTTCTTCCCTTCTTCTAAGTGTTATGCACTGGTTTCTTATTCATTTATGTTTTGTTAGATGATTATGTTTGAAGTTGGGTGAATTAATTCAGTTGATCCCTTGATGAAAATGTTTCTCAGTGATGGTGGTGTACTCTGTTGGCAGATTGATGCAGTTGGGTGGAAATAAAGATTTCCAAGTCCTTTCCCAGTGTTTCCTGCTTGATAGTCTTGATAGTGAGTGGTTTACCACAGTCCTTGTGAAGAATCAAATACTGTCTAATCTGTCCTGTGTATCTTGACTACTTATAATTCACTTATGTTTGTCAAGTCCTGTAGCTGTTCCACTGGGGTGTTTCTAATGCAGATATATCAGTTTATAAATACTTGCAGCAACCACAAAATTACAGAACAAATGAAGATTAGAATTCCTGTGTAACATGTAGAGGACTGACAATTTGCAGTACAGTCTCTCATGCAAAGGTCCATTCATTTTTAATGGACTTTTTTTTTAGCACTGCTTAGCTTTTGTTTTTAATCAAAACACTAGGGAAGAATTTCCCATTTATTTAAAGTAAAAAAAAAAAGTAAAAGGGCAGATTAATTGTCATTAAAAATCAATTTAAACTGATAGATGTGCCATAATGCCTGCTAATTAGTCATATAATGGTATATTAGAAAATAAAAAGATTGATATTAGGGCTTTACCTGTGGAGGAGGAACAACTGATGCCCCTTAATCAATTTAAACCCCTAACCATGTGTTTAATTCTCAGCCTTTGCAGAGGGTACTGGTGAGCAGCTGTGAGCCTCAAGGCCTAGTGGTTCTGTCTAATTAGTCCCACTGAAGGCTTTCAGCCTTTCAGGAAGCCTTAATTTAGGGTTTTGTTTCAAATAGCTCTTTACACAAAGTGGAAAAGTCTGTATATTGGTTGCCTTCTAGCATTTGGAAACTATGTTGTAATTATAATTGTGATTTAAAAAAAAAAAAAAAGATAGTTTAGCCTTGAAAACCTTGGGAAAAAAAAAAACCAACCAAAAAACGCCTAAAACCTTGGCTCATGCTTTACAAGGATAAAACCAAACACATCCTCTAGTTCCTTGTACCCACCTGCCCATCCCTGTTGGACAGTGCTGTAGCAGACATGGGTGTAGCTGCTTGAGCATATGAGTTTGTGGTGATATTTATGTTACATGTGGGCAGTAAAGGTTCCAGCCAACTTCCATCTCTCAGGAGGCACTGACCAAATCCTGCATGGAGTAACCATGGGAGAGAGACAGAAGCAGGGTATGGAGGTGGTAATTACAAGTAGTCCATTTTGCATTCTCATCTCCAGGTTATTACAAATTTAATGAACAGGTAGCTTCCCTGCATAATAGAAGTATTACCCTATTCCTAAGCAGAGATGCTTGTGTATAAGATAAAATTTATTTCTTTATATGAATATAGATGGTGCTTTTTTTTTTTTTTTTCAATTTTTTACGTCCTTGTAAAATACAGTTTAATTTGTTGGAAGGAAACTCCAATATATAATCATCCCTTAGAGTCTTGCAGACTGGAGAATAATGGCTTTCCTCAGCTGATGGAGCCTACTTAGTTGAATTCTTTTAACCTGTTTTTATAGGTGGCCGCTGCTGTTTTTCCACTTGCCCCTCTGTGGGGATACCTTAACTAGTGAAACAAACCTGATGCAGGGAAGTAATCTCTTCTATCAGAGCTATTGATAAAGTTGAAAAAAGAAAGTATTTCTGGGCACCCGGACTTCTCTAAGGTTTATTCATTTATGGAAATAGCCTATTTTTCTTTGCTCACCCCGTTACGGTGATTGCTGTTTGAAAGTAATAATGAAAACAATGATTCTCTTCTCTTGTTTTCAAGCAGGCATTCTGAAAAAAATGAGGGCTTTGTCAGCATTTGCATTTATATGTGCAAACTACACAAATCTCTGCCTGCTTGCTCATGTTGAAATTATATTATGCCTTAAAGTCTTCTCACATCTTACAGCTCCATTCTTCTAATTTTCACTTGCTGTTTTTTATATCTTTCTCTCACAGCTCTACAGAGCTCTTGAGGTCCATGTCTTTTCCCATACTTGAATATTCCTCTCTGCTTTTTATTCAGCCTCATGGTTGTGTATCACTATTTTTCTTTCATCCCTCACTTCTCCTTCCTTTTTCCATTTATGACCACTGAATATTGATCTGTTTCTCAGTCCTGATCCCCTCCCCAGAACCCATTATAATAGTTATTCAAAAGCTAGTAGTTAAGCTAGCTATTAAAAATAATTTAAAAATAATTAAAATAATGGAAAATAGAGCACTTTCTTGTTTTAATAAAATAATTTTTAAACTCTTTCCCTTATTTTAATAATGTTCTTAATTTCTTTAAATCTTATAAGCAGCAATGATAAGCTACTGCTATTTTTCAACTTTTTTTTACATTCCATTATGAGCTTCAGTAGACATTCAATAGCATTTTTGTTTATCTGTAGAGTTCTCACACTTAACATGCTATGTATGACATATATTGTCTTCATTAATGTTCTAGTTATTTAAGAATTTGCTTTTAAGGTTGAAAATTGACTGAGGTGGGCTGCATTCCTCTAGGGATTTGTTACTAATCCTTTAAAAGGCCATTTCAAATGCTTTGTTTTCTTTAAAGTATAAAGGACTTCAGAGAGCTATTCCTGCACTTGTGATTCAGTACTTTGTCATGAAAAAGTCAATAACTTCCTAAAAACTGGTATTATTTTAAATATCTTTCTTGAATATGCCTATCATATAGAACATCTCAAAAGCTCTGTTTTACTTGTTTAAATACAATTCAAGCTGCTGAACACCAAGGCTATTAGCCACATATTTTCTGAAGAATTCACTATGAATATTCAGGAAAATAATCTGATAATATTTATTTTTACCATTTATTTCATCAGAAACAACTTGATAAAGAAGCAATTTTATTTTCCTGTCAATTTGATATGGAGGTGCTGTCTTTAGCCCCTGAATGACATCTTCCCTTTGGTTCAGGTGGTTGTACCCTTTTCACAAAACCAGAAATAAAATCTAGCTGGAAAGCTGTAGGAGTGGAAGAGATATTGGTTGACATTTTTGATAATTTTTCACTAGGTTTTTGGCAGTCATGCTGTGGGATAGGAATTCAGACCTCAAGATGCAGATGCTTCTTCATGAGAAGAAAACTCAGTGCATGAGTCTTGAGGGCCAATGCTTCTGTACATTTAAGGAAGTCCTGGAATGTGGCTTTCTGTGTGTGATGCCATTCACCTGCAGTTGGATTCAGCTGAACATTGCAAAATTATGCTTTGTGAAAAGGTGTAACTAGGAACAGTGGTAAAAGAATTAGCTATGTGGAAGATTTCAGATTTCTCAGTTTGATTTTTAGGACACAAGAAGCCTTTGAAGGAACAGAAACCAAACCCAGTGGACTCTCCTTGTACTTGGCATAAGTGAGGTCACACCTTGAGTTTTGTGTTCAGTTTTGGGCCCCTCAAAACAAGAAAGAAACCCATGTGCTAAGATGAGTATAGACAAGGGAACAGAGCTAGGGAAGGGTCTGGAGCACAAGTCTGAGGAGGAGCAGCTGAGGGAGCTGGGGGTGTGCAGCCTGGAGAAAAACCTGGAGGGAAAAAAAAGGAGCACAGGGGAGACTATTGCTCTCTAGATCTCCCTGACAGGAGGGTGTAGCTGGGTGGGGCTGGTCTCTTCTCCCACGTTACAGGTGTCAGGACAAGGGGACCTAATCTCAAAGTAGCCCCCATGTAGGTTCAGGCTGGACTTAAAGAGGAATTTCATCACTGAAAGGGTTGTTAAACATTGCAATGGGCTGCCCAGGGAAGTGATGGAGTCAGTGTCTCTGGAGCTCTTTAAGGAAAGAGTGGACATGGAACTCAGTGCCATGGTCTGGTTGACAAGGTGGACTTGTCCTAAGCTGGACATTCATAAATTTGACTTGGTGATCTCAGAGGTCTTTTCCAACCCAAAATATTCTGTAATTCTCTGGCCTCTTAATGGACCAGAAATTCAAACACAGTCAAAGGGAAAACTTAACAGTGTTTCTCAGCAAAAGATTATTTTGATGGTATTGATGGACAAAAGTTTACTTTAGGTGAAATTTTGCAGATTTGACAAATACTTATATTGGGGGAAAAGTAGGAATAAAAAAAATCTTCACTCATTCTGCAGTGAATATCATGTTGATTGCTATGCAGAGGTACTTGGGAAGAGATATTTATTGTTTTTCCCTGAAAGCATGTTATCTGCCATGTTTTTTGTGTTCATTTACTTAGTTTTATATTTGAATAAAAGTATGTATTTAAAAAATGGTAGGGATATACAAGTTTTCAGTAAAGGGTTATTTGTTTTAAATTTTTAAACTATAATAAAATATTTTAATTCATATTGATCTGTACTTTCATGTAATTGTACAAAACCCATTGGAAATGTTTTCTTTTACTTTGTATTTAAACTTCCATGCTTCCTTATGCAACAAAAAAATGCCAGTGTTGTTACATCAATAACAACTTGTAATTCAAAATATCTGGAACTCTTTGTAATTGTCCAAACTTAATGCCATACAAAAAGTCAAATGTATTAAATGGAGTAAAATACAGCTGTTTTAATTCAAATTTTGAGCTCATTAAAATAATAATAATAGGGAAACTGAACTGCTTAATAATAATAGTTCTTTTTGTTTTCTTATCTAATTTCTAAATTAATTAATTAATCACTGACTATTTAAAGTCAGACTTATTTCTGACTTCTCTTCTGCATACCTCTTCTGTAAATTCCTAAGGTTTGGATTCATGAGGGCAAATTTGATATTTCATTCCCCCTTGCATCTGAAACAGGCTTACAATAATCTTAAAAAGTATGATTTTGGACAGATGTTTTGAATCTTCATATTTCTTTTTAAATCCAGTTTAGGAACAAGAAAAAAATTGACAGTATCAGTTGTATGAGATGTACCAAAATGGGCCTTGCCACAGCCAAGGAGTTGACTATTGACTGCGGTGTTATAATACTTGTATTGTCTCAGAGTTGAGGAGTGTTCCCTGGTCTCTGCTTGAGAAAACCCCTGGTTCTGCTGAGAGTTGCTGTTTCTCTGGCTTCCCAATAGCCCTGCAGAATGATCCTTTTTGCCTTCTCTCAGCATCTCAGACATTTGAACATGCAGTTGATCAATATCTTATTCAATCTCACACTGAAATCTGGAAGTGGAAATTAGTTTAGAAGCATAGTAGGAGGTGACTTTGAAAAGTCTGGAAGAATGTAGAGGCAACCCATCTGAAATATTATAAAGAGAAATAATTATATTTGTTTTTGTGATTTAAAAATAAAACAAAACAAAAAAAAAACCAACAAAAACCCACCCAAAACTATTAATATCTTTAGATATTTTTTGTGAATGAGTATGATCATGCAAAGGGATATTTTGTGGTGTTGTTTGTCTTTATAGATTAAGCTTTGGAATAATACAGCCTAATGTGCTGTAGCCGTGTCAAAAGTAGGTGAAATCTTTGTCATTGATTACAGACAAACAAACCTACGCGTAAGGTAAAAATTTCCCGCATCAGTATGTCTGATATCTGATTAACCAGCACATATATAAAGTAAGTGCATAAAATATGTAACTATTTGAGTGTTGTTATAATTATATAATATAACTATGTAATTTTGAGTCCTAGACATTGTCACTCAATCAGAAGTTCATTTGGTTCTTTCAGTGCAGCTGAGTCCCCCTTTGGTGTTGGTGTACTCTCATTGTTTTTCTTCAGGTTCTGTTTTCCTGTCCCAAATGGCAAACCACTGGCTCACAGCCATAGAGATCTCTTCCAATCTGGGATGAAAATGATTGAGGATTGAAGACGGAGGAGAGTCTGACTGCCTCTTCTTTGTTTGCTAATCCTCCCTCCCGCCCTGCCCGATAGAAAACCAAGCCCTGGAACTGGCAATTCTGATGTGACTCACATCAGCCTCAGTCCCCACACTTTGCCATTTACTCTGTCTTTTCTTCTCAAGCTGTTGACAGCAGATCAGAGCTGTTACGCCTGCCTTTCTAGGGAATGCCATCTGCCAGGGAAGGAGGACAGGGCAGAAGTGATTGCTCTGAGCTGTCGCAGATCTTCCCACTGTGTCCTCACTCCTCTATTTAACCAGTAGTCATTTTAAGTATCTTTCCAGCTCTGTTGTCCACAGAATTATCCAATTGTCATCAAATCCTATTACCTTAATATAGTTCAAGTATCTGTTTCCCTGGTGTTCCAGTTGCTCTTTACCTCAGCTCTACTTAACATTTGCATCCTCTCCATAATCCTTTGCCACTTCTTTTCCCTCATGCTCTTGACACCCATTCCAGAGCCTGTGCAGCTCCCACCATGTCATGCTCTTTGTGTACCTTCCTGACCCCACTGCTCCACTGCTTCTGCAGTTTGCTGGGGTCACTGCCAGCTTGTCACATCCAAATTTCCAAAGACGAGCTCGCCTTCAGATACAGCTCAGCTGTTGTCAGCCTTGTTGTATGGTATTTCTCAGTGTCATCCCAGTGTGGAAAACATCTCCCAGCATTACTCCAGGCCTTTCAAAAACAAAAGGAGTAATGAAATAGACTTTATTACCATTGTGCTTGTTTTTGTTTTGGAACATAGTGGAGTTGCTCACTGCGTCATAGTTGATTTTGCATTATTAATTAAAGTATTTCTGTAATTTCATTAATGTTTCCCTTAAGGGAAAATACTATTCCTAGCTTACCAGTTTGGTGTGGGATGTTGTCGTTTTTATTGAGGCAATTTTAGTTTCAAAAGTTAATACTCTAGATACTGACATCTCAGACTATTCCAGTATCCACCAAAGTCAGATGAGATAAATATCTTACCAGGAAGCACATCTGAGGGAAAGAAAAAAATAAAGCTGACCAGTTCTTACCCTGGGAACATTAGCCATGGCCTGGGGTTTTATGTAAATGGCAGCCTCTTACGTGGCACAAAATAAATATTATTATTTTAAATTTATATTCTAGCTAATTTAATGAATAACCAGGTCAGGACTTATTTATGCTAACTGCTGCACAAACAAGTAGCCTGTATTCATGTAACAAAGAATGAGTGTAGAGCTGAGGCTTTTGAAAAGAAATGGTTTGTTCAAGAACAATTTTGAAGAGTTGAACTTAATTTTGGATTAAGAAACTAAACTATTGCCACTTTGGGCTTCCTTGTTAGAAGTGATTATTTCAGAGAGCAAGTCTCTCTTAGAATCTCCTGGGAAATAGGTCTTCAGGATCTAAAATGGAGACTCAGTGTTAATATCTGATCAATGCAGTATTTGTCCATTTTCTTTTCACCATTTCCATCAGGCAGAGTACTTAACTATCTGTAAGATAATGTCCAGCTTTCCAGAAGATTTTTTTTTTGCTTAAAACTCATGCCTTTTTCTGACCTAATCACATATGTCCAGAATTACTGCTGAATAAAGAACAAAAACAAACCATTTACACTAAGGATATATAAACTTTTAAAAATTATTTTTCTCCTTTTTTTATTTAGCTTATTGCTACAATACTTGAACTAATTCCTGTTCAGTTGACCAGGTCAGGAATATTGTGTAAATTGAATGTCTGTAGCTTCCAATGTTTGGGTTACATCTCTCAATGTAAGAGCCAGGCATGAGATCAGTCTGGATTTGAGGCATTTTTAGTACAGCTCCCATTTAATCTCTTATTTCAAAGAGACAGACAGACGTGGCTTAAAACTCCAGGCGCTCTGTCATTACCCTAGTTTTTTTTTTCTTTTTTCTTTTTTTTTTTTTTTCTTCCCATAAGTGTACAGTAAATTACTGGTTTCTGACATCTCCTGATAGTGTGGTAGCTATGACAGAAATGCAATTGTAATTCATGGTGTCTTAACCTTGAAGTGTTTTTTGTCCCTGTCTTTTGAGTGGGAAAAGTGTTTTGTGGATGGCTACAGATTTATTTTAAAAGCCATGGCCCACATTTTGTAATCAGATTTGTTTTTAAAGCAAATTATTTTGCTTTATCACAAAATATCCCTTAGATGAAATTATTAACTAACTTTTCTTTCAATTATTTCTCCTACTGTCAATGAAATTTCAGTAGCGATTGGAGGAGGGAAACAAAAGGGTTCCTTGACATGGTGATGTAAAATGAAATAAGAACAACTTCTTTTTCACTGTAGTTTTGTGGTGGGAGTGATCAGGTAGTGTTCAGGGCTTCTCTTTTCATTTACATCTTGCTCACCTGTTTTCCAGTGTGTTCTCACAAAAACAAATGGTGCATTTCTCTTCATTGGCAAGATGTAGGATAACTGCAGGTTCTCCTGATGTACAGTGAGAGCCTTGCTTGTCACATTTTATACTATCTATTGAAAGGAACTGTACCTATTCCCAGATCAGGGTTTGGAACCGTTTACCATGTCTTGAAATGCATTTCAATAAACCTGTAATCCCAGGTGGGCATTAATCAGCTGATGTGACAGTGCTGTTGCATTCCAGCTATGCATTTTCCTTTAGTATACAAATAGTCTGTTTCACTCTTACTTTCATTTTTGTTCCTTTGTTCATTTTGTCCTTTTAAAGGAGTTAAGACTGAAAAGTAATGGCAGGATTTAAGTAAAAAAGTATAACTGATTTTCTAGAATATATGTTTAATGTTCAGGTGTTAGAAATGCAAAGCTGTTGTAATAAAAAATTCTCTGTCGAAGGCCTACTTCCTCAGTCCAAAATGATACTAGTGCTATTCTCTAATCAGTGTTGCAGAAATATCAGTTAAATGCAGTTTTTACTCCTTTTCTTTTTATAGCAAAATAGAATTAGACAATGAAATTTTTGTTGTGATATAACTGTTTTGGGAAAATCCAAATAGGTACAGCATTACTGTCTTTGTTAATTACTTTATGTCTTGGGTTATGCAAGGATGACCTCAAGCCCTGAAAAGGAAATGTCAAAATAGTTGCTTTTAACTATGTGCTTCTTGTAGGCTGCAAAGCTCAGGAAATAAGGGGTTTTTTGAAGCTGCACAAGGGTAGTATACAAAGAGTAAGAATATTAAAAGAATGGAGAAGTTGAGAGAAAGAAAATGAATGGGACAAAATCTCAGCAGATCTTCTAGCTCCGTTGTTTTTCCTTGAAAATTATTTGTTGTCTGTGCAATAAAGCAAATTCAGTAGATTGGGTTAGCTGCAGGTACAGGGGCAGAAAAAACACTTTCAGAAAGATGCTTTGATTTATCCTTTAGTTATGTTTGCCCTGTAGCATGATGTGATACTGTTTTGCAGTGTGTGCTTGAAATAGTTCTCAAGGTCTCATTGCCTCTGGAGCATGTAGAGTTTGCTTCTTCCATCTTCAAAAAGGATAAACTAGAATTTAAGACAAGGAAAAGGTGGACAAATCTCATGAGGGGAAAACGAGATTAAATTAGGTTTGTGACTTCTAAGAGCAGCAACAACACAGACTGCAAGGGGCTGGTAAAAAAAGAAAAGGTTGCAGTTTGCATGTCAAAGGCATAAAATTCCAAGAAGTTTGTGGAGAGATCTGAATTATAGGACACTTCCAGCACAGGATGAATGAGGTATTAACTATTTGGGGGCATGTTTAACCTGAGGATTAGGGGAAGATTTCTAACCACTAGAGCGAGAGACCTATGCATCATCTTTCCAGTCAGCTTACATAAAACCACAAAGATACTCCCATCTGTTTTCTGAAAAGTTTTTAAAAGAGGTTAAGTTAGTACTGGAAACACTGGGGAATCGGGGAAGCTCTTATGTTCTGATTAAGTACAATTGTTTGTGAGCATGACTTAACACTGCTTTTCAACTTGTGGTTTTGTTTGTTAGCATTTTACTAATAACTTTGATAGGAATTAGGCCAGTTACTCCAATCATACAGAGGGTTTCAATAATGAGAAAAAAGAGCAAGGTTCTTGTGCTCTGAAAGTCAATGTTAAATGCAGTATTTGTGGAATGGAAAAGAAACAGGGCCAAGGGTATACTGGCCCTTAGGAATTTGGCTAAAGATACAGTCTGTCCTGCAGTATTTAATAGTACTGATGACAAATTACTATTTAGATATATAGATCTTGGGAAATTGAGGTTTTCCATATCCGTCTGAGCTCAGGTTTAGATCAACTGATGCAGTTTGATCGAATATCACAGAACTTTTTTTGTTTTCCCCCAAAGGAAAATGTGTTTGTACACAAGGGGTACACAGTATTTGAACCCCTGATATCCACAGCTTTCATATTTAAATACACTCCCTGCTGTTTATCAAAAAGATTTATTTTAATGTGCTACCAACTGGATGTTTTAAGATGGGAATAAAGGCAAATCTTAGCTTCTATGAGTTTGTCATTTGTTTGTCAAATGCAAGTTTTCTTTGAACCTTCACATCTGTTTATGTCATTGTTTGAATGCTTGTAAAAATTTTTGTGGTACAATCCAAGAAATTGGAAACATTATTTCATATAATTGTTCTTTTAAGCAGCAGCATGAAATAATTAGGACGGCGTACTTTAATTGGTGGCATCCAATTGACTTTTTATCAAAGACTTGAATCATAATAAAAGCAGAGAATACAAGTTGGCTAGTTCCTATAACCCAGTGCTATCATCTTTTGGGAAAAGAAACAGCAGCTCTGTTGTATATTTAATGACAGATCCAATATGTAGTAGGTATTCAGCTTTTGAAGTTTTGGGGTGTGGTGCTTTTTTTTGGTTTGTTTTTGGGTTTTTTTGTTGTTTTTTGTTGG
>VWZN01016274.1:44643-63865 GCA_013396955.1 Regulus satrapa | reverse complement strand
TTTTTTTTTTTTTTACTCTAGGAAAGATTTTTGACAAGAAAATTGCAGGATTGGTGCTCACTCTAAGATTTATGTTGATAGTTGAAGCTGCTTCTTCTCAATAAAATGTAAATGCAGCTTAAATAACTAGCTAAAAGAAAAGGAAGATTTAAAAAACAAAAACAAAAAAGTGTAGATATGTAGAAAGATTATAACTTGGTTGTCAAGGCCATTATACCCCTCAGGCAGTTGTCAGTAAATCTGTGTATGTATGTGCTGGTCAACTAATCGTGCAACTTTTGTCCCTTTCTGAAATTTTCTAGAGAAATGTTACTTTAGAAAATGCTAAGATAAAAAAAAATTGACAGTTCTGTCATTTAGCTTCTCCAATATTACCCATCAAAGATAAAAATATATATGAGCATTCCTGGATGATCCTGAAGGATTTTTTTCCCCACTTAGTGTTTGGAGTTTCAGTTTTCAAGAAAGTTTAGAGGTCAGTCTTTATACTTTTATTCAGTACAGTGCTTGAAGTACATGTACAGCCAGTTAAATGTCAGTGTGGAAAGCTTGCATACAATGTATCAGAAAATAGTATTTCATTTATTTGTGGTCTGGGCCAGGCTGACAGAAACAGTAGGAGGCTTGTCCTGTATTGTGTGCTGGCTTGCTAGCATTGCCTGTGAAAATACAAACATGATACATACTAGCATATGTCAAAACTTTGTTTTTTAAAAGATTTCTTAACTGCTTTTTAAGCATCTTAAATTGACCTTTTATTTTTCCAAAGTTTTAGCACAGTTGATTTTTGCTCTTTGTTTCAATGCCTTTCCATAGGAATTACATAGGAATAAATACATGAATAAAAATATAAACAAAATAAGGTTTTCAATCCCTCTCTAAGTATTTTTACCTTGGAAAGAGGGATTTGAAATTAGCCAGCACACTTGTGAAGGCAGAAGTATTGAATGAGGGGCTTTTCACGAAAGCTGTGTAAAAGTTTGGGATGAGTAGACACAAAGGCAGCTTTGCAGTGTCTGAGATATGTTCTCAGGGATCACAGAAGTCTATTAGAGGCTTTTTTAGCTGCTGCAAAAGACCAGTGCTGGTTGACTCAGTATTCTTTACTTGTGCCCTTAGCTCTCCTTTCACTGGGCTTGACCTTTGCCAAACCTCTTGGAAGGTACTGCTTAAAATTTGTCTTTGGGATGTGCAGGCTTTGGCTGTGCAAGGGTGTGTAGGCAGCAGAAGGGTTTGGAAGCTCCTTGGCTTCTCTTCTGTCTACCTAAACCTTATCTGAAGAGGTTTATTGCTTTTTGAAATTTTGTTTATTCAGTGATCAATAATGTTCATGTAAAAACTACCCTGGTTTACTACATAGAGAATGCAAATGAATTTCAATGTAGTCTGGCCATACTGACAGAGATTTTTGAGTGTGTGGTAGTGCTAAGTGTTAAGTTGAACATTTAGTTATCTTGGGGTTATGAAAATGTGAAACACAATTAAAGTTGTACATTTTAGAATACTTTTATTTTATATATATATATGTATGCATATGTTTATATATATGTCATATATATATGTTATATATCTATTTTATATATATATGTTATCTATCTATCTATCTATCTATCTATATATAACATATTGAGCACATATTTAAAAGAGTAGGCCCCCTCTTCTTGTCTTTTTTCCTTGTTTCCATATCAGTTTATGGTCTATTAACCTGCAGTGAATAGATCCTGTGTTTCTTTCTGGTGTTTCACAGCTGTTCCAACCCCATGTTATTAATGTTAATAAAGAATCTTGGCATCTGAGATTTTAATAATCAGGAATTAGTGACCCAGGAGACTAATTTTTATCCATGGCAAAGTTGTGCTTCAAGAAAGAGAGAAATAAGGAAAACAGTAATTTGAATTTGTGTCAACATTTTAAAACCCTAAAAGCTTTGATAGCTTTTTATTCCCAGTTTGGAATTCTTGGGTACCCAATAGGTTGTCATATTCCTCTGTGGTATATATCTATGCAGACTATTACTCGGGCTGTTTGCATGTTGGGGTTTGGTTTGTCTTTTTCTTTTGTTTTATGTTTTCCTTTTGTTTGTTTGGGATTTTTTGTTTCTGGGACTTTTTTTTTCTTTTTTTTTTTTGTTCATTTGGTGCTTTATTTTTGTCTTGATTCAAGTTACCAGCTCAAATTTTGAAATAGTCTGAAATTGGATGCTTTTATAGAGGAGCATCTTGTTTAGAAGTACTATGTCTAGAAGAGTATCTTATTTGCTTATAACTTTTATTTTATGCTGGATACTCTTGCCTCACAGTTTTTTCCAGGTTGGAGACATCTAGAGTTTTTATAAAGCAAAAATTTTCCCTGATGGATGAGGTAGAAGAGGCACTCAGGCTCTCCATACTTCTATAGCACTAATTAACAAGAAACTTAAGGAACGATAGTGCAAGTGAAATAAAGCAACTCTGCGGGCCCTGGAAATGTTAACGTTACTCTGTAGACATTGCATGAATTCATAGCCTTTCCAGAAGGTTGCGTGAGGTTGACTATGGCTTTGGGTTATGGATTAGAAGTACCAGTTCTGCTGGTTGAGGTGGTCTGATCTCTGTGGAGTATCTGTAGGACTAGTTTTAGTAGTTCTAGATGTGCATATGCATGTATGTATACATTTATGAACATGAATAGGTCCATGTAAAGATTGATATGATTTAGAAATTTGGCCCTTGACTACTATTAGGTCCCTTGTTGAAGAAATGCTTTTGAACAGACATACTTGAGAGAACCTTGCACAAGGTGAAGTGCGTGAAGATTTTCTCTTGCGTACTGTTCTCATTAAATGCTGTGCTATTAAGTAGTTGCTTTGCAAAAGACTGTGACTGTATCTGGCAGTGGTTTCCTAAGAAAACTTTGTATTTTCACCTTGCAGGCTCCCGTCTTCGACAGGAAGATTTCCCGCCTCGAATTGTGGAACACCCCTCCGATTTGATTGTTTCCAAAGGAGAACCAGCCACTCTGAACTGCAAAGCAGAGGGAAGGCCGACCCCCACCATCGAGTGGTACAAGGGGGGGGAAAGGGTGGAAACGGACAAGGATGACCCGCGCTCCCACCGGATGCTGCTGCCCAGCGGATCTTTATTTTTCCTGCGCATCGTGCATGGGCGCAAGAGCCGGCCGGACGAAGGGGTCTATGTGTGTGTGGCAAGGAATTACCTCGGGGAAGCTGTAAGTCATAATGCATCGCTGGAGGTGGCAAGTAAGTACATTTCCCTCCTCCCCCCTCTGGTAACAGCCGCTTGCTTTGATGTTTTTCAAGATAAAAATAAGTGTGAGCCGCCTCTGAGGCAGTGACTTAAAAGCAATGAAGGAATTACACAGTTAATTATTATTTATACAGAGATAGGAAAATAGAAGGAGAGTCAGAAGATGTATTGTATCACTGGAGAAATTCAGATGACTGTGCATTCTCGCTACTTTTATGCTTCCGTGAAATTATGATTGCTTTATGTTTGTATGATTTTGTATACTTAGTTTCAATTTATACTTGTTCTTTCCACTCCAGATAACCATGCAATTTACAGTATGCAGTAGGAGGCAGGATAACCAGGATTTGATCTAACGGGGTAATTGTTGTTGCACTAGAATAACGAATGGCAGATTTAGAAACACTTTTTTTCTTTAAAAGAACTGGCCACAAAATTATCTTTCTGGTTTTAAGTATTTGGCCAACGGAAGGAGCAGTCAAGTATGTTCACATCACTTTTCAATGCTTATCTCTTCCTGTATATCCTTTAAACTCTGCTTGTTGTAGAGGAAGAGAATGTACAGTAAAGTGGTTTAAGCATTTGTATGGAGGGCCAAGTGTAGGTCAAAAAAAATCAGTTTTGGGGGTACTAAAGTACGAGAGGAAGCCTTACAATTCAAATTTAGGTATCTGTTTTGAAGTAGCTTTTATAGGTTTCCTTTGTAATGTGTATCAATTCACCTGGTATCCTGTTGAAGAGCAGCACAGAACTGGATGAGTCACTCTGAAAACACTGATCTCTGTTGACTGAATGATTCATGTTGTTATAGAGCTCTGAAGAGGGCCCTATCTCTTAGATAAGTTAAGTGCCACTGTTGGTGTATAATTTGAGAAGAAGGGTTAGATTTTCATAAGTCTCACAGAAGGCCAGGAAAATAGACTGTAAATTTGTGCATTTGCTTGAGCCCTCTGTCTAGTCTCTCATATTCAGAAGACTCCCATTTCAAAAGAAAAAACTTTGATAACTACACCAGAAAGATCTCAAGCTTCACATATTACAGCATAGATATGAACGATTAAGATCATGCTGTTTCCTTGTTAACCACTTCTAGTGATAAAAGTAACCAGTGTCTGGGTAACTGTAAGTGTGCTTATTCAGTAAATGTGTAACCTGTTTGAATCATACTCTGACTGCTTACTCCCAAATGCTATATCTGGTATCTTGTAAGTGTAATTTTGAGTGAGCAATAATGGTCGAGATCTTGATTTTTATCTAATTGATTTTTTTTTTGTATAGCACTTCACGTTGGTTCTTAGAAGGGATTTTAGTGTTCTGTGGTTATTTCGCAGTTTTTTTTGGTTTGTGATGTACCTTGAAGTGATGATGTACACCATTTATCAATAATGTAGCATTGAATTGTTAATCCTCAAAGTGCATCTCACTAGCCCTTGTATCAAGGGTTTTTTATCAAAAAATAACCACCAACAATGCTGTAAGGGGAAAAAAAAATACAATCTATATTTGAAAATAAGATTTTTGGTATAATGACATGCAATTTTAGTTGCATATCAGGACATTGTAGACAAAGAATTGTAACAGTAAAGGTTATTATTTTAGTGGAAAGGTAATGATGTGACAGTGCAATAGCACCAAAACACTTTAAATAGCACAGAAGAGGTGAGGAACAAGGAAAGAGTTGAAGGCTGGTGGAATAAATTTGCATTAAATTAAAAAGCTCTGCATTATAGGTGTAATGCTATCATCATTATAAACTGGAGCTATGTTCACAGTGGATTGCTGCAAATCAGCAAACTGCTCTGTTTGGTTCTCAGTACACCTGTGCTAAACACCAGAACATTTACATTTGTATGCCTGTAGTCATACACAGCTGTTGGTTTATAAATCCTCATGTTATAGTTTGATTTTTGTATGTTTACAGAGTCAAATTGCCTTTGTTTGATTTCTGCCTTCCACAAACTGCAGATGATTAAGAGTACTCATCATATGCTTTGATGCTACAATTTTAACCAAAAACCTCTTGTGAAACAGGAAACAGCATCATGTTTTGCAGTTTACCTTCTAACTCTGACTGGAAGAGGCAGCTCATGTCTGCACCAGTTTATTTTACAACGTGATAGGAAATTTATCACTTTTCTTCCATCATCTCATATAGTAACATATTCAGATAGATGAAGTCCCTTTCCTTTCCAATAGATGTTGTTCACTTGACTTTAGATTCAGGTTAATACTAAAGTAAGTTTTCATGTCTGTTATGCCTTCATGCAATTATTTTTCAACTTTTTAAGGAGTTCCCATGCTCATCTTATGAGGTTAATCCACAAAGAGAATTTGTTGCCTGTGTAATCAGGTAGATATCTTCCTTAAGCACATTGTGCTTAGCTTCCACAGTTGCAAAGAAGGAATTGTAGTGGGATTTCAAAACTACAAAGATTTCAGAAGATTGCACTGCATTAAAAGCTGTTTTATCTTTTCCAAATACCTGTGTATTTTAAGAACTTTCAAAACAGCTTTAGATTTGATTACCACAGGGGAATAGTGACATAAATTAGAATTGAAGATGGTTTTCCCTCTGCTTTGTCACTTCCTAGTCATCAGCCTCTCCTTGGTGACTTGGCTGACATTTGCATGTCATTTAATCCAGAGGATGCTGCATTTTCTTCCCCTGATGTATATCTAAGTAATGATAGTGTTAGTCCTCAATTAAGACCATTGAACATGACCTAAATAACATTTATTATCATCAAATTGAATTAATAAGTCTGTTATTCCATCTATGGCTCTTGTGACCCTTCCAGAATGTTTGAAGATGGTGAGTGTCTATTCACAGCATTAAGGGTTTGTTATATCCTCTCCATAGTCCTCTTTTATTTTATTTTATATAAAAGCATTTGTGCAGCTGTATTTGCTTAAGTTTCTATAGTTATTACTTTGAAACCATGCCCCATCCCATAAATATTCTTAAAAACAAGGTGATCCTCTGGCTGGTGAAGAGTGGTATCCTGAATATACCAAATATGTTCTTTAGCCAGCCACTTGATATTTCAGGATATAAAATCTTTTAGACACTTTGGAGACTATAAAGCTACTCTCCGTTACAGAGCCCTGTGCAAAGAAGCTTTGTAATTTAGTATGACTTGATATTTTCTTTATAATTTAGATCCGTCATATCTTCATAAATGGGAAGGAGATAAATTTACATAAACAGGAACTCAAGTGTGAATCCCTAGACAGTCAAATAAGTGATGTAACTCCTGTTTAACTGGGGATTTTTTTTTTTTTTTTTATTTAAGTTGACTGGTTTCATCTGTATTTGAAATCCCATTTACTAACTTTTTAAAATGGGGACTGGATGTATGTGTTCAGAGTTGGTATGCAGAAGCACACAGTGTAGCCCAGAAGGGCTGAGCCATGGGATAATCAGGTAACAGGCTGGAGGCATCCTCCAGACTGAGGCTGCTCCAAGTCTGTTTCCCTCCCTCTTCCTGACTTCCTGAACTCAAGCCTTTTGATCACTGGAGACCTACTTAAATTAGCTCCATGTTTGGTTTTGGAGGAATGTAACTGGTTTTGGGTTACTGCCTACCAGTGACATGCTCTCCGGTGGTGAAAGGTCCTCAAGAACGTGGAAGGGCCATGACCCTGTCAAAATGAAGCTGGATAATTCTCTCTATAAATGTCAGCTTTTACAGGTGGGAGAAGAAAGTGGAATCATCCTCAGTTTAAAGGCTGAAGGCTGTCTTGGCTATCACATAAACAACTGGAAAATAAAGTCATTTTTCTAAGTAGAGAAATAGAAGCAGTTTTGAAAAAGTGCATTAGCAGACTGGAAAGTGGCTGCAAGCTGCTTCACATATTTGAATCTCTCAGGATTGTCTGGTGAATGAATCCACCTGATTAAGACCAGATTCAGTTATTGATGCATGATAGTTTGATTCAAGTGTTCTGGGTTTGTTTTGGGTTGGTTTTTTTTTTTTTTTTTTTTTTTTTTTTTTTTTCTTTTCCTTTTATTCCTTTTTGAGGCAAATTGTATCTCTGGATCTTGTGGACATCTGTTAAGTAACAATTTTGTAGAAGCCTACTCATCTTGAGAGTGGCAACAATAGCTGCAAGGGTATATTCATCTTCCTTTCTCCACTCTAAAGATTTTTTTAGGCTTTTAAGAAAAAATCAAATGCAAATGACGTCGGTTATGTTTCCTCGTCAGGGACTCTGCAAATCTGTTTTTCATATTTCTCTGAGGCAAAATTATTTCGCTTTTGCCACAAGTGCTTTCCTCTCACCCCTTGCCTTGCCAGAGTGAGTTTTTAGAGAAGAGTTATATTTATGACCAAGGTATTTGAATCATATATGATTCTTTCATGTGTAACTTTGTAGTCATCATAACATGATTTCCAGTGCATACTAGATGATGGCTGTAGTTCTAAAAATCCTTTGTTACACTTTTAAGATTGTGGAATCTGAAAATCAGTGATGACTTACCTGTAGTTCATTTTCCTGTTATTATGCAGAATATGAGCTCAATTAGCTGCAAAGTTCTTTCTCACTTTGCATTAAATTTAGGCAATATACAGCCTTCCTGAGTTATTGATTGTATTAATACCTGCAGGTTATGCAATATTGTCAAAATTCAAATGAATTTGTATAAATGGACCTTATGTATAATCACTGGGCATGTTAAGAGTGGGACGAATAACTCCCTTCTTCAGCACCATGACAACAAATAAGACATTTTGGATATATATGAGAACTTCATTCATTTTGAGGCACCCCTGAGCATGGCAAGCCTATGCTGTTTATGTTGCTTACAATTGTAGTTGGCAAAAAAAGTCTTTAGTCTCACAAAAGTCAGGTCTTCGTTTCAAGTATGTGGTTGGTTTTAAGGTATCACAAAAGGTCTTTTTTGCATCTATTGCCTGCACTCATGAAATAATCTGTTAAAATAATAGAGTTACTGGCTGTGCATGCTGTAGAGGGGGTTACAAGGTTAATGTATGCATTAAGGAATAAACTTATGTAAAGATTTAAGAAAAACAAAATGCTAGGGATTAAAAAAAAACCACAAAATAACAACAGCAACAAAGAAATCCAACCAAGAAAAAACTAAAGTAGTGAAGCTTGACTAGAAATGCCATAACTTAAATATGTTTCTACCTGTAAGTTTGGTATGGCAGAACTTCAGTCTGCAGTTATGTCTAAGTCTATTATTAAAGGAAATTTCCATCTTTATTACTTAAAATGTAACTTGTATTTGTTTGGAAAAATTGTAAGATAAGTTCTTAAAAGTCTTAAAAATAATGAGATTAATATTTTAGCGTTTTGGTTGTTCTGTGAGGGTGTTGGGAAGCCTCTTCTGTACCACACCTCAAGTGCTAAGATGCACTAGATTTTGGAAGCAGACGAAGGAGACTTTCATTATGCATGTGTGTCAACATATTTGAGCATTACAGCTAATTCTATATATCGTAAAAACAATTTGCAGATGAGTGTTATTGTCAATTTAGAACAATGATACTTCAAAAATTAAAATTTTTCATGGATGCTATTAGATGAGACTTTGAACCACTGTGAAAACAGAGCACATAAATAAGAGATTCCTATTGATTGTAATTATCTACTCATGCCGTGATCAGGGCAAAATAATGCATACTTTGCCTGAAAACTGTTCTGACATGTCTATTTTTTCCCAGAAACTATAAAGAACAGAGGAATTGAGCAGTACAGTTCTTGATGGGTTGTGATACTGTGAATAAACAGATTATTCTCAACTGATGAGTAATTTAGGATGTTACGGTGGCCATGCTGGGATGGACGATTAAGCAAAATTAGATGTTTTATTGTCTTGCCAGAAATTGCTCTGCAGCTCAGTGAATTCATAAATCAAACAATGTCTTTTTGTGGAATGGCAGTTCTGCTGGGTAAAAGATTATCTGAAACCTTGAACCAAACTTGGGGAATTTGGCCCTTCAAATCTGGTGAAAGCTTTGCTTTGCACATTTCACCATCAAGTTCTTCGTTTCAAAGAAAAAAATTGAAACAAAACTTTTCAGGTTGAAGGGCCATACGATTTAAAGCATGAGCCTGAGACATGTATGTTTTTTTCCTGAATTCAGCCAACATAGTGAATTGATACCAAAGATCTTAGTTTTGCTGTTCAGAAGCCTGTGGAAGACAATTTGGACTCTTAACATCAAATGTGAATGTAAATAAAGACAGATATCCTAATTGCCTGAAGAACTAAAAGAACATTTTGATGCCACAGTTTGTTTTCCGTGTCTGATGCTTGTTTTCCCTCCCTTCCCATGGCATTAAGTGATGTGCTGTTCAATAGTTCTTCAGCCTCTGTCTGTGTTTGCCCTTGAGCTGGGAAAGACTGAGCCCCAAATACAGTTCAGAGGGAACTCCTTAGTGTAACCTATCACATTAACCATTGGCTGTGTCTTCTTTTCTGGTTGTGAGCTTCCTCTGGTCCAAGGGAATCATTATATGGTGTTTCCATCTTAGAGGTGTCTAGCACATTTTCTTCTTTAGCTTCTGCTTTAGACCCTTGGATCTTTCTTCCCCTACCTCTACTCCTCCTCCTCCTCCTCCTCCCTCCCCCAAGACATCTTGGTAGAACTAGATGAAGTGAAGATCATTCCTATTTTTAAAAGTGTTTCCATTTCCTGGCTGATGATACAGGACATGTGCCTGTAGGCAAAAGT
The DNA here is from genome assembly GCA_013396955.1 of Regulus satrapa. Lineage (NCBI taxonomy): Eukaryota > Metazoa > Chordata > Aves > Passeriformes > Regulidae > Regulus > Regulus satrapa. The sequence goes on along the minus strand of VWZN01016274.1, from coordinate 53,916 downwards.
ATAAAATCAGACAAGTAAAATGCTGACTAGTAATCCTCATGCACTGGTTGCTCTGATGTGTTTTTTTCCCAGCATGATTCTAAAAAAAAAAGCTTTTCTGAAGTTCTGAAAGACTAGCTTCTGAATTAATATTTGGAAATAAATTTGCATTGTGCCAATACTTTTTGTATATTAATTGAGACTATTTGGCAAATACTCCATAATAATGAAATGCTATTTTGAATTATCATTCCCTGGAAAACAAAAGTATTACTGTATTTTAAATTTTGAAGAATTTTTACTTTTCTTTTTTACTGTCATCAGGTTAAAACCTTTCTTTGAGATCATACTGCTGACAAAGATAGATTTGCATCTTTGTGTCTGTGAGCTGTTTTGATGAGAACTGTCTGACTTGACTTGCATCCTGTATGTAAATTGATTTCAGCTGATCGCTTTGAATTTGAAAGAAATTTAATTTGAAAACTGCCTCATTCCACTCCCTGAGGTAGTAGATGCTTCTCTACGTCATCTGTTAAGCAGTGCACAGTCAGCATATGTCTGTTCCTTTCCTATTTAAACTGTTTTCTCCAGAGAAACAGAAATTCCCTTTAGACCAGGCAGACATCTGCTGACTCTCTCCTACTAGCAAAGCAACTGAGAAGATATCTTTCCTGTGATTAAAAGAAATATGTCTGGAGGCGTTTAGTTTTTGTGCAATTAATCAAAGATTAAGCACATGTGGACTCTCTAAACTGGGCTTCTTTGTGCTTCTATGCTATCACAATTGATTGGGGAGAGGGACCTGTGTGTTATAGATGGCTAGTCTGAAACTTAATTTTTTGCCTTCATATACGTTCTTTACAATTTTGTTCCAAATGGTCACAATACCTTGGTGGAGGAAAAAAGAAAACAACAAAAAAAGCTTTTTTATTAGTTTTTAATTAATGTATAACTTAAAAGTATCGAGTTTGAGGGAAAAAAAAGGGGGGGAATTGTCAAATATTTTTTGTAACACTTTAAAAAAAAAAAAAAAAGATTCTTAAGGTTATGTGATTGGGTTACTTTTTACATAGTTGCCATTTTGGTAACCATTTCCAGATGCAAAGGCATCTTCGGTTGCTTTTGTTCCTCAATTCCTATTAGTAAATGTTTTCCTGGCAGAAACTGTTAGTGTTAAAAGTCTGGTTTTCAACTCAATGACTTATCCTTACTTAACAATAATACTACTGATAGACTGTTTCATAAAACCTGCAGACTTTTCTCTGATGTTAAAAGAAATGAATGATTTTTTTTCACCTGAAAGTATACAGAATACGTTGTCTAAAAATTCTACAAGGTAAGATGGCAGTAATTAAGCAGATTCCGTGAATACCACGCTGTTCTTAAATTTTTCATCAGACGCTAGCAAGTCTCTCTTGTAGACATCTTTATCTAAAGAGAATTTGTATGGCTCCAGTTTTATTAGTGGAATTAGTTCTTTGGTGTAGTGTGTGGTGTGGTTTTAAGACAGGAAAGGTTCCACTGATAAAGTGACTTTACTGAGATTTTGTTAAAGTGGTGTCTTCTACACTGCTCTTTATAATACCTGTGGTTTTGTTTTTTTCATAGATCAAGTTTTCCTCAGAACATGAAAATTTACCCGTGTTTCACTTCCTGAATAAATATAAGATCGAGTGTAAAGGTCTGTTCTTTCATAAGGCATCAAGCAGCATTTTTGGCAAAATACTTCATGTGATAGCGAAGTTTCTTTATAAAACAAAATGTATTAGACTTGTATTAATAATTATTGAAGGAAAGGCACTGAAATATTGCAAACTGCCATAGTGGAATTAGCAAGTTAAATATAATAAAAATCTCAATATGTAGCTCTTTCACTCTGAATGGGATGAACCAATCCTTTGATATTAATAAAAGGTCTAATGGTAAGCATTGCAAATGACTTCATTTTAACATGGTAACTGAAGTAAATAGGTTTCTTATACTGAAAATTCATTACAATATTTTCCCAAAGTAAAAAACAAAATCATAAAGGTAAGCTCACTTTAATAAATTTTGTCTCTGTACAAAAGAAAGAGAATCAAGGGATGCTTCTATTCCAGATCCTTAGCACCTTGTTTTCCTTTTGCAAGAATACCATGAAACATCTTCTCTGTGTATAAGTAGGTGTTTCAAAATAAGTTCTTAAAGGCATTTTATAATATTTAAATATGCCCATATTTGGGAATGAAGGTGGTCTTACTGTTGCTGTTTTCTAGACAGAAAAACTGAGGCAGAGATAAATTAAATCTTGATGTCAGATGGTCACAAAAAAATGTGATAGCTCTGGAGAGATTGGGAACTCTCTTGCAGTTTTGTTTGTTCCTTGCAAGACTGCTCTTCATTGCTCTGTTTTAAGGACTAATTAAAATGTTTTATAGCAATTTTTAGCACTAATTACAAATAATTTTGAAAACCCTTTAAATGTTCCAAAAATTACATCTTTTGGGTGGTGGTGGGATAAAAATAAAAGTTTTCTAACTTGTAATTTTCCATTTTCCTAGACTTATTCCTTTAGAAGCCTGTATTGCTAATTCACTATGGTTATGGACCTCCTTATTTTTTTGTTTTCTTCCTGCCAGCTGCTCATGGCTCAGATGAATATATCAAGACTATTGAGTCTTTAACCCTCTGCTGCCCAGAGATCAAAAGCCAAAAAAGTGAAATATGGAGGTGCTGTACAAGATGCTGGAAACAGGGACACTTGTTGTTCTTCCTTTAGTTTACTGTTTAGTTCCTGCTGGGCTTAGGACTGCTCTTGCAGAAGCAGATGAGATTCATTGATTTTAATTTCACTCATGCTCAGTGACAGTGTCTAAATACAAATTCAGACCTTTTGCTTTATTTCATGGACTTGATGAGGCACTCATTGCCACGGTTTAGCTGATAAGGTAATGCTGGAGGTCACAGGTTGGACTTAATGATCTCGGAGGTCTTTTCCAACCTATTTTATTCTGCCTTTCTGTGATAGAGGGTGTGAAGATTTTGTGTGTAGGCCAGGAACGTTCAGACTGTCTGCTCTGGCAGTGTGGCCTCCTGTTGCAGAGACTGTAGTTTCCATGCAGGACTGGTGCTGCCTTCCTCCTGCTGTTTGTTGTAGGGGCTCTTGGGGCACCAGTTTACTCATGGTCTACCCTGGTTATGTAGTAGATCTGGCAAAATTATCTCTGAAAAGCTCATCACAAGAGGTGTGTGAGCTCGAGAGCCTGGTGTGGTTGCAGTCCCTCCTCTGACTTAGCCCAGTTTGGGGCAGACACTCCAAAGGACCCAGCTTGCTCCAGCTCTGTCCCACACAAGCTGCTCTCTGCACAGGCAACTTGGGATGGTGGGGAAGGGCTGGAACTGTTACACTTCCATTCCAGCCCCTCAGCCATCACCCATGTTCTTTTGTTCCTCCCATTCCCTACTCTTCCTCACTCCCTTTCTCTCTTTTCCTGTGGGCTAAGCAAATTGTTTAGCACAGTACACGATGTGCAGTCTTTGCTCTAGGCCATTGTGGGATCCAAATAAAACCGTCTCGCAGAGCTGGATTCAGCCTTCAGGCTGTCAATTAGTTATCCCTGTTGTAGAGGGAGAATTGCAACTCATGCATATTTCTGCTCTATGTCATGGAATAGATGCAGAACTTCAAAGTTAGGAGGGTAGAAAATGGGAGCAGTAATTAGCAGTTACAGTCCCTGGTTTTGCTCTTTCAGTGTGCTGTCATCATTTAAATATTTTGTTACTGAAAAGAAGAAAGTAAGCTTAATTTTTTCCTGACTTCAATTATGACAAAAAACCCCCTGATTTAAACCAGTCGTCCTTCAGGATTAGATGAGCATGAGTAGAGCTTGTCCGTAGAAGAACAGTGTAAACTAATGGTAAAAAACTGATTTACTTTTCTTCAATCTATCTGGCTACTTTGTAGAAAAAGTCAAGCAGTGACCCTTTCCTCTAAACACACACAGACAGACCCACTGGATTAGTAGATAGAGGTGGAAAGAGTAGATTGTGTAGTACAAAATGCATTTACCCAATAATCATCAGTCACAATTTGCAGGATTTGCACACAAGACAAGTAAGATAAACAAGATAAAAAACCCAGATAAACCAGTAGTGGTAAAACTAAGTCCACTCTCCATATTTGAACTGAATGGCCTGGCAAGTGTATGCTTGCATTGAAATGCCACATCATATGCCTGAACATGAAAGGTGTATGTTCAGAAGTTTTGCATTGTGGGACCATAGTCTGTTAAGGGAGTGATGCTTAACAGGACCTGGAATCACATTAGATAGTCTAAGAAGATTTTTAATTGAGCTGTGAAATACAAGTAAAGTGATAAGGTACAGGTGACTAATCAGTGAGACAATTACTGTTGAATCCAGTCACATGCACAAAAAAAGGACATTGGAAAGTTGGAATGGGCTCAGAAAAGTTGCACAGATTATTCCAAATTTCAAAAGCTTGGGATACATGAGACTTCTGCTCAACCTAGTGTAGTTTTTTTAAGCAAATGTTCAGAGTTAACCTGAGGCTGCAAGCCACCTCGTACAATATAGAAATGTAAATGAAGACTGCAATTTCATGACTGTAGATGCAGGGATTCTGTCTCTATTAAATGGTGTGTGTGTGTGTGTGTGCATATATATATATATATATATATATATATATTACCCTGACCATAGCTACAGATTGAAGAAGGTATAAACAATTCTGTTCCTACGAAGTAAAGCAGTAAATAGGTAAAACACTACTTATTTTGCTGTGCTTAAAGCTTTCATTACTGCTCTGGGAATTGAAATCAGCACCAGAGTTTATTTCACTACTGTTATTTATTCAATTAAGAATATAGTAAGGGAAGTCACAGGATGAGGAAGTAAGTGTACAGTTTGCTGTTCAGACTATTCAGGCTTCCTAAGAAACATTAGTGTCTTGAAGAAATACTGTTATTCAGTGAATCCAAGAAAAGCAGAAGGGGCAGAAGAGAACTTGAGAAGGATTGTTTGAAAAGTGGTAGCTTTTAATAAGCTTTTATTTCATGGGAAATGTTATTTCCTTTGGTCATATCACACTGAAATGAGGAATTTTGTATTTTACAGGGTCTGTGTTTGTTTTGGTTTTTTTAAACATTTGCTTGAAGTACTCCTATTTGAAATGAACTGATGTGTAAGACTACATGAAGCTCTGTGTGATATCTTTAGAGTTAAAGAGGAGAGCAGAAAGTTTGGTCTGTGGTCTACATCCAAAGACATTAACTATTCACCCGACTTTAGTTACTGTCTCTGTCTGTAATTCATCTTGATGGCATCTTGTAAAAGCCATAGACCACCAAAAGAGCAGGAAACAGTTGAAAGGAACTGGTTGCACACTAACCTTGCTCAGCAGATTTTGCTTTAAAGTGTCTTGGTGTATGCACAGCACGAAGCAGGTAAAGTTGTTTTTTTTTTTATTCCTCAGCTTGTGGGTACTCAGCTTCATCAGATCTGTAAGCTGGGATTGTGTAAGAAAACAAAGAGTCTTGCCTGGTGGCAGAAGGTGCCAGTCCCTCAGGGCTTCATGCTTCCTTACTTTTCTTCCCTCTACCTCTTTTTCTGGATGCTCTTAAAATTGTAGTTGTTTTCTGTCAATGCTGTTTGTTATACCTGCAGTTTTAGTCCTTAACGGGCTACCTTTTCTCTTCTCTTCAGGATCTCAGGGTTTTTGGTTTTCTTTGGAGTGTAGAGTTGAACCAAGTAGCTGCAGAATCTTAACTTGGGGCCAAAGGCTGCTGAAGCTGCCTTTAGCTGCAGCTAAAAAGTTTTAGGGAGGGAAGAGAAGACCACTAGCATGGCAGGCCTGGAAATAGGGTTATTACCTGCAAGAAACCATTGAAACTTTTCTTAATGGATCTGTCCAAGCTAGGTAAAATTTTCTGCATATGTTATTTCCAAGGATTTGTAATTTTTGAAACTGTTGACAGACCCTCTGGAATTTGGTAACTTCTGTCCCTATGAAAGTGAACAGGTTATTGTTCCTGATGGTGTGCGGTGTTGGCTCTAAGTTCAGCACTGGGTTGTGGCTGAGATCTAAAGCACAGGAAGGTATGTTAGGAGTAATGATCTGTTTATTCTTGACTTTTAATTATTTGAGCTTCTGTCTTTCTATTTAAATGATTTGGAGAGATAATAATTACTTTCCTTGGAGGGTATTAGTTTGGCTAAAATGATTTGTTGAGATATATGACTTAGTGTGCCTAATGCCTGGTGATTATTTGCATCTAATTGTTCCCACTATAGATATATTGGAGATTCTTCTTGTTGATGAGTTGAAATGGATCTGAAATATATGTGCATAGTGGGAATAAAAAATCAAACGTAGGCTCTTCTATAGGCCTAGCAGAATATCAAACTTTGGAACACATGGCATTGCTTTTTTTATTTACAAGGGAAGCAACTAGAACATTAAAATATGTCAGTGTTCATAAAGATTCAATTGCTTGACGTAATAAACATTTTAACTTTTTATATAACATACCTTTGCTTTTCTAAATTAAATATGTATTAGCACTATAATTAAGCCTAAATGTGTGCACATAAGTAAGTTTTGTGCATATCTTACTTGAAATAAAAATTGTGCAGAATTTTATTCAGGCATCTTGTTCAAAATTCTGTTAATTTAATACACAGAGAAATTCTACCTTAAAAAATAAAATACAAAATCCATTTTCAATCACCTCATGCAATAAAGATCTTTTATGAGCCTGTGCATTTTATTTTTGTATCTTAGATTTACTGAATCATCTATAAAAGAAGTAATATGGCTACTATAAAAAGTTATGGCAGGCTTTGCAGCTTTATTTTTAAGACACTGATTGCAAAATGGTACAGATTTCACCTTCTTGAGGAACTCCAAGGTGTGCGTGGAAATGAGAGCCTCTACAAGACTTGGGAAGGAATAGTGCTACACTAGGGCTCATTAGAGGGAGGGAAGCACTCTTTATGAAAGTGTTGGAATAAATATGTTGGAAAGTACTGTCTGAAAACCCTCCCCCTTTTTATGGATTGAAATAAAGTTAAATTAAATGCTGGCAGATGCTGTGCTTTGTTACAGTGGGGAGAAGCAGCTTTATGGTGATGGAAGGTAATTGTTTCTTTGTGACAGCTTTATAAGGAATATAAGGTAGGATGGTTTATTTCAGTAATGTAGTAACATTTTTTTCTAAATATTGTTTAGCATGCAATTTCAGTGGTGGTTGCTAAGATGGTCAAGTTACACAAGTGCTTTTGGAGCGTGTTTTGCCATTTGTTTAGAAAAATAGTCCTGATAATTTGGAGCTAATTAATAATAAAAGGTTCCTGGGTAGAGAACTACTGTTTCTCTTGCAGCTTTGTTCTGGGGAAAGGATTAGTGGTGGTGTGAAATAAGACTTGTTAGCCAGTAAAAGTCTCTGTGGGACATGCTGTGTATGTCCTGGGGTAAATTGGCTTTATGGTGTGACTGTGGGCACCTGAACTTGTTCATTAGTGCAGCAGAGGCCAAATCCCTGCAGTTCTGCATCGAGTGCTTGTAATGCACATGAAGATTTTGGAGGGAGTGTAGTGTGAATTCTCCTTTGGCTGCCATTTCAGCCTAGACATGATAAATTTAAGGCGTCGGGGAATCTTGCTGTTCAAAATACCTGGATTCTAGCTCAAGATGGAGTAGAAGAAGGCTGTACATGAGGACAAAACTGATTTGTGTTAGTCATTAGGTGATACAAACATGATCTTCTGTTAATGAGTGGAGAGAAAGTTAAATTTAAATCCAGCAACTTTTCATGTATTTAATAGTTTTCTGTAAGCAGGATACAGAAATAGCCTGGGGTTTTTTCCTCTTTAGTTAAAACCGGGAAATTCTAATGTGAACAGATTTTAATTTATTTTAATGATGGGGAGAATATTTGGCTTTTATTCATGGAATCCTGTACTTAACTTTTACCTCAGCCTTAGGCACACTTCCAGTAAAGGAGCTGTTAATCTCTATTATTACTACTATTTTTCATTTGTCTTTTGAAGACCTAGTTATCTTGAGAAACCTTTTGTCCTTAAGGTTCACTTTTATTTGCTATTTTTCTTTCTTTACATATTTTTGTTCCCTCAGCTGGGGTTTATCTCTCCACTAAGTTATCTACATTAAATTAGTCCATATAAATAGACTGGTACAAAGTCTACAAAGTATATCTTGGTTTGATATGGAGTATTTGTAGAAGAAAAATAAATTACTTGAGGAGGGAGGCTGTGTTTACAGCAAAATTAAATCAAACTTCTGCCCATGCATAGCCTGTATCCTTAGGATAATGCGAATTACAGAGGCAGTGTTGAGTCAGATCGCTGAGCGGTTTGTTACTCCAGGTGGGCTGTAACCATCTCTGTTAGGTGACGGACACATTGACGGTTTCCTGGAGCAGCAGGTAACACCTGCCGGAAGGACAGTGCTCAGTTATTTACTTACTTGATTTTGGCAAGCTCAGTGTAATTTTTGATCACATCAGTCAGCATTTAACAAGCTAAGTAGTGGCGATATTTTCCATTTTGGATGGTTATCACAAACATCTGAGATAGATACTTTGCAACCTGTGTTTTCAGAGTGGTCAGCACTACTGGTGGTAGTGGTCAGCTCTTTGATTTGTGCACCATTAGTAGAAACTTCAGTTTTGGTTTTTTATATCTGAAAAAAGCAAATGCTCTCACTAAGGTGTTTACTGAGATTGGTTTTGCAATGTCTCTCTACAGACAACTAGAGAAGTTTGATTCAAGTTGGTGTGATGTGGCCTTGCATGTTTATAGCCTTAGAACATTGTTGAATAATCTGTTTTCTAGTGTGTGTGAAGGTCTTTTGCAGCAAGGTTTGTTTATTAAGAATAGTAGTTGAAAATAAACCTAAAAGTACTTTCAATAATGTGTTTAAAGATGTATCTTTAGTCGCCTCAGAATCACCGTGCTTGGAAGATTTCTCTGTAGAATGTGTCATCCAGGCTCCTTTCCTCAAAGCCTGTCAGCTTTTAATCATATGGAAAGAGTTCAAAATAATGTCAGTGCCAAACTATGCCTGAGTTTATAAGGGAAAGTAATAGATTTCAGCTTGTCATAAATCTGATGCAGTAAAGCAACTCTCTTAGCTGTTTCTCATAACTTCACCACTTTGTTTCTTAGGGGGAAAATCAAGAGATGCACCAAAGAAAGTCAATATTGATCCAGCAGGTCTTTTTAGAATTGTACTCTTTCAAACTTTTTGTAGTGGTTTTTTTGGGTTCCCCCCCC
>VWZN01016274.1:18317-31934 GCA_013396955.1 Regulus satrapa | reverse complement strand
ATTTTTCCCCCTCCAAAAAAAAAAAAAAAAAAAAAAAAAAAAAAAAAAAAAATTCCAGCTCTAAAAATTCTGGTCAATAAATATGTTATATTTAGACCAATTTAATATTTATAGCATCCTACAGTTAGTAGGTATGTTTAATTTTTAATGATTCTTTTTTTTAATGTTTTGATCATTTTCTGGAAACTTGATTTGCTTTTTCTTCCTGAGCTTGGTAGATCTTTAAGTGAAAGATGAATTAATAGGAAAAGTGTTTTGTGTATAAAGGTTGGCCTAGTGATTAGAAAAAGAAAAAAAAGTACATATTTTCTGTGTTCTGTTTTTTAAATCTTCATAAGGAAATCAAATAGCATATTCATTGTCCCTTGGTCATGGCCATTACCTGCTGAATTTATTTCTAAACCAGTGCTGGGGTTTAGAATGCAGACAAGGGAAAAACTGACATAATGAGAGAAAGAAAACAAGCATGAAAATGGCCATCACAGAGGGGAAATAGGGCTATCACACAAGTTATTACAGCAGACACTTGATGTCATCTAATTTACCAAAGGTATGGGTGAAGAAATAATGGCTCCTGTGTCTCCTGCGTATAAAAAGGCAGGAGCCAATTCATGCCTGTCAAGCTAACATCTTACAGGTTTTAAGAATTTCCGTGCAAGAATGTTTTCTTCCACCTCAACAAGAATTTTGTTTTTTGCTGAATTTTAATTAGTTTCTAGATGCTGCTCTTTCATTATTCTGAAAATGACTTCTCAAATTTGAAAATAATTCCTTATTTTAACAGAAGTTGTTTTTTTGTCTTTATTGCAATCTTCATAAAAATTCTTATTTTTCAAAGGATTGTGTTTAACACGATGCAGGGTTTCCCTTCTGTTCTGACAATGAATGCCACTGCAAGGTTGTACTGTAATGAAGTGGAGCTGGTTGATCAGCTCTCCATGACGTGCAGAAATGACTGTCACTTCTCATGGCCATCAAGTCCTGACACAGCTCTGGCTATGAGCTCCTGTCAGAGTGAACTTCTGAGATTCCATGCTGACTTGATGCCTCTGGGTCCTGGGGATCCTGCTGTAAAATCTACACTACGATATCTACGGAATTAGGTTTTCATAGCAGCAATTAACCTAAAATATATATCTATGACATTATCTAAAATGCTGATTTATACAGGAAGCAAATTCCACTCCAGTGATATAACAATAATTGGGGAGAATATTGTGCAAGAAAGGAAAAAAAAAAAAAAAAAAAAAAAAAAAAAAAAAAAAAAAGAAAAAAAAAAAGACAGGAAAGCAAATATTTATTAAGGTTCCTATTTTTATTTATTTCTGTCTTCTTTTTGCTTATATTACATAGAATGTACAAACATTTGTTCTGAGATTTCAGGCAATAGATTATGACTATTGTAATTTATATATATAAATTTAATAATGTAAAATAATTTTTCCTAGACTTTTGTAGTTTAAAAATGTCCTTTGTAGTTGTGAAAACGGAATGATAATTAGTTTTCTCTTTATTACATTAGGTGAATGGAATTCTCATTTGGTCAGTCAGTCCTAGATTTTTGGTTTGGTTGGTGTTGCAAGTCATATTTTCAAACTCAGGAGCCATCTGTATAAAGGTTTTTGGGTTTTTTTAAAATATTTTTGTGTGTGTGTTTAATTTTTTTTTTTAATTTTGTTTTAAAAGCCAGCTGATAAGAGGAGGTAACATTGTCTGTCCTCTGAGATTTAAAAAAAGGATGATTATATGTGAAATCAGGAGACATGATGATATATATATATTACTGCCATGGATGTTTGAGGGGAATTCATTAATGTTTAGATTTGTTCAGGAAATGCAGGGGTCTACTGTTAATATCACTTTGCATAATTATTTTGTGTGTATTTAGGAACGATACTTTGTCAAAGGCTTGTTACCACAGTTAACATAAGAGAAAATGATGAAAATAAAATTACTTTTTTTGATAGACCTTTAACAGCAAGTTAAAGAAAGGATGACGTCACATATCAGCGTTTTTCTACTCAAATACATTTGAAACACACTCAAAACCAAAAAAACTTTTTGTTTTCCCTTTTTTTTGTAAAAAAAAAAAAAAAAGCTGCACCCTAGCTGGACTTCTGACACAGTTAGGAGTTGGACTCATGGGGAGTTTCTAAGTGTTTTACAGTCACGCATATGCACTTGCTAAGCTTTGTTTACTTTTCAAAGTAGCTTTTGAAGCTGACTGAACTGAATAAGTTTAGTATCCCAGCTGAATATTTGTACTGGTTTCAAATTGCCTACGTCAGCTTCGCTTATTTCTGTATATTTACAGACACGTGTCAAAATATACAAGTCAGTGGTAGAGCCATTAAAATGTGTCAGCATGTGAAGTTGAACGGATTTATTAAAACATTCCAACTCTGTATGTGGACCAGACTGCTGTTTCTTTAAGGATCTTCTTTCAAAAACTCCCCCATGAACCACCTGTCTGCCTCCCCACCCTCCAAATCTTTGCTGGTTGTAGCAGAACTGAGAATGCAATAATGAATTCAAGTGTGTATTTTTCAAGGTAATTTTATCCTAATGTTCGGATAGGAAAATTTTAAAAGTCATCCATTTATTAACCAGTAAATAAATTAGTTGTTTTTTTGGTTTTTTTTCTGAATATCTACCTGAGTTCTTTCTAAGCATTTTGGAGAACTTGCTACCTTGCCAAAAGGACCTTTCTTGGACTAAAATTAAATATCTATGTGTTTTATGAAGGCTTATTTGGTAATACTGATATAATTTCAAGAGCCACAGCTGTTCATAACTGGACTTTCGGCGTTCTTGTGGTTAATGTTGAAATTGCCTTGTCTTCTGGTTTCTGCATTTTCCTGGAGCTCTGATCACATTTCTGGCAATGAAAGCCTAGAAATAATAGCCTTATACTTTTCAAATTCCCACAGGCCTCGCTGCTTGCTTCCAACATGTACTGTTTTTCTTGTGAGCAGAAATTCTTTACGCTGGCAGGATATGAGGCAAGGCCAGTAGCTGCTCTTGCTCTGTTTTTGAAAGATTACTTTTATTACTTAATTTATTTCTGTGTTTCTTACAGATAGAAATGTTATGGTAGCCTTGATTTACAGGGAGGGTTAACAGTCTTCCTGTAACTCTTGGTCCTCTGAGTGGTATCAGTAAAATCATCTGAATTGTTTTGTGACTGAAGCATGTGCCTGCGGTAAGAGCTTTTGTAATGCTTCTCCCGTGACAGCCCAGGTAATAAAGACTGAGTTGCAGCTTTTATGAATTACTGACATTGATTCAAGAGCTAATAATGGTTCTGAAACTGGGAGGTTGCAATCACAGTTCTTTAAAGTTTCAGAAGAGTAAAGAGACTCCCAGTAAGGGTAATGGCAATAATGAACCATCCCAGATTTCTCAGAGACCAGTGGTCCCACTGATAATTAAAGCTTTTAATTAAACTGTTGTTAAAGAGACCATGAGCTGGGAGCTGCCTCACTGCCCTGTTTCTCACTGGGGTCTACACAGTGGGCATGGTCTGCTTGGACTAAAACTTAACCACTTCCGTTCAAATATCTCTGCAACATTGATGTGCATTTGGCTGTAGGACTTTTCTAGCAAATCAGTGAACAGTGTGTGCATGCAATGCTTAAGGCTTAAGTTTCCTGTCCTGCAGCCTTAATTCCAGCAGAGAGCTGTAGAAGCAGCTAAGGTTATAGACTAACTTATCTAGTTAAAGGAGGGAAACATCTTTTTATTTGAACAACTTAGATTGAATTATCATGATTTCCTATGGCTGGATCTTTGCTTTCTAAGTATTACAAGAGATTTAGTAAATTTTATCCTCTGTTTTCACACTTCATCCTGTAATCTGGTTTTAAAAAGGACACTTGTTTTTAAATTGCTCCACAGTTAGCTAAACAATGGATTCTTGGCTCTTTATAATCCTTTTCCTTCTTGTGTTTTTTTTTTTTTTCCCCCCTCAAACTGCTGTCACTGGAGTAGCTAATACACATTCTTCATGGCTGATTTCAAAGTCTGTGTACTTTATACATGATAGGCCTGAGACATGTTCTGGGTTTCCTCTCTTTTTCTTTATGTTTCCATTATTCAAAAACTAGATTATTTAAATAAACACCATAGTGAGTAACTCCAATCCAGATTTGCATGTCTGCAAAGATATGAGGTAGAGAATCATACACTTGTGTCCTGTCCAGTCTTTCTCTGAACCAAGTAAATATGGTAGCTAATGAATCCTCATCTAGAATACTTCATAATTTTACTAATGGCTTGCCTGAAGCCTGTAATTTTGAGATGGAATCACTCATCTTCTTTTCTTCATGCAAGTTTTTCTTGTGAATACGTTGAACATTTTCCAGGCTCGTTCCAGTTTCCCCCTTATAGTTCACAGTTAAAGTGAATATGTTTTTTTAACCTCAATGCAGAATATATTCCACCCACATGCCTGATTGTGTTCATAGATTTCTTTAGAGCTGGTGTTTCTTCTGCTTCTGTTCTTCAATGCTTTTACTTTCCATGATTCCACATCATTTGCAAATATAATGATTACAGTTCTCCCTTCTTCCAGGGCTTTGTAAGACCTAAATTTGCTGTTCCCCAGGGAGATAATTTTTTTCTAGTTTCTGTAACTCATGTTTCTTATTATTTTTTTAAATTGCTATATCTTGTTTTATGCTTCCCCTGACAAGTAGGTTAAGGTGTTTTAAAGCCTATGTATATGTGGGTGTATATATTAAGATTACTGATAAATTGTGATGTAACTTTCGTAGCCAAGTCCTTGACGTATTTTTTCACTTTCTCATATTTAATTCGAGTAATTGTAGAAAAATACCATAAAATCTAAATTGCTTTGCTCTTTAATTCTGAGCTACATCCGTTCTTTGGGGAATCTTTAAACATTAAGGTCAGTTGAAATACAATATTACACTAACCAGCCATTGCAATGAAACGTAGTGCTTAGGTTAATGTTGTAGTTGTAGTACTCTCAGTCAATAGAGTTGAAGTGCAATTAAAAAAGTTGTATTTTGCTTTACATACACTTGTTTCTACATACAATGTTTTTTCAAGTAAAACCTAGAAATAAAAAGCTTAGACAAGGTTTCAGGTTTTCTTTCTTTTTTTTTTTTTTTAATATATTTAAAAGAATTTTGGATGGAAATTTATTAATTAATTCTTTAGGCTCTGAAATTTGTTGCTATTGCTTTAAGAGCAGTTTTCAGACTTTTTTAAAAGCAGTATTTATTTAGAATGTATTACAAAGTATCCCCCAAAAGGTTTGTGAAAATAAATGCATTGTGAGGACTAAATAGGAAAACTCTGAGTACTTTATTGGATAAAAAGTTGGATCAAATTATGTGGAATTTGGGAAGAGTACATTTCAAAAAAACTAAGATTTATTTTAAGGACACTTATTAGACACTGAGGCAGATCCAGTTAGTGTAATCTTAGTATGTTTAATGCTATACAGCCAAATGCTACATCTGGTTTTGCAGTGTTTTTCCAACAAGCAACAAAGGCACTGAAGACTCTGTGTGTTGAATTCAAAGCAGAATTATCAGAGGGGTTGTATCCTTTAAAGCAAAGTACAAGCCAGTGTCAAGACTCACTCCTTGAATAGAGATCCCACACCTGAATTTCCTAGAAATAGCAAAGTGTAATAGTACAAAGGCTGTGGTTATATTTTCTTTGAGTTTTCAGACAGATCACAAAAACATTTACATTTACATATATTGCACAGATGGCACTTTGCAGCATGCCTATTTTGGGCTGGTGTCAGAGCTTTTTTGGCACACTTTTAAACTTGTGACCTTTGGCTGCTGTCATGGTCTTTGTATTTTGAGTTGCAGTGATTTCCTTCTTCTTCCTGAAAGAGCTTCTCATTGTTTCTTCTTTGAGCAATGAATGTGTGTTAAGAATTCTGCCATGTCATTTATGTTCTTTTTGTTTGCCTGATAATAATTTGTGCTAGAACATCCTAAATGTGGGATGTACTATAGTAGCGGTTTTGCTTTAAAAGTATCTGTATATCTCAACATAAGATAAAAGTACTAACTGCCTTGTAATAATAGAAAATGTAATTATGAAATTACTGTTTCTGGCATTCATGAGGAAAAATATGAAATTAAAATTTCAGTCATTGAGGTCAGAGTGCTTGATGTCCCTTTTCTTGAGTAATCTTTAAGAGGGCTGGATTTGTTGAGAGTATACTACATTGTAATTCTGAGATATAAGCATATGACCAAATGAAGGGTTTCAGAGACAACTGAGATAATTTTGGTTCAAGTTTTAAATATAAATTCCCTCATCAATGACAGATGCTTTTGAAACTTCTCTCTCAGGGTTAAATTAAAAGAGCTTGTAGAATACATCTAGAGCCATAGAAACATGGAAAACTGGTTTTATTTTCCTCCTGTAAGGACTCACTGCTCTGAAATGTCCACCTTAGGAGGGAGGTGTGGATATCTTAATTTATAGCCTCGGTTGCAGGCACTTCTAAATGACAAGTAGGACATTATGTGTATAAATGGCAGCATTCATGACCGCGTGAGCTTTAATTTTCAGGATTCTCAGCAATTACACAATTCTGCTAATGCAAAGGAGGCCCTTGTTCCCCGGGGATGCTCCGTGGGGTGCTGGCCGATGCTGCGCTCCCCTTGCGTGGCTGTCACACGGAGGTGCCACGTCCCCCTTCTCCTGTCTCTTGGTGGCAGCCTCCAAAAGGACAACTTGTTTCGTGTCAGCTGCGTCTTGGGTCTGGTAGTAAATCATCAGTGAATAGCCACCTCTGTACTTCTGTATTTAAAGCAGCCCTGAACATTGATTAATGTGGCTCGTCAGTGGCACAACAATGCTCAAGGCACAGAGACACATGAAAAGCTCTTCCAGTGCAAGAGGTAGCTTTGTCCTGCTGCTCCCCACCCTTCCCTTTGAACCGTTCCCTCTCTAGGCTGGCCTGGAGCTGGGATAATTGATTAGCAGAGCTTCAGGCAGGCTGTTTATCCTTAGCCTGCAGGGCTGCCTAGAGCCTTTGGGAAGTCTGGCTCTCTGCTTTGGAGAGGAGGCTCATGTTCCAGCCATGGTCCTTACAGCCACCAGGCCCCCTGCAGCCAGGACTCCCAAGCTGCATTTAATATATCATCTGAGGACATCTCATAGATCTAAATGGATGAACAGCTTCAGCTGGCAGGTGACTAAATTACTAAGACTAAATTTGGAGCAAGTTGGTTGGCTTTGCTTAGATTTTTTCCCCCCAACTTTTGTTTTAGCTTTGAAAAAGTGTGTAGAGATAAGGAATGGGGTTATGTGACTTTGGTTGTTCTCAGGCCTTGTGACAAGTTCCTGTTCCTAACTTGGTGTTATTTGTGTATACATGCTGCTTTGAAAGCAGCCCCTGTGACCAGCCTTGGAGAGTTGGGCCTTTCCTGCCCTTGGCAGGCACCTCAGTTCATTAGCCTCAATTAATCTTCCCAACAATCCTGCACAATTCAGCCAATTAGTGGAGCAAAGCCAACACAGAACAGAAGAGTATTGTTTCTCTTTTTAAAACTCACCCATGCTTCCCACTACCTTATTTGTAATTGTCTTCATATAGAATTTTAAGCTTATGTAAAAGTAGCTATAGAATGACAGCTCTTTCCTGAACATAAAATGATTGCTACAAAGTAATGAATACCTAGTAAAATCAGCTAATCTCAAACGTTTTTATGCTAGAGACAGGATAGAGAAACCTATTCTTAAAAATGCCAAGGATGTAGTATAAAAACTTTTTACCTTACCAACAGGAAATTGAATGCTTCCTTTTACTTGACCACTGTCAAAAAATCGTTTCAAAACAAAAGAATAAATAAGGGGAAAGTATCTTCCAAACCCCTCATATGCACAGAAATGTCTGCAGTCTAATGTGATTATTCTATGATCAGTAATGTGCATGCTTGTTTGTATTTTGGGTGTACTTATAATGTACTCAATGCAATATTTGTGCAGTACTCAAATCGTGTTAATTTTTGCATTTCCATCATGTTTATAAGCAAACATTACTGCTTAAGTTGGTAACTGGGGTGGTAAATACGGTGTGTTTTCTTTCTATTTAGTCACTCAAGAACCATATATTTATATAATTGACTTGAGTACACACAATTATTTTTTTTAAACTGTACCTTTAAAAGAATTAGTTATATCAAGGTGTTTTCATTAGAACACAAAATTTCACTGGATTTCAAAGATGTCATTGTTTCAGGGATATGCTTTCACTATTTAATTGATTTGTTCTTCTTCAAAGTTCTTCTAATGTTATTTACGCATTTAGAAAAGTGCAACAGCTTCCTCTGTGTGTTCATCTTGTCCCCAAATCCAGAATTCTTCAGTGATCTCTTATTTGAATAATGAGTAAAAGGGGGAAAATTATTTGTGTTTCTTTGCCAAAGTTTATCAAAGATAAGCATGTTTTTACCACAACCAAAACACAGTAAATATGATGGGATTTAATATAGTTTTTAACTCTAATTTCTGATTCCTTTTGCCTCTACTCTTCAGTATTCATCTGATTTATGGGTAACATTTTTTTCCTTTTGGAAATCTGCATATTTTGGAGGAGTGTCTAAATTCCTGCTTTGTGGGTAACATTTTGGAGTTTTTTGCTTGTGATATCCTGACGGTCTTTAGATCTTCTTGAAAGTAGAGAAAAGTTAAGGTCAGACATACCAATATTTGATTGATGTGCCCATTATAAAATTCATCTTTTGTATTTTTCTAGCAAAATGTTAATGTTCTAATTATGTTTTAATGTGAATTTGACGTGATGGAATGCTGTAATTATGAAGTTTTGAAATAACCTGGTGGTTCTGTCTGAACTTGTATCTAGTTTCAAAGTCCAAGTCCTGCTTTGTGCTTTGAAGTGCAGAGGTAGTGGTTGATGCAAGAGCTGTCAATGTGCTGGATACATTTTGCTTTCGGAGGCTGAGGGTCCATCTTAAATCTCCTGGTTTTGGTATTTAGTACTCTGTGTCATTTGGAATCAATGTGCCAAAGAGTGTGGGTCCTCTCTCAGAGAATAGTTTGGATGGTTAAACAGTCAGAGAAAGGTTCACTTAACAGAATGGTCTTTTTTTGACTGTGATAAGCTCATGGCACTTCCTAAAGAAGTACTCTGAATAGAAACATACGTAAGTATTGAAAGAGACAATAGCAGTTTCCAGATAAGATCCATTATAATATTTATTTTCTAAGGAAGAGAACAAATGGGATGACTTGGAATATCCCCTTCTTCCTCCTGTTTAAAGCAGCTGAGCTCCTGTTACTCCATCCTCCCATGTGCCCTCGTACCTAGCTAATGTTGTCTCCTTGGTCAATGAGAACTGTACTGGATATGAGATTCAGCTTTCTCTGGTGAAACTATGCTAGCATAAACCAGAGGACACCTAACAAGACTCAGTTTATATTTATGTTGACAAATACTCATTGCAAGAGTAGTGAAAGGATTGGGGCGTGGCCCTGGTATCAGCTGTTTGTGTCTTTTGGGAGTTCTACTTTAAACGAGGTCTGGTCCAGATGTTTGGCCTGAATGACCCTAGATCCTCTCCAGAACCTTGCTTTGTGTCTTGGCTTCATCTGAAGAGAATCCAGTTCACACACTGAAGGACTTCCACACACTACAAACTAAAGTACAGTACAGAGCAGGATGTTTGGGAATCATTTCAAAAGTGGACTGTCTAAATTGAAAAAAACTAATGTATGTGCACATTTGGAGGCATAGCAGGGGTAAAAAATGATTTGTTTCGTAGCTGAGAGGTCCTTTTACTGTAAAAGGTGACCTAGCCAAGGAAATCCTTGTTTGTTTTTTTTTACCTTAGTTGGCAAAATGAATTAAAACAAAGGAGCTTGAATTTCATCTAGTCGTAGATTATTGTTTGTTTGTCTCATGCACCCTCTTTTCTAATAAATCCTTTATCTAATATGACATAAAGAGCAAAATATATTACCAGGAACACTTGTAGGAAGATTTTCCTGTCTACGTCTCTTTCATAATTTTCCTCTGCTTTCACTGTGATCGTGTAACAAGAAAAATAGATAGGGCCTTGATGAAATTCACTTACCCAAGGCAGCAATGATGGTTTTTTTTTTCCCTGTGTGGACTGTAATAGTGCATTCAGGGAGTTTCCCTTTTACGTTGATATCCTCCTAAAGGGTTTATGTTGCAGCATAAGCTTGACTTGGCATTCTGTGAATAAAATGGCCAGTTGCACTCTGGTCAAAAATGAGCTGCTGATAAAGGAATCCCAAGGCCTGATGTTTCAATATCTGAAACTGGATTTTCTGGAAATTAGTACATTATTGTACCTCCCTGAGCTCCACATAATTAGCTCCCTATGTTTTCAAATGTTCATCAATTTACATTCATTGAAGGATTTAGAAAATTGGATAAGATACAAAGTTAAAACTTAAACTGATACTTAACAGTAAAAGGGTTTAATAAAAAAAAAATCATGTAGACACAGTGGCAGTTATTGGCTGATGCCAAAAAAAGGATAATTTTGCTCCATTGCTGATTTCTGCACCCAGCCATAAGCTTCATGCCTCTCCTAATTAACTTCATGCTGGTGAGCAGATTGAGAATGGCTCTAGTCAGCGCTAAAAATGCCTGGAAACATGCTGGTTTACAGCCTTATGCAAAGTTGCTGAATTTTTTTTTTTTTAATCACTGCCAAAAGCCACAAGACGTAGATGCATATGTTTCATGCTAATCACAAAATAATAAGGTAATTGATATTCAACAATTTAAAACAACAAACAGAGCACATACTCTAAATCTGGCTGACTGGTTTTAATTAATGCTATTGCCCACAATTTGAGTGGAACCACAAAGGAAGTGGTCGGAACTTGGTTTTTAAAGAGAAGTCTCTTGCAAAATGTTGATAAAGCTTTCATATAACTCTTTCTGTGCCCAGGAAGGCAGCTGATTACTGTTCTGCTTTCTTTTTTGCTTGTACTAGATTTGAAATGAAAAAGCAAAGGTTTTAAAAGGAAAGTTAAACCCTGAGAAGGTGTGGGAAGGGTTTTCTTTCTTTTAAATTAGCTAGTGTCTTCTAAGGAAGGATTTGTCACTTCAGGATTTGTCCAGAGTGTATGAAAATTAATTACACCTGTTCTAAGGGAGTACCTGTGAAGCATATTGGTTTCGAGACTGCTACTCATCTACATTACAAAGAAGCTGAGGATAGAAACAGTTGTATCATTGATGGAAAAGCAGTAAGAGAATGAATAGGATGTACTGGAAGGGAACAGGGGAAAGGTCCTGACATAGAAGAATAGCAACAATGATTATTCCAAATTAGCTCTGGAACTGAGGGTATTTATAGAGGTGTTTTAGTTTTAGTAATTCTATCAACTCTAGTAGTCAAAATTCTAGGCTGCTATGAGATTAAGGGTTTTTGGTGGTGCTGACCCCTTGCTAGACATATTGGCAGTTAAACCAGCCAGTAATAAATGTATGTATTTGAATGATATATCTTCAGTTTAAAAAATCACATTCCTATCAATTACTCAATTGAGAGGAGTGAGTTTCTTTATGGAGAATGTCTTCAATTTTTCTTAAATTTTGATAAAATTTGTTTCCTGTCCTGTGTTTCCTTTCTCTCTTCTGGAAGACTACCAGGAATATTGTGGACGATTCTGTTGGGTGAAGCATTCATTAGACCGTTGTGCCTCATAGCTGAGCTAGGTTTATTTGGGCTTTTGTTTGGTTTGGTTTTTTGTGTATTTTTCCTGTAAATTTGCTTTTAAAGAAAGGGGGAGAACAACCATAGAACTATGATGAAGACTTTATTTTCTTCATTATCTGCTCATCCTCTGCTTGAGATTTCCTCATAAGCCCTAAAATTTTAATATATGTTGCAA
This sequence comes from Regulus satrapa, assembly GCA_013396955.1. Lineage (NCBI taxonomy): Eukaryota > Metazoa > Chordata > Aves > Passeriformes > Regulidae > Regulus > Regulus satrapa. The sequence goes on along the minus strand of VWZN01016274.1, from coordinate 20,036 downwards.
AGCAATGTGATTAATAATTTATTAACTGGCTACTTCCTGGTAAATTGATAAGATTCTTTTTCACTGGAATAACAACTGTGATAACATTTTTCAAAAAGCTCTGTTCAAGGAGGAGCTTGTGTAATTTCGCTCTTGGAAATGCTTTGGAAAGGAAGACTTTTTAATTTAGCCAGATTAAGCAGTTTAAGGAGAAAAAGGCTTTAGGGTTTAATATGGGTGTGGAAAGTGAAAGCACATTTTCTAAGCTTTTCTTGTGTTTTGACACCCAGCATGTGAAAATCAATAAAATTTCAATTCCTCCTTTTAGTTATAATTTCTAATTAGAATGTAATGATTAGAGATTGTATGTTTTCTGAAATGACTGTCAGAAAATGATTTTTGAGTCTCTTCTCTCCCTCCCATTAAATGGAACATGATTTATCATTTTGCTTAATTGAGGCATTGTTCTGGAGAAACTCTGAAAAAAATTGCTAACTTACTGAATTGGAAAATCTCAGCCTTTTTTTTTTTTTGTTGTTGTTGTTGTTTTTTGTTAGTTTGTTGGGTTTGTTTTTTTTTTTTTTGTTTTTGAATTTTTTTTCCTTCTGGCATGATGAGATGGTGCAATATAGTGGTACAACCTATTTCCTAAAGGAAAATAAATAACTGAAGAATAGGTCTATCAATGGCTACTAAATACGTAAGTCCAGATGCAAACTCTTTCAAACCACAGTTTCTGGCTGCCAGAAACCTAAGTCTTTTTATTAGCAAAACAATAATTCTATTAAATCTGTTACTCAAGCATGTGCAACTCACCACTAATGGGGATGCAGTACTGGGGAAAAGCAGAATTTGAGTCTAGTCCTGCAAGGAGCAAAGTATTTTAGGTTCTGATGTTTTGTTGTTTGTTAGAGGTACTTTTCTGTAGAGGTTAATGGAGAAACAAAAAAGGATATTATAGTATGTGGCATTTTTTAAATATTCAAGAGAGTTCAAAAAGGGAGATGAAGAGCCTGGAGTCAAAGTGAAGTGGCTTTAGAAGGTATTTAAGGTTTTAACCCTCCCTTTTTAACCCTCCCTTGCCTTGGGCTCTGTTTCGTTCCTGGGCTCTCCTGCTGGGTCCACTGCTGTGCCAGCTTTCCCAAGGGTGCAGAATCTCAGGAACCTCCATACTCCTCAGCTAAACACAGTAGCATTTTTTAAAGGAAGGTCAGAGCTAGTATTTCAGAAACATGATTGGAAAGAGATGGGGCATGTAATTAAAACTCAGGAGTTGGTGACTTCTAGAGGCTGTCTACAGGGAGAAGTGATGAAGTTCTCCTGTGATTGTGTAGCCATTTATGAATTTCATTTCCTGTGGCTTGATAACTTAAACCTAACTCATCTTCCTTATATCAGTTTGTCTTTGGAAGAAGGAAAAACAAGGCTTGTTGCTTTGTCCTCCATTCACTCTCATTGCTTCTGCTGCAAGGCTTGAGCACCAACACTTGACATTGCCATTAAACCCTGCTGAGCCCTCTGTGGCCAGGTCCTGACTGTGGGACTCTTAAGAAACAGTTGGTGGAGGAAGTAGAATCTGTCAGATTTGTTCCAGCTGTAAATAGTTAATTTACCTAGCTTAAAAACTTTTTTAGTGCTGTATTTCTGAGAAAATAATTATACAAAGTCATAAATGTCAGGAAGCTGAGGCTGGCAAAGATTGTGAATGAGCAGTTCCTTGATGACGAGTGTAAAGCTGAG
>VWZN01016273.1:1990-25923 GCA_013396955.1 Regulus satrapa | reverse complement strand
GATTTGCGGCATTCTGCAACATAAATGGAGCTTTATGAGGGTCTCGGTTACCTTTGGTCAGAATTTATAGTTGGCAAAAAAGGTACAATAAACACTTTGGTCCTCCTCCACATGCTGAGGCAGCAGTGAAAGCTGCCTGACCTTTATCAGAGGGTCTTTGTGTGCATCCTTATCTCTTTAATGGATCAAATTTACAAGGAGGCTGGGTTTTTGCAGTGGAGGGAGTGCGACTATTGGCTAGTACAGAGTTACGGGCAGTCTTCTGTGTCTCACTGAAACAGCATCTGGCCATGAAGCCTCCACTTCACTCCAGACATCATTCAGTTTTTAAGCCTTGCTCAAGTCAGGTGCCAGATTAGCAAGTAGTCCAGCTCATGTTTTTCTCAACCAGCCTCATCAATTTTTCACTGACTTAAAAAAACACTGTGCAAATCTTATAATTTAACACACTAAATGAAATTAAATCCAAACAAGAATAACATGCTTCATTTTAAGAAGAAAATTCAAAAGCAAAATTTAAGTTTTCCACTGTTAAAGGTTAAAGATAACAGTGATTGATTGCATGTTGTCTGGTGGGGCTAAGACTGGGTATAACCTATTTAGCATAAATTATGTTCATTCAAAATGAAGCATTACACTAATAATGCACTAGCTGTCTGTGGTTTATATAATAGAATTTTCTGATGGAAAGCCTTATTGTCAGAGTAGGCAAAGCTCTGTCAGAGAGTGTAGATATAATTACTTTGTCTTCAAGCATACCAATCCTTTTAGCATATAATTTTTAGGATACCTTCGTTTTCTGGGGAATAATGCTTTTTGCCAAGTTGGACATGTACACAGCAAAATTGTATCCCGCCATAATGAAAACCAGAGCACCTTATGCTTCATTGCCATTGTTTATGTGGGTTGAGCTGGTAGGTGGTGGGAGAGGTAGAAATGCTTTGTCCATCTGTTACCTGTAGCAGTCTTACCACATGCTGACAATAAAAATAAAAACTTTTGTTAAATTTTTAGTGCCTCCTCTTCTTGTTTCATCAGTTCCATATTGTCACTTTCTTGACAGCACCTATCTGAAGGTGGACTCTCTCTACCTGGAGCATCAAATAAGCAATACTTTAGATTAATCTCTTTGCCTCTGTTTAATCAGAATTGTAGTTGCCACTCCCAAAAAGCTGCAATTCAACCTCCAGCCTCAACACTATCTCAGCTGCTGTATTTGCAATTTGAGGCCAACCTTGTTTGAGTCCTGAACTGCTCCTCCCCCTTTAACAGTATCAAAATGTGTACCTGTCCTTAAAATATGTACCTGGTGCTTAACAAGTTCCCTGAAAATTTCTGTTAATTTGATGCATCTTTCCAACTTTAATTCTAGCTTGTGTGAAAATTAGAAACTGCTGCCATGTTTTTTGCCAGAATTTTACTTTGAGTTTCATTATAGTTAAACACATTTCTTTATTAAGGTGAAACATGCATGTGAATGTGCAAAAGTTGAAGGAAATTTTAAGGGAGACGAGAATTAGTTGCAATAGAAAACTACAGAAGGAAGAGCAGGATGCTCTTGATGACCCTTGGTCTATGCTAGTAGAGGCAGAGAAGTCAGACATTGAGTTTAAGGGGGCAATGGTATTCACTGTTTTCTAAAATACTGTTGGTTTCCTATCTTGTCATCTTCTAAGATGTTTGAGAAATATCAATAGAGTGGACCAGGCCTTTGCATATTCAATTTTCTGTATTATCTGTTCAGAGTAATTAGGAGTGGCATATATGTATCTTCTTTAAAAAAAAAATCATTTATTTCATAGATAGGTAGCATTGTAGTTATAGAGATTTTTAGGACCAGTCAAGTATATAAATATAGATTCTGCTTAATAAAGGCTGTTTTGCTTGCACTGCTATGCTGTCTACAAACATCTAGGCATATGGCCACTCAGTTCTATTTTGGCATAGGTTTTTAACCATACTTAAATAACTTCATCTTTTCTCCTTGACTGGGTCACTTGAGCCTTTCCTTAGAACTTAACTAAAGCTTCCTGCCTGACATCAGGCATTGGCCAAGGATATTGGAAGGACACATTGGGCTCTGATCGGAGTTTCTGCTGAAGTTTATGGTAAATTGTGTTGACTTCAGTAGAAGTCAAATTGGGTCAATCATTTAACTTTCTTTGTACTCTAGAGGGGGAAAAATGGTCCATGCAATTGTACTACACCAGTAATTCATTAATAGTCATCCATCAAAAATTAAGTAAAAGTTTATTGTTCTCTATGAAAATGAAGAACATTTCCTAATAACGGGAAAATTTGCCTGTGCCTCGCCCAGGGATCATGATGACAGCAAGCCTCTACTTTGCAATTAAATGTTGAGCACTGCCAGATGCCAGACTTTGAGAAGAAGCTGAATTTTATTGGCAAATGGCATCTGCAAGCTAATTGTTTTCTGCAAGCTTCTAGTTGTAAAATAAATTGGAAGCTCTTTAGCTACATGGGTAATACCTGAATACAAATGACATATGTGACCCATCAGGACTGACTGTGAGACAATAGTGTGTCCACTTGAACAGCCATCACAAATCATTTCAATACGGAGATTACATTTAAACTAAAAGCCCCATTTGCCTTTTTCTGCAACTTAAATGTAATCTTAGCAAAAGCTAAGGGACAAATTAAATGAGAAAAATGTCATTATTTTTAAAGCTGTAATGCAAAACAACCTTCAATTGCTTTTCATGAGCCACAAAGGAATCATATTTGTCAACCCTAAACCAAACCTTAATTGGAGCACCTGTTGTTATCAAAGCAGAGCTGCTCTTGTGACAGCTTTATAAAGCTGAAACGGTTAAACTAAATCTGAGATGCTTAACCTGATGAAAACAATCAAGTACAGCAATCTAAGACAAGTGTCTACTATTTCCTGGAGTGAGGGAGTAAGCATTTCAACACATAGATTAGAGGATCAGATATTTTTTTTCTGAACTACCATTTTCATGATCTTTATCTTGCTTGACTCTGAGATGAAGAAATTTCACATTATTTGCATATTTCAAAACAAATATTTCTAGTACATTTACTCCATTTTTATATTTAAGAACAAACTTGACTTTTACAGTGTAAAGGGGTGGACTGCAAGTTGTATGCCGTCAGCTCAATTTAGCAGCTTATCTGCCAAGTCTTTGCCTCACTTTCAGGATTTTGATTTCAGGTTGGTGTGCCAGATGGCTTTTGGCATAATTCAACACCAAAAAACAGCACATGATGCCACTCTCAGCCCACCACTGATAGCTTACAAAATAGGGCATTGTTCGAGTTATTTGACCACATTCCAGGGCAGGGCATCCTGTGACTACTTATCATCAGGTGATGTCCAACCACTTCCCTAGAAGCAGGGTTTCAGTCCACATACTGGTTCTTGGTGTCTTGGTTTTAAAAGACAAAGGTGTCTGCTAAGGAAGGCAGGAGCCTCCCTTGGGATGGAAAATGAAATCCCCTCCCTCCTAATTATAATTTTGAAATTAAGAGGCTCTCAGGCAAAGATATGACAATAGCAATAACAGTTCTTTACTAGCAAGGGGAAAAAAAAAAAGATTAACAAACTACAACTTAATAGGAATATTAAAATAAAATGCAGTAGTACAGAACAAATACTGACAGAGTCAGGATACAACCTGACACGCTGTCAGTCAGGGTGTTGGTAGCTGTCCGATTAAATGGTGGCTGCAGTCCTCCTGGAGTGACAGATGTAATTCTGTTGAAGCAGTGGTCTTGTAGAAGGGTGCAGTCCTCCTCTGAAGATCCAGTGGTGGTGTAGAAGGGCCTGCTCTTCCTCTGGGGCTACAGTAGAAAATAAAGGTTGCTAGTGGTTTTCTGATTCCGAGATTTTATTCAGGTGGAAATGCCTGGGTCCTCCCCCTGGGTGGAGCATTTCACAATGGGATGATGTAATTTTATCAGTCACTCAATGGCCCATTAAACAGAAGATATCTTCCTGGACAAGGATTGGTGGTGGAAGAGATAAAGAACACTGCCTCTCCTGGGCTCAACAGATGGTGACAGTGCACATTCCCGGTCATATCCTGCATTGCAACCCACAACACTTTGAGAGACAAATGTCAGAATACCAAATACTCTACCCTTCCTTCTTTCTCTTATCTTTTATATCTGAGCAGGTGTCATATGGTATGGAATATCCCTCTGGTTAATTTGTGTCAGCTGTCCTGGCTATGTCCTTTTCCAAGATCTTTCCCACCCCCATCCTACTGGCCTTTGGAGGTGAGGAGAAATTGGAGAGACAGCACTGATAGTGTGCCAGCACTGCTCAGCAGTTGGTAAAACACTGGTGGGTTCACAAAACCTATCTGGCTCCCAATGCAGAGCACAGCGCAGGGAGGGCTGCTATGGGGCAAGTTAACTCCATCCCAGACAGACCCAATACATGGGGAAGAGGGTATATCCAGAGAGCACTTGCAGTGCAGGGTTGTGGATAAAATTGGCAAACTTGTTCTCGGTTTTCCTCATGATGATCCTAATCTCGGTTGGTTCTTGTATTTCATGAATTTGGGAGAGTTGAAAAGGTATTCTGTACTTCCAGCTGGGTATTCTCCGCATTTTAATGCATAAGTTTCTGTCTATCTCAATCACTTAATTGTATCTAAAGTTTTTATGTGTAGAAACTTCTCATGATATTGCTATGATGCTCATTCATGAGATAAAGCTTTTCTGGATGATGTCTTTACAATCCTTTTTTAATGCATACTAAATGGATTGTTCTCAAATATATTTCCTGAGTGGAATAATAAATCTTTGCTTTAGTAGTTTTTCACTAGCACTTTGCCCTACTGTGAGCTGCATTTAACTCTTAGAACAGTCTGATGATTTACTTTGAATTTACATTTGCTGATATTTTGACTTCTTCTGAGATAGTGATATGTTTTTGTGTTAAAATATATAGCTAAGATATAATTTTACAAGGTCATTCATGCAGAGAAATAGAACAATATTTTTCCTAAAGCATCATGCCTAAATTCCTATTAGTAACACTTTGCTCCTCACCTAAAACTTAATTCTAAATGTTGAGTTTAGGCAAGGAATCATTATAGACCAATTAAGATATTTAATTACCAATTTTCCATGAGAAAACTAGTGACTGAGTGTTAAATAATGTTTTTTTTATTCAGAAACCACTCTGAAATTATCTGATAAAAGTTTATATCCCTCTCTAGAAAATACCAAGTTAGATTCTTTTAACCTTAACTAAGTGAAACTATTCTCCATCTATATTTATCTCAGGCATTCATTCCCTTTGCAATTAGAAACACAAACTTGCACGAATGGGACATGCCAGCTGTTTTAAACACATTATCTCCGCTTAGTACTTAAGGGAAGGGGAGAAAAGGAAAAAAAGCATCTAGGTTTGTTGCCAGTATGCCCCTGGAGAAATTCCTTCCTGATGCCAGCTTTGGTAACTACTTCAGGGCTGCCTTGAAAATGAACCACTTAAGTTAAACATTCATTACAGGTTTTGTGTTCTAATATAATTTTTCTGGACCTGCATACTTCATACAATCCCATTTTAGAATCCACTATGCAGTAGAAACAGTCACTTTTCCCCATATTTTATGGTCTTTCTAAAATGATACAGTGAGGCTCTAATTTTGAAAGTTGAGTGCCAGGCTTATATCTATATTTACTTGATTTCTTTGGGTATCTGAAGTTGCAATTGAATCATGTTCTGTTTTAAAGCTAAGGAGAGTACAAATGCCCTGAACCTTCAAATTTCAAAATTTAGATTAATCAGTTGCACATATTAAATTTCTGGTTTTGAAGTGAAAGCTCTAAAAATACCTATGTTTCAGAGGAGGTGGGATGCACCATGTTTAGCACCATTTCCATTGATCTTTCATCGAGGGACTTATGGGTGGAATGATTTCTTGCACATACTTGTGTCTATAATTCTGTCGTATCCAGTAAACTGTCTTTGCTTAATTGATAGTCTTTTTCTCATTATAGGTTTTCTTAGTCTTAGCTGCCATGGTGTGGTTGCCACACAGTTACAAAACGCATTTGCCTTCAGTTCATGTCCTTAAGGTAACATCTCTTTCACAGAATAAGCTATTAATATATGACAGTGTATTTGAATTATGTAGGCTATTGGAGGCACTAAATTGACAGTACCTTTAAATTTATATCACAAGACAGTTATGCTGCTCTAAGGCCTGTGTTATGGAGGACAATTTGAAGAAACTGCTGTTGGCTGCTATTGGGTAAAGATGGGTTCTATTAGGTTCTATCCTCTTTTTTTTCTTTTTTTTTCTTTTTTTTTCTTTTTGAGGATAATTTCCTTCCTCCTTCATTACAAACAGCAGAAGTTTTTTGGTATATGCTATAATGGTATTTGAAATTGAGTGCATATGAGGCTGGAATATGACAGTAAGTGGGAGCTGTTTTCAAAGATTATATTCTTTCCTGTAGTTAAACTGCTTTTATTTGCTATGAGGAATAATGGTGAAATTAATTAGCTTTCATCTATAAGCATTGATTGAGGGGTTAGGGTTTAGGAGGTTATTTTTAATGCGATGCAGAAAGCTTGGGTTTCCATTTAATTCAGTTTGATGGAAAGTACTTGTACAGTAGGAGCCAAATTTCTTCAAGTTACCCACATTAAAACCATTTTTTGAGTTTTTATTCCCTGTTGAAATTATTTACTTATAAATGTTCTAAAATATGCTAAAATGTCCTAAAAATTGTTCTGCATTGGAGGTGGTATAAAAATTCTTGTGCCCCTAACTGTAGTCATGACTTAGAACTTTAAGATCAGAGTTTTACTGTGAGCCCAAACTGGTAGTTAGCTCTTTTTTTTTTTTACTTCCTCTACTTTTAATACTTCAATAACATTTAGCTGCTTTTTTTTAATTTTTATATCACTTCTAGTAAATATCAGAGCTAAAGAGAAGTAATAGCTTGATGGAGAGGAATTACTGAATCTTCACTAATTTCTGTGTTCCAGCAATCTGGAATTTTTCGGTTTTCTGTCTTGAATGGATACTGGAAAAATAACTGAAGAATTGAAAAAGCAATCTAAAGTGAGAAATGCAAGAATCTTGATCTGCTCAGACCTGTCATGCAAGACAAAGGAAGATGATCTCCTTCATGATTTAAGAGACCTACATACACTAAAACATGATCATGAAGGCCCTTCTACCATTCAAACAAAAGGCAACTGATTATTATAATTGGAGCTGGACAAATTTAACTAGAAAGCTAGAAATAAGCTTAGAATTTTGAAGTCATGATAGCCAGGCAGTAGATCAGCTAACCAGCTGCACTAGTTTATCACATTGGAAATCTTAAATTTTTAAGTATGCTGTTTTTTGTAAAAACTTGACCATCACTTTTAGACTTGAAGGTAAAATTAACTCAGGAAATCTTAGAGTATGAATTAATTCATACTAGACAATCAGAATGTGTTCATCTGGCCATTTATAGTGGACTATTTAGTTTCTGTGAACATAGTTGTAGCAATCATACATTTTTCCTGACCTTTTCCACCATACAAGGGAGTGTTTGCACTTGCTCAACTCCTAAAAAATGAGATGTACTTTCATCCCTTTCTTTTATGAATATCTCATTTTGTTTGGCAAACTTCTCAAATTTGTCCAGTCTTGCATCTTCCTGAAAGGATTAACTGAATAATTCATTCATCTCTCTGATAGATTTAGAGTAGTGTATTTATACTTAGGGACATTAACTTTTATTCTAAAAATAGACTGTGTATTACCAGTTAAAATATTTGATAAAGTATCTAGTCTCTGTTTTGATCAGGAGCATACTTTGTGTTCACTGCCTAGCTGTAAATGCTGGCAACTACTTAAAACTGTGAAGAATTGTGTCGTTATTCATAGAGAAATGTTTCTGTACTATTTGTGCTAGTATTGGCAGTGTTTTCACCCTCAATTGACTGTTTATGAGCAAATTATTGGTTTTTTTGGATATTAGAGAAGTTAATCAGTGAGATTCATTCACAGGTGCTTTATACTTTCCCCTAGATTTATAGACTAGTACCCCATGCCTTGCTATGGTGATTAGGTTATAGGGTATTATAAGTGCATAGAGGGGCATCTAATGGACATGTGACAGATACCTAAATGCTCTCTTAGGGGATTGTAGTTTCAGGCTATGATACTGTAAACTATACCTTTCAAGCAAATTTCTCTTCTGTGAAACTCTTTAGTCAAATGGCTGAGTGTCCAGAAAGATTAAGCTGTTTTTAAAACAAACTGAAAAAGGCATAACCCAGAACAACGGGCTCATGCAAAACATCAGAAGTGCTTTGTTAGTTCCTTTTTTCATTGTGCTGATTGCTGAAAATTCAGGAAGATGGGAACAGGAGTTTTTCATTACTTCACACACACAGATGGAGCAAGTAGTTAATGATAATTTAGAATAGAATCTCAAAATGTAAATACCTTTTTTATTTCAGCTGAATAAAAATGTGACTTTTACCCTTGGAGCAGATGTAGGCAGAAAGAGAGAAAGAGAAATTTAAGGAATTACATGCTATTTTTCTTCCTGGTTTACACCATCACTCCTAATGCACATTTGAATTTTAGTGTGGAGAAGGGCAATGATTCCCTCTTGCCATCAGTGCTGCAGGTAGTCTATTGTGTTAATCAGCCAGCAAGTATGAAATGCATGGGGAGTGATTATGCTATCATACACAATACAATCAGCATGAAGCACTTGTCAAGACCAATACATCAAAGTTTAATTCAGTATTTGAATGAATTGAGCAAAATGAAACATTCTGTTCTCAAAAAAACCCACAGCACCCATAGCAAGTCTTTTTTTTTTTCTGAAGACTGCATAGAGAAACCAGAGTGCATTGAGATATTCTTTTTATGAATAAAATTGCAACTTGTATCCAACTGAATGCCAATAGTACTTTTCCTTGGGACTCCAGGAACCTGTCTAGGAGCACAGGTGGTGTTTTCCTCAATTCCTTCAGTAGCAGGGAAGAATGCTGAAAGGAACAGGAAAGCACACCTGATCAACACAAGGTTTAAAGATTGGTGCTATCAGTAAAATTTTGGCTTTTCACTCATCAGGTGGTTTATACAGCATCAGGCCTGCTGGAGACGTGGGTTTTGCCTGTCTAAAAGGGAGAAAAGAATTCTAGCCCATGAGTTGGCAGGGCTGAATGAAAGGGCTTTAAGCCAGGTTTGACGGGGTAAGGAGATAAGACCAGGCTTGTCAGAGATGAGCCTGGGGGTGGCAGGCTGGTGTTGAGGATGAAATCAATAGCCCAGCTCAAGTGCATTTATACCAATGCAGCAGTGTGGGTAGCAAACAGGAGGAATCAGAGGCCACTGTGCAGCAGGAAAGCTCTGATAGTCATCATCACAGAAACATGGTGGGATGACTCACAAGACTGGAGTGATGGTGTTAAGGAATATGTTTAGTGCAGGTACCTCGGTTTGCAGCTGCAGTGCAAGCTGCTTGTGGTTGGAGAGTTTGTGCTGTGTAAGGCAATTGATCTACATAGACTCCATCAATCAGAAGGCTAAATATGATTATTTATTAAGATCTATATGAAGAGCAGAAAGTAATACATGCTGACAGGCAGGCAGCAGCCGACAGTGCCGCTAGGAGAGTCTCTGTCCAAAACATCCAAAGTACATTGATAAGACACTTAACATACATTGGCTAAATTCTATAAACATCTCTATTGTTATGGAGAATTCTCCCCAATTCTCAAAAACATCCCAGAGCCAAGTCTGGCTTATGTGGCAACAGCTGCTGGTTGAGCTCTGAGGGGCAGGAGCCTGAGGCTGAGGCAAGAGGTGATGAACTGCTGACCCTTTGTATAACAAAGGACACAGGGACCTGTGGCTAAGCCAGAGGACTGGACACCGAGAGACACAGCAGGAGCTGAGAACCCCCAGACTGTCCCGCACTTATACCATGAGGGTATAAAAGCCCAGTGGTTCCTTTGTTTGGGATCCCTCCTTGGAGGCACCCATCTGATTTTTGTTTTTTTTTTAATTAATGCACCAAGATTAAACTATTTGAAGGATCTGAATGTCTGAGAGTCTGCTATGGGAAATCTGGGGTCAAGCCAGTAAGGAAACCTGGTCTGACTGTATGAGTATGGGGGATATAGCTGCAAAGGGGCTTCGGTTCCAGCTCAGGGGGTGTGAAGTTGAGTACCAGAGTGGCTCCTGGATGGTCAGACAGGGAAGATTCCTTAATATTTCAATGGATGGCTCCAAGCTTTTCAGAAGGGACAGGTGAGGAAGGAGAGGTGGTGGGGTAGGTCTGTACATTAAGGAATGTTTTGACTGTATAGAGCTCAAGGATAGTAATTATAAGGTTGAGTTCCTATGGGTGAGAATCAGGGAGAAGGCCAACAAGGCAGAGATCCTGGTGGGAGTCTGTTATAGACCACCCAACCAGGATGAAGAGGGGGATGAACTGTTCTAGAAGCAACCGGTTGATGTTTCACAATCATCAGCCCTTGTTCTTATGGGAGATTTTAACCTGCCGGATGTCTGCTGGAAACTCAACACAGTGGAGAAGAGGCAGTCTAGGAGGTTCCTGGAGTGTGTGGAAGAGAACTTCCTCATGCAGCTGGTGAGCAAGCCTACCAGGGGTGGGGCCCTGCTAGACCTGCCATTTGTGAACAGAGAAGGGCTGGTGGAAGATATGGTGGTCAGAGACTGTCTTGGGCACAGTGACCATGAAATTATTTTGATTATTAGTGAAGTAAGGAAGGGGATCAACAAAACCTAGACCTTGGATTTACAGAGAGTGGAATTTGGCATGTGCAGGAAACTGGTTCAGACAGTACCCTGGGAAAGAGTGCTTAATAACAAAGGGGCCCAGGAAGGCTGGACATTCTTTAAGAAGGACATCTTGAAGGTTCAGGCTGTGCCTCTGTGTCAAAAAGACAAGCCTGAGGGGAAGAAGACTGACCTGTCTAAACAGGGAGCTTTTGCAGGAACTCAAGAAAAAAAAGAGGGTTTATGACCTCTGGAACAAGGGGAAGGCCACTCAGGAAATGTTTAAGGATGTCGTTAGGTCATGTACATAGAAAATTAGAAAGGTGAAAGCTCAACTAGAACTCAATCTGGCCACTGCTATGAAAGATAGCAAAGTGTTTTCATAAATACGTCACCAGGACACCAACAAAAGAGGGCCAAGGAAAATCTCCATCCCTTATTGGTCGTGGGGGGGAACATTGTCACCAAGGATGAGGAAAAGGCTGAGTTACTTAATGCCTTCTTTGCCTCTGTCTTTAGCAGCAAGACTGGCTATACTCAGGGCAGCCAAACCTCTTAGCTGGTAGACAGGAACAAGGAGCAGAATAGACCCTCTGCTATCCAGGGGGAGGTAGGTAGTGATCTGGTGAGACACTTAGACACTCACAAATCTATAGGGACAGATAGGATTCATCTGAGGGTGCTGAGGGAGCTGGCGGAAGAGCTTGCTAAGCCAATCTCAATCATTTATCATCAGTCCTGGCTAACCATGTAGGTCCAAGGTGACTGGAGGTGGGCCAATGTGACACCCATCTACAAGAAGGGTCAGAAGGAGGATCCAGGGCCTTTCAGCCTGACCTTGGTACCCAGGAAGGATATGGAACAGATCATCTTGAGTGTAATCATACAACATGTACAGGACAACCAGGGGATCAGGCCCACCAGCATGGGTTTAGGGAAAGGCAGGCCCTGTTTGACCAACCTGATCTTTTATGACCAGGTGACCCACCTAGTGGATGAGGGGAAGGCTATGGGTGTGTCTACCTGGACTTCAGTAAAGTCCTGCATACTGTCTCCTACAGTATTCTCCTTGACAAGCTGGTAGCCCACAGCTTGGACAGGTGCACTCTTTGCTGGGTTAAAAACTGGCTGGATGGCCAGGCCCAGAGAGTGGTGGTGAATGGTGTCACATTCAGTTGGTGGCCAGTCACTTATGGGGTTCCCCAGGGCTCAATACTGCAGCTAGTCCTGTTTAATAGCTTTATGGATGATCTGGACAAGGGGGTCAAGTGCACCCTCAGTAAGTTTGCAAACAACACTAAGTTGGGTGGGAGCATTGGTTTGCTGGAGGGTAGTAAGGGTCTGCAGAAAGATCTGGACAGGCTGGATGGATGGGTTGAGAACAACGGTATGAGGTTCAAACAGGCCAAGTGCCAAGTCCTGTACTTGGGTCACAACAATGCCATGCAGTGCTACAGGCTAGAGGCAGATTGGCTGGAAAGCAGCCAGTTAGAAAAGGACCTGGGAGTGCTGGTTGACAGCTGGCTGAACATGAGCCAGCAGTGTGCCCAGGTGGCCAAGAAAGCCAATGGCATCCTGGCCCGTATCAGGTCCAGGGCAGTGATTGTTCCCTTGTACTCAGCACTGGTGAGACCACACCTTGAGTACTGTATCCAGTTCTGGGCCTGTCATTACAGGAAAGACATTGAGGTGCTGGAGTGTGTACAGAGAAGGGCAATAAAGCTGGTCAAGGGTCTAGGGAGTAAGTCTTTTGAGGAGAAGCTGAGGGTGTTTATCCTGTAGAAAAGGAGACTCAATGCAGATTGTCTCACTCTTTAAAACTACCTGAATGAAGGTTCTAGCCAGGTGGGGGTAGGCCTTTTCTCCCAGGCAGCCATAGCAACAGGACAACAGGGAATGGCTGTTGCCAGGGGAGGTTCAGGTTGGACATCAGGAATAATTTCTTCACCGAAAGAGTGTCAAGCATCGGAATAGGCTGCCCAGGGAGGTGGTGGAGTCACTATCCCTGGAGTTGTTCAAGCAACATCTGGACGTGGCACTTAGTGTTCTGGTCTAGTTGAAATGGTAGAGATTGGTCAAAGGTTGGACTCAATCTTGGAGGTCTTTTCCAACCTAAATGATTCTGTGATTCTTGTTGAGATCAGCACTTAAGTGCTTTGCCAATCTTCGGTACTTCATAAAATCAACTGTTCAATTGGAGCATTCTCCAGTGGGACTTCTCAGTATGCTTTGTTCTATTGGAGATCTCTCCATTCCTGGAGGAGGGAGGTGGATTTGCCAGTCATTCTGAAGGCATTTTTCCTTCTTTTCAAGAAGCAATAAATATCATATACTACTTATTTGAGGTTTCTAAGTGGCTGTTGCACTTTAAGAGGCTCCCACTTTAAAATCCTTTGCTAACACTTCTTTTTTACAAGAATCATAGTTTCTGTCTCCTATTATTGTTTATTTTCTGGCACTTCCGGTGCAGGAAAATGATGCTTTTGTAGTAGAATTGATTAGGCTCAAATGGGGCATGGTGGCAAGTTTGCAGTGAGTGCTGAAGCCAATTTGTCTGTTGCACAAAGGGAATGATCTCATTTACCTGGCTCCACTTTCTTTGAAATAATAAAATGTTACCAACCTTGTAGCTTTTGGGTTTTTAGTTTTTTTAAGAGACATGCATTAATATGCAAACCATTCTGTGACTATGATTCTATGATTAATGGGAAGACCAAAGGCATGTCAAACATGCATCAGTTTCTTGCATATTTTAATTTTGCAAATAAATAGATTGATCTTAAGTATACAGCAAAATTCTAAGGCCAAGGCCAAGTTTCAGCTACTGATTACACAAGTATTGTAAATAAGGAAATGCTAACCCAAACCAGGGCTATTACAGTAGCCCTGACAAGATAGCATAAGATTTCTAGGAAAAGCATATTTCTTCAGAAGACTGCAATCAGTCTAACAGCTGTACGCTAGATTTTCAGTCATGCTCAGTGTCCTAACCCCAACTAAAATTGTTACCACCACCACCCTCTCATTTACTGGGATAAGAGTAAGATATGAAAAGTGAGCAATGCCTAATCTCTTTGGAGAGTCTGTATACATTCTTTGCACTTTCTTTGACTTCATGAATACATGCATACACAAGATGTATAATTATTACAACACCTACTTTTACAGTGACTAAATTAATGTTTTTTCAATTTGCATGTTTAAATCCTGACCAGTGTAAAGGCATGCTGTTCCTTTCTCCCTCGTGAATTCATAGGTATGGATGTCTACTGAAAAATACAAAAGTACTGCTGTTCCCTCTGTATGTACAAGGCATGCATTCATTGTATAAAGCAGTAATGTAACCTATTTCTTTGTGGTGTGAGGTCCACTAAAAATAAATTACAATCATGCATTTTCAAAGAGGGCTATTTGAACAAAAGATCTGTTTTGGCAAAGCTGGCTTTTTCCAGGTCAAAAGGATTAGTGTTTTTCGAACCAAAATAGGCAATTTCTCACTCCATTATGAAAGTTCTAATATTCATTCCCTTGTGAAATTAATATCAAATTGCAGTCACAGAATGACTTGTATTCCAGTGATCTTCTGGGGGGGAAATTTTGTATATTGGTTTGTGATATTTTGCCACTGTGCTGTGAGGAGATTTGCATTGGAAAGACATGGGTCACAGTCAATGGATCCAAATCAGAACCTTACTTTTGGTTTAGTTTGGGGGAGGGGGAGGGAAAGAAGGGGATGTGACAGCCTTCTGAGATCTGCTATAAAAAGATATTTGGTGCCTGGGGAAAAAGAAATAGAAATGTGAGCTGTGTTATAAAACCAGATATATAAAAACACATTCTCTGTTTTGGTCTTTTTTTTTTTTCATTTAATGAGGCATTCTTTCATATTGGAGGTGACATCATTAAATCTAGTTAAACAGGTAAACTTACTTGGGAATGCCAGGAATTTATTTTGGCAAACTTCTTTTGAGTATAAGCTGTTGCAAACAGCAGTTTCCAGGCTGAGGTCACAAGAAAGGGATTTAGATATGTTCCCCACAAATTAATTACAGCTAGCTGCTGTTCATTTTTCCATAAGCCTTATCTGTAGTATGGGGTAAGTGTGATCAGTAGTTTCTCCATATAGAAGCCATTAGGCAGAAAATAGAAAATCTTTTGAGGGCATTGTAAGCTTTCAGGCTGGTGGTGATGGCTTCCATAGAGCAGCATCAGAGCGAAATAGGAACAATATCCTTCAGGCTCCTTTGTTAAGTGGTTTGTGTGGGGTTTATTAGAAATACATTTGTCCTTGTGTTCATTTGCATAAAAATAGCATGGATTTCTGAGGCTTCCTCTTTAAACCAAAGAAGTTTTTAAAGGATTTTGGTACTTTGGAGTATCTCTTCCCTTTTCTGCCTTTTAGATGTACCACATGCATAGTGAAGTCTCTGAAGAAGGCAAGTAAATTCCTTTGCTTCTAGTGGTGTTTCTGAGATGCAGAAAAAGGCCACTCATTTTGTAGGGGCACACTGTAATCAGTAGTGTGAACTCCACCTTGCTGGATGATTGAAATATTTGTTGCATGTGGTTAAGATATTCCACTTTGCTTTTGCTTCAGTCTGAAATCACTGAGAATCTGGTTACAGAGTATTAAATTGGCTTTAAAAAAAAATTTTAGATGCTGAGAGGTACATTGACTTTTCAGTGCCCTAAAGTAATAATTCATTTATAAAATAAATAAGACAAATATAACTATTCTAAAAGGCTTTCCAATATGCCTCATTTTCTGTTTTGTTTTTTATTTTGCAAGAAATATAGTCCTTTGTCTAGGCCAGTACTGAATGCATTGATGCTTAATAAGAAGAACCAGTTGTAATGCCATTCAGAATGACTTGGACAAGCTCAAGAAGTGGGCCCATGAGAATCTCATGACATTCAACAAGGCCAAATGTGAGGTTCTGCACCTGGGTTTGGGGCAACTCCTGGTACCAATATAGGCTGAGGGATGAAAGGATTGAGAGCAGCCCTGCAGAGAAGGACTTGGGGGTGCTGGTGGATGAGAGGCTGGACATGAGCCAGCAATGTGTGCTTCCAGCCCAGAATGCCAATCGTATCCTGGGCTGCATCAAAACCAGTGTGGGCAGCAGGGCAAGGGAGGTGATTCTCCCCCTCTACTCTGCTCTGGTGAGGCCCCACCTGCAGTGTTGCCTCAAATTCTGGGGTCCCTCTTACAAATGGAGAGGGGATAGTTTAGACAAATCCCTGGCTTTCCAGGTTTCTGGCAGTAGGCAGTAGCTTTATTGAGGTGGCCAGCACCCCAAAACCCACTCTTGCTTACAAGTTCTTAATAATGACCAATTGCCCATTACAACATGAATTATTTATTTGAACAGGCCAAGGAAAACAGACATAAGACAAACAGATTACTTACTACACAGGATAACACAAAGAGCTACTAGTAGATAAAAATACAGTGCATGATAATAAAGGTACCTATGTTACAGCTAGCAAAGATACGGGGAGATAAGCTTTTGCGGTATCAGGCATGAAAGGTCCTGCCACAGTCCCCAATACAGGAAGAACATTGACCTGTTAGAGTGGATCTAGAGGAGAGTCACAAAGATGATCAGAAGGCTGGAGCACATCTATGAAGACAGACTGAGAGAGTTGGGGCTGTTCAGCCTGGAGAAGAGAGGGTTTCGAGGAGACCTTGCAGCAGCCTTCCAGTACTTAGAGGGGGCTTACAAGAAAGATGGGGACAAACTTTTTTAGTAGACCCTATAATAATAGGACAAGTGGTAATGGTTTTAAACTGAAAGAGGGTAGATATAAGGAAGAAGGTTTTTACAATGATGGTGATAAAACACTGGCATAGGTTGCCCAGAGAGGTGGTAGATGCCCTATCCCTGGAAATATTCAAGGTAAGGTTGGATGTGACTTGGAGCAACCTGATCTAGTTTGAAGATGTTCCTATTCATTGCTGGAAGGTTGGACTGGATGACCTTTAAAGGTCCCTTCCAACCCAAACCATTCTATGATTCTATTCTATAATTTGACTTTGGGGAGTGAAGTGGGTTGAACAATGTGTCTAAAGGAAGTAATATGATTTGATTTTAAAAGTGTAGGAACTCAGAGCAAGGAGAGTATCACTCTGACTGCTCTGGAGCATCCTGGTCCCCAGGAAAATACTAACTTTGACCCTCATCCATGGAGAAGAGCTTCCAAAAATACCTGGATAAAACAGAATCCATAAAAGAATAAGATAGATAATAGAAAGTAGTGTAGTGTGTCACTGGGGTGAGAAACTTATGTTTTAGAGAGTTAACATGGAGTCAAGATGGAGGGAACAGGGCATTGTCTCTAGTGCTTCTTCTTCTTCATGAACTCCATGTCCTGCACTGTTGGTAACACAAAGGTGATTGGCTAAGATCTGCCGTGGTTTTTAGTTATGTAGGTGGATGAGAAATGGTAATTGGTAAAGAAAGAAAACTAAAATAGATTTCTATTATTAATTGGATAAAAGTGATTATGAAAGACTTTGAAATGGTGCACTCCAGGGCCATTTTGAGCCATTTTGGTGGTGGGTTTCCCTGAGCATTGAGTCCAGTTAGGAGAGTGCCAGGTTTTCTGATAATGTATTAATAAACAAGAAGATCGAGAGCATAACGAGTGTCTGGATTCTTCTTCCTGAAACAGAACTGAGGTAAACAGGACTCCCCTGGATGGGGAGTACCCAAAGGCACCCAGGGGCCGACTCCCACATAAAATAATTTTTTTAAAGAGTATTTGCTTTATTTACTCATATGGCACTTAAAAAAACCAAAAAGACAAAACCTCCCAAAATCACAAAAAAAACAAGCTGCATGTTCTCCTGTATGTAACTACTGTGTAGTAATAATGTGCATTACTGTAGTGGCTCTCTGGTGTTCTTCATTGTACCATATCATATTTTCTTGTGGTTTCAAGATTTCTTTGATATTGCTTCCTCATTCCATGTCAGTTTGAATAGCAGTGACTTGAAGCCTTAAGGATGAAGCTCTGTTTTTCCACTGGCTCCTGTGCTGTGGCATACCAATATACTGAGTTTCTTTATAAATTAATGTGATGTGACAACCTGTGTTTTGGGCATCTATTTTGCATTCTTAGCAAAATAATGCTTGAATATGAGAATTCTAAATTCTTGGAAGAACCAGCTACATTTTATTCATTTTTTCATTCAGCCTGTCATGAAGATTATATAATTTTAATATATTCTTTTAATTTTATTCTTGGGGCCATCTTTTGCAGGGCCAGGAGTTGAACTTTGATGAACCTAGTGATTCCCTTCCAACTCAGAATATTCTGTGATTCTGTGAAATCTCTTTTAGTGTACAAGGCATGTTCTTAATGAGCAAATGAACAGTACTTTCAGTTGTATTCATGCTTGTGTCAAAGGTCACCCCGAAGAAACAGCTGATTTAGAGAAAAATCTTTCCATTTGAAAATTGTTGCTAAAGACCCTTATGTATTTATGCCTGCCTTGCTCTATAGTGTCAGGAAGTAGGTTCTAAAGTGATGGTCCCTGTGAAATGCCAGGGCAAATTAGCTTTCCCTTTGAGCTCTGTATGCAAAAAATGTAAGACAAATTTTCTAGTGAAACCAAATAACTGAAATAGGCAGCAAAAATATCTTATTCCTATTACACTGCACAAATCTAGTCTTTACTGGATCTCTACTTCTGCTGGGTTTCAAGTGTGGAAGTATATGTTTAGAAAATGCATGTCTTACTAATGCAATTATTTGGCTCCTGTAATGGGAAGCTGGAAGATACACAGGTTTTGTACAAAAATTAGAAGAAAAACTTGAGTTTCCTGCTGTAACTTTATGTGAATTTTTGTTTGCTTTTGTCTGGTGGGCCAGACATTGTCAACTATGAATTTCTGAATAAAAAAGACCCATTTAATGCCTTTTAATTGAGAAGACTGGCTTGATACAGTCTTTAAACTGCTTTGGATGTGCCACACCAGCTCCAAGATTCTGCATCAGGAATTCAGTCTGCCTGGTGTCAGGCATAGTTGAGAAACAAGCAGTGTAGCCTTAGAGGGGAGGAAAAGTGTTATAGAATAAAAGTTTGCAATTAGCCATTGGCTGCTGCATTTTTAGTAAAAAAACCTAATTTAGCAATTTTCTTTAAAATCAGGTGCTCTGTGGATGTGTATAGTCTTAAATCCCCACTGCAAGTTGGAGCAGAAGGTCATTTGGCTAACACAGCTGAAAAAATGGAATGGTATGGATGTTTGTCCCTGGGAAGATGGAAACCATGGAAATGAGCTGCCAAATTTAACCAATGCTTTGCCTCAGGGCGCAAATGCTAACCAAGGTGAGCCTAAATATATGCACTGACTGCAACACATAATATAGCATCTATCTTATATACTTGAGCCTTGCAGCAGAATACAGCAGTCTTTCTTGGGACAAGTAACTTTCTTGTTGAGGATTGACCAGCGAAATTTATTTTCATCGATAATGCCCTCACAGAAAGGATAAATAGGGTTTACTTTTGTGCTGGGGCTGCAATGTTTTTAAAGCAAGTTAGGTCTTCTAACTTTTCACTCAGTCCTTCTAAGTAATTATTGCATAAAAATTGAATGTCCCTGAAGTATGTCATGTAAAAGCCTGTTGTTTCTTAGCTTGACTATAGTCTTATATCCCTTCTGGTGTTGGGGTTTTATTTTTTGCAGTTACAAAGCCTTTGATACTTAAAGGGAGAGCTGTTGTGACTGCATTAAACTGAGTATGTGAGAAACTAAAGCAGCAATTTGTGGGATGTTCTCTGTGTTGCGCAGTCTGCATTGACAGGTGTGGTGGGGGTGCAGAGGCAACACTGCCTTCTTGGAGGAGGTGTCCCTTCTTACTTGATATCATGCTTTCTAATCTAAAATGGGATTATTAAACCTGACAGAAGCCTTCCCCAGCCATCTTCAAGAAAGATTGCCACTTTGCTAATAACTCAGGAAGATTAAGGTTATTTACCTGGTAAAAAAACCCCTCATAATAATAAAATCTCTCAATATTTTGATACATATTTAATAAAAGTTAAAATAAAATGCTTGTGAAAGGTGGTAGAGTTAGACTTAGATTTTTTCCTTGCTTCTTTCTCTTGGAAGTTTACCTCTGAAGGAAATAGACTTGGTTCATGTTTAAATCTTGCAGCTAGCTGCAGACAGAAGTTCATGTAACATGTAACTTCCTACAGAGGTGTTTGGCTTTCTGGATCTCGTGATGTTCAGACCAACCTGGGCATGCTAGTAGCAATTCTGACATGACATTTTGACATTCACAGACGCAGTACCATGTCGACAGAGCACTTTTGTCATAGGAAGATGTCCAATAAAGGATTGTCAGTCCCATGGCCTCAGTACCTTGCTTTCTTTGCAGTATTTGTATTTTTTTATGACAAAAATGTATACAAGTGCTCAAGGTAATCTCACTTCTCAAAGAGAACAACTAAAAATATTTTATGTAATGTTTATCTGTCACTCATCCTAGTGGCTCTGTGTCTGAGAAAGAGAGAAGCTGGGGATGCTTGAGTAGCTGTGTGCCATGTACTTTCTAGTCTGTTTTTAAGGGAATTCTGTACATGCTGTTTAATGTCCTTCATGTCTAGATGTTCCCTTTGCAATGTCCTATTTAGCATTAGCCATGATGGTTTGTAGATCTCTGAATGCAAAGTGAATGGCACACACTTTGCCTAAGCTGTTGAGTAACAGGATGTGAAATGTCCTCTCTGGTCTGCTCCTTGCAGAGTGGATCAAGGTAGACTGCCATCAGTTAAGGGTTGGTGAATAGGCAGAAGACAAGAATACTGTGAATGACTGATTCACATATGAATGAATAAAAGCTGATACAGCTTTCTGAATTTCTGAAAATGACAGATTCATCAAACAGGCCACATCGGACGGTGTTCACTAGAGCCATAGAGGCATGCGAATTGCACTGGCAGGACAGCCACTTACAGCACATTATCAGCAGTGACCTATACACCAACTACTGTTACCATGACGACACTGAAAACTTGCTCTTTGACTCTCAGGGGTGGCCCCTCTGGCATGGTAAGTGACTAAACTGGAAAGATGTTTCCATGACTTGCTTTGTTCAGTTTCTATGGCATTATTTGTTTTTCTTTTCTGGGGGGAGGGAAGGAGCTAAATGAAAAGCCTGGCAAAAAGAACAGAGGCTCCCTTGAAATGTTGGCTCATAAATAGTCCTTTAACTCTCTTGCAAAGTTTTAAAAACAAAACAAAGGAAACAAAAAAGCTCTTTTGAGTAACCTGGCATAACAGGCTATTGCAGACATGGAAGCATTGCTATTCCTCAATTATTGTCTCCATTTTAGAACATGTTCCTACAGCCTGCGCGAGGGTGGATGCATTACGATCTCATGGATACCCACGAGAAGCACTGAGGCTAGCAATAGCTATTGTTAATACATTAAGGAGGCAGCAGCAGAAACAGCTGGAAATGTTCCAGACTCAGAAGAAAGGTAAATGCGGGGAAGAGAGAAGGGCAAAGGACATGACAAGGTGACAATAACACCGGACTGGAACTTTGCATGATAAAACTGCTTTTGAAACTAAAGCAAAAGAGGTGACTTTAATTCTTCAGTCCAAACAATCATAGTGGTAGTGTCACATTCTGGATGTTGGAGGGTTTTTTAAAGCGGGATTGTGAGATCTGCAGGGCAAGGCCTTCTGCAATATGTCTAACATGATGGGGCCGTTATTCCAATCAGAGGTTTTGGTTACACAGTGTAAATATTCATCCTGTGTAATCTATAGGCTTTTAAACAGAGATTTGCATTTGGAATGTCAGGTATTTAAAATAATTTTTCTCCTCTGACATGTAATTTAGCATATCTATATATTTCTGAGGTGGAAGTCTAAAGTTGACAAGGCAATCTGCACTACAGAAATTTATCCAGTTTGGCAGTTTCTTCCAAAAGTCTCTGATGATGCTTAAAACTTTAGTGAATTCACATCACTGGAAATAACATTTTTGAAACACTGGCTTTAGAAAATTCTCTGTGGTGTTCCTCTAAACACTACCCCTATTTTCTGAAGGAACATTCTTCCAAAAATAATCCTTCACTGAACTTTGTCATAGGTTTGGAGAGGTAGTGGAAGAAGAAAGGGGTAACTTTGTGGTTAAAAATGCATGTGGAAAAATTAAAATAACATTCTTAGCTACTACAAGAAAACCTTTAATTTAAATTTTATTTTAGATCTTTCTTTCTACTTTTAACTATGTGGATCCTCATTCATTGTAGGCAAAAATACCAGTGTGAAGTCACACGTGTAAATTTTTTAACTGTATGTGCAGGTGTTTTCCCAGAAATGTTCATTTAGAAATTGAAGACAAGGTAGATACCTGACTGAAAAAAAACCACAAACATTTGGCAGTTCCTATGTGCCTTTATTTCACAATACCCAAGGAAGAAATTTTGAGCACTATTGTGGATCCTAGATTTGAACCAAACTTAAAAGCACTTTGCATTTTTACTTAGGAGGATTTTTTGTAGTCTTTTAATAATGTAATATATCTTTCCTTAACATGAAGTTTGTAATTTCTATGTTGTTACTCACTGTTTTGTTTTGTTTTTTTCAGTCTTATGTTTGAAATTTAAACAATTTTGTTTTAATAGTGCAAAACATACTCGTCTTCTTTATAAGCAGAATAATTCTGCAGCTACAGTTTCAGTTCAGCAACCACCATATGCTTCTACTTATCTTTAATTCATATTACTGATCTGACATTTGTGGAACCAGTTGCATAATTTCAGCTAAATCTCTATATGAATGGAGTACTGAAGCCTTTGTTTGGCATGACACAAGTGAAGCTCATAACTAGACATAATAAATGAAATGGAATATAAGTGAGTCAGTAACGTCATTGATATTAATCCTTTTTGGTAATATTATGTTCTGCTTAATGTAATTTTTAGCACATGCTATTTGTTAGTAAGACAATTATTTACTATATTGTTTATTATATTACATATCACTTGATTCTTCAAAAAAAGCCACTGTCCTGAACACTGAGTTCAACAGTGTGGTTGTTTCATTTTGTAGCTCCACACATTTAAAGGCAAGAAGCAAGTTTTTAAAGCTTTGTGATAATACTTACGATTACTCATAAAGATGGCACTTTGTGAATGAGAGAGCACAGAGGCAGGTACAAGTTCATGTGCAATAAGCAAAGAAACAGAGCACCTGTAATGGCTTGTATACAATTTTAAATGGTCACCCATCATGCACCTGATCTCTCATAGTTCAGTTGTGTATGTGTCTAGGAGAAAAAGCTGGGGAGTTGAAAGGGAACTATTGCCATATGATTCTTAGTTTAAAAAGGGATTTGAGTAATCTCTAGCATCTTCTACCACAGCGACACTTCAATTCATTGTGCTAAATAATTTTTTCATGTTGTAACTGATTGATGGATGAGGGCTACAAAAGAAAGTATCCATTAAGGTATTTGTTGACTGAAACTTTAGAATGACAAAAAAAGCACTTAAAGGACAATTTTAAAATTTTATACCTAATTTAAACACATGATCCTTTTTTTTTCTTCCTTTTTAAATTAAGAACTGTCATTGTGAGTTTATTACTTCAACAAATATTCAGATGCAATAAGTTCATCTTTTATTTATTAAAACGGAACATTTCAGAATATTTTCTTTCAGTGCCATTAGCTTCACTTAAAACGTGAAAATGGTACTGCATCTTTTGAGTGAGGAAACAGTGGTGAGTATTTTACCAAAAAAAGTCTTTGCTATAATTTTTCAGCAGACATTTTAGAAGTTACTGGTATCAAGTTAGAGATTTCAAAAGATACTGCAATTGAAATTTTTGACCCATAATGTACTTTACTAGTGCTCAAAATGTTTGGCCTTTGTCCATTTTCTTTTTTTCCTCTTTTAACATATTTTAAAAGCGAAATGAATTCACACTGAGAGATGTTTTTTTTCCTTCTAAGCAGAAGAGAATTTTAATCCATTTTACTTCTATATATGTTTTTTTTTCCCTCCCTCCTCCCTCCATCTTTTTTGTCACAGAACTTCTTCAAATAGGAGTAACCTCAATAACAAATCTTGAAGGTTGGGTGGGACATCCTTTGGATCCAGTTGGCACCCTCTTCAGTAGCCTGATT
>VWZN01016269.1:910008-924209 GCA_013396955.1 Regulus satrapa | reverse complement strand
AGTTGCAGAACATAAATACAAAAATGTTTAAACTAAATGTTCCCAAGGCGTCTCTCAGTGTTCATGTGATCCTCAGTGCTCAAAGGCTTTCAGAAAAAGCATGGAAATGAAAGTATTTCTCAGTTCTTATTCCTTTTAAAAGATAGTGCTGATTTTATTTCTCTACTAATGCATTAAATAGAAAATGCTTCTTTGCTTCCATTTAACTGTTCTAAATTAAAGCTTCAAAACATTCTTTTCCTGGTCTACACTCAGTAAAGAGCATAGCTGTGTGCAGGACATAAGAAACTATGCTTGGGAGTGACTGATGGTTGTTGATGAAATCTCAAATAAAATAGAGAAATTAAGGTTGAACTTCCAGGAAGTAATTAGGGTGTTTAAGTGCCTAGACCTGAACTTTTGATGGACTTTAATGAGGCTTTTAATGAGACTTTTAGTAGGCATACATCAATATGCGATGCTCATAAATTTTACCATTCCAAGATTCTGCTTGGATAATGGACATAACACTAATTATTTCACTGAAATATCCATTTGTCACAAGAAGCAAAGACAACCTGTTGTCTTCTTACCCATTCTCCTCTTCTTAGGTCCATTTACATGTATCTGGATTTCTAAAGATCTTTCATCATAACTCATAGCTTTAAACTCCTCACAGTTCTTGTTCAGCAGTTTTTTTCTAGTGTTTTGTTTTAAGTTTTCTCCTCATATCAGTGTGGAAAGTTTAACAGTCTGGCAGTTTAAGCAGAGTCTCATTTTACTGTGTGTCTGTTTTAACCCTTGGTCTGGAAAAAAATGCTGCAGCTTTTTGGGCATGTGCCAAAATAAGGAACGGAAAAGTGCCAAATTCTTAGTTTTAAAATAAGACCAGCAAAAGTGTATGAAATGATTCATCACTTCCTGGCAAGTGTAATTTTCACTGCAGTCACCAATCTCCATCTACTTGCACCCTTGAAAGATGTGCTAAGTGTTACTGCAAGTTCCAAAAGTTATTGTTTTAACTGAATAAAAAAAAAAATTAAAAAAAAATTAGAGCATCCCAGATGTGTGTTTTAAACAGGAAATTATGTTGATTTCTGGGACTCTCAGAGCTGCCTTCCTTTAGATTGGCCTGCAAGAAATGTGTCACAATGGTGTAAGGATGGAATAAGCTGAATTTATGGCAGTGGCTGCACAAAGGAAAGTATTTCAACTGGTTTAGCTATTGCTTGTCATTGTTGGAAGCTGACTGCTCAAATTTGAAACCAGTTCCTCCTCTTATCTGAGCATTTTTTCATTGTCTAGACAGGGACATTGGAGATACAGTAATTATGTTTAGTATTCAGTTCATGTACTTTTTATACACAGCTTAAGCAAATCACTTGTAGCTTCACTCCTATAGATGCTTCCTGGCCATTACCTATAACCAAAGAATCTTATTTTGACAAGGTATAGTTGTAATTTCTCTGTATTTTGAACCTCATAAAAATGACTCAAAGCTAATTGATTCTGCCTATAAGTAAACTGGGATGTGGGATGCATTCTCACCAGTCACTGCCTAAAGTCTAAAACAAAAATCAGACTTGGTAACATATCAGAGTACTCATTTCTCACATAACATATGTTGTGAGAACTTTGGGGTAGCAATGAGCTTTTTTGTTCTGTTTGTATAGCAACTACACAGATGGTCTTTATCTACCACTGGCAAATTTGGGTAGTATCACAGCAAACAAATGTTTAAAATACATTGTTTAAAAGTTTTACAGAACATGATTTTTTCCCAAGTTGTTATGAATTATTGCTGTGTTAGTGAAAAGTCTTTACTTAAAAAAATATATGTTATTAATTAGTATTTCAGCATTTATTTTTGCATGTCACCTAAGCTCTGCTCATAACTGGGGATTGGTGTAAAGACCTGCCTTTATTCTCCTGATCCTGTGTAATTCAAGTCTAGCTGAGAGTCTCTCTTGTGACTTTGTGTTGTATGTTAGAATCAAAACCTTCTCAAAACATATCTCATCCTGGAATGCTACTGAAAATGGAGGAATCCAATGAATGGTGTGTAACAAAAGAGATATTAAGAGCAGCAGAAAGGGAGGAGGAAATTACTTCAGTGGAAGTATTAAGGGAGGGAAAAAACTTAAAAATCTCCGGAAGTGATTGCTGTGGAATAACTCACACTATCTAAATTCTTCCCATTACTGTGCCCAGCTGCTGATTCATTATTTTTAGGACAAAACAGAATTTTAAAGTAGGTTTCAGCTTTAGAACAACTGACTATATTGTCTGTCATGGAGGACTGTGTCAAAGTGTTGACATTTCAATACTTTTACATCAGGAGAATAAATGGTTATTTTTTGTAGTGTGATGTTCTATTTAGAATATTTGACTTACCTTTTAAGGTTTCATGGTATCAAAAAGTGCTTGAGATGGAAGTAGATTTAATTTCTAGATTTACATTAGAGTAATTAGGTAGGTATTAGCTGGGAAGGGTGCCAAACACCTCCTATGTTTCAACATATTCTTTAGAGTCCAGATTCGTTATCTTTGACTCCTTCAGGAAACCAGTATGAATCTGACTTGGGAAATTCAAGTACTCTTTCTCCTTACTCTTCCCTCAGTCAAAGATGCCAGTGAGGAGTCCTTTAAGGACCTGAAACAGGATACCCTCATTTAGTTCTGTGTTTTCAACTTAAGGGGAGTTATTCACAGATGCAGTCTTGCATTATAATGTTGCTTAACTTGAAAGATTTCATTGTGCTGATGAGAAAGGGTAAGTAGGTTTGCTGAACTCCAGATTGGACTGAAGTTATTTTTTTAGTTAAAGCTAAGATTATGTATATGCAACATGTATCCCTATGGTTTAGTCAGTCAGATTGGTCAAGTACAGTGGCCTTTTTCAAGGTTCTTTAGTATTTCTCACTGTGATTTGAAGGTCTATTTGCATTCCTGACTGAGCAAGTGTCTGATATCGTCAATAGGGCTTGTCAGCAAGCTGGCAGAACGTAAGTTTTCCTTTCTTGGCACAGATAACATTAAGAAGTTTATCAAGGAATATTATGCAGACTCAAAATCTGTCAAAAATATGAATGACAGTGTGACAGAAACCACCTGCACAGCTCATGATATTCTTGGATCAAAGTGCCAGCAGGAAGTCACTGCAGTATTCCAAATAGTAAGTGTGGTTTTGTAACAAGCCAGAAATCTTGAGAACAAATAGATATTTACTTTTTTATCACTTTAAAAAGTGATAAAAAAGCTTGTACCAAAGGCCATACTTGAATGTGTGGCAAGTGATAGTAAGAATTAGTGAGTTACATATCCACAAATTACAAGATCTGTCTGAAATTAGGGCACCTGATATATGAGGGACAAAAAAAGATACTACTACATATGACTGCATAGGAAAGGGATTTTAGAAGAAGCTGTTGCTACTGAGTCACTGAAATGAAAGTTTGCTTCATACAGAAAAAGAAACAAAGGTAGAAAGAATACCTAGTTCTTGCAAAGAATTTTAGTCCATAAAGTGAAACAGCTTTTGAAAGGAAGAAATTTCACCAGCTCTCACTCCTGAACTTAGTCAGGTCAAAGTTCAACTTTCTGAGTTGAAAGTGACCTGTCCAAGACCATTCCATGAACTCATGAAAAGCTCAGGGCTCTTAGATCCCAACCCAGAGTCTTACCTGTCAGTCCATGCTGTTTCCATTTGTATAAAAAATTGCCAGAAAAATAACCAGATTATTTTTGCCATTGATCTACTTTAAATGCCACTCACATCACTTAATAAAGGACATTCTGTGAAGTGATTGGCTTCCACCATCAATATGGCATAAATATGCAAGGCTTTATATAGTATTAGCAATAACAAGCTAAATCTCTGTAATTTAAAATTGAAGCTG
This sequence comes from Regulus satrapa, assembly GCA_013396955.1. Lineage (NCBI taxonomy): Eukaryota > Metazoa > Chordata > Aves > Passeriformes > Regulidae > Regulus > Regulus satrapa. Next base: position 920,331 of record VWZN01016269.1, on the reverse strand, counting down.
CCTAGTATGCATTTAGATGTCAGTTTAATGTCACAACTTTAAATTAACATAAGAAGAACTTTGAGGATAATTTACTTACTACTCATGATGCCTGTAAGTTACCAAGGTGGCTTTGTAGTTGGAGAAATATCAATTTTATATTTAAATTTTAGTTGTCAACATCACCTTGGTAGAGTCCAAGGAAGGATCATTCCTTAAAATAGTTGCCAATAGAAAAATAATTTCATGAAAATTTGAAGGTATGGTTTTGCTACTAGTTGGTTGAAATTAGAGTGCAAGAGTGATCTGTTTGCTGTGTGGTGGCTTTACCTTTCAGATGTAATTTTTCCACAGTTGTGGTCACTGTGGATTAATACAGTGACTTGCTTCATCACCTCTCTTGCTCTCTGATTCCTTGAGTAACATATCCATAAAATTGCTTTTAGGGATCAGAGCAACTTTCTCATCATACACTGGCTTTAAAGTATGTTTGGCAAAGAATTAGCAAAGGTTTTTTGTCAGAATAGAAAGGTGTTTCCATGGTCCTGAATACCTCTGACATGGGTGCATTTATTTTCTTTAATTTGGAATAATATTAGCTTATGGAAAGACCTGTAAATACAGTGAGAGACAAATTAGAATTCAAAATTGTCATAAAATGCAATAAAATGGTCAGACCTTTGCTATAATTTATGTGGTAGTAATCAGCTGTACAAACATATGGTGGGGTTAAACTAGCTGCATTGCAATACCCTGGAAAAAGACCTGGAAGGCAATCACAAACTTGAACAATAGTAAAGTGTCCTGCTGTAACTAAAACAAGTAAAATATCAGGCTGGGAGATATTATCTCTGCTAGTGCTTGTGAAAACTGACAGAGTGATCTGATTTCTGCAGTTCATGCATCTCTTTCCAAATGCTGATCATTGGCTTGTATTACTTCTCTTGGTTGCAAAACACTATTTATGTATCCCATTTTGAGCTCCACACATCCATCACAGCCCTGTTCTTGAAAGGTTTTGTACACTTCTAATGTTTACAATGTCAACCTGAAATGTAAATTGTTCTTTATTTGCAAATCAAACTTGTGAAGAGCAAATACAGCCATGTAATTCTGAGATATTTGTCCCAGATCATCATAGTACTTTGTTTGGTTGTATTTCTGTTTTAGGGAGTTGAAAGGCATGTTTGTGTAAATGGGTGATGGGTCTTCCCCTTTTTATTCTTTTCAAGAATATGTGTTTGACATTTAAAAATTTTCAGTTTCACAGTGTCTTTATTTGATCTAAGAGAGAAATGCTGAAATATGAAGTGTATCAAAGCCAGTTATTCTAGGAAATAAACCTATTTTCTTTCTTATTTCCTCATGTCTGACAGCCACTGCTGGAAGAACCAATGAAGCATTATTTAAATCTGCAATTATTCCTGGTGTTTCTAAAAAGCTGCAGGTCTCTGTGAGCTCTCAGTGGCTCCCTTCTTGTAGTCATGTTTCTTGCTTTTGATACCCTGAGTCACTTAGAAGCCAAATTCGTCATCATCCCAGATCATTATTCCTCAATGGCTATGCAACTGTGAAAAGAGGCTTCTGCACAACACAGTCACTGAATGTCCCATGAGTCTCTCCCTGAAGATGTGTGTCCCCAAACCAGAAAAATCCAAATTACAAAAGCAATGATTTCCACAGGGAATACAATGGCCAGATATTATCAGAAATAGAAAACAACATGGCATCTCCTTGGTCTTCCCTGTGTTCTGTTTTCTAAAAATGGTCACACCAAGCAGACTCAGCAGAATTGACCTGAGTAGCCCACGACATTTTCCTTGAAGAGTGGAATGGAAGAATTCATATAACTAATCTGGAAAAAGGGATAATTAAATTGCATTGATCCAAGTGAAAATAATTTGTAGTTGTAATTGAAATTTTACTAACAAATGTCCTGTGGGCACAGATGCTTGGCTGTATAGAATCAGGGTAAAAGCCAAGCTCCTAAGGGCCTCACACTTTAAGAAAGGCTGCTAAATGAACAATTATATTTTAACACCTCTCATACAGTCATAATTTATAACAAACTAATTTCATTTTACATGCTACTTAAGTGCTCCCCATTGTTGAATACTTTCTTGTTTATATGTACCTTTAGGGTTAAGTCGCTTCACTGAACCAAACCAGAATCATTCTATATAATTGAATTTAAAGTCTTTAATGTACAATAGTAACCTTGGAATAAATATTGCTAGCTACTTCAAATAAAACAGAGGAACAGGAGCAGCTGTCTCAATCTGAACACAAGAATTAAGTGAACACAAGAAGTTCAAGCAATCAAGAAACTGAAGAGCAGTGTCAGGGAAAAGGGTGCAAGCTCAGTCTGCACTGTTTGAGTGAGGCACAGGGAGCTGGCAGGGGAGCGTTGGCCACTGAAGGGTTGCTTTGACCCATTTTGACCCTGGTTATCTCAGTCTGTGGCTTGCAGAAGATACTGTGCTACGTGCCCTGCTCAGGGCTCTTCTCTAACGTTCGGGTTTCCGAGCTGCACTAGTGCTGCCTTTGGGTTATATGGAGAGATGTGTAGCATCATCATGGCCGATATTGTTGTTACTGAAAATGGTGTAATTCCTCACTTGGAAAATTGCAGTACACTTTGATGATATATCTGAAAGAGTGCCTGACAGGTAATACACAACTTCAGGGCTCTTGGGTATGAAAAGTTTCAAAATTAAGTGCAAAGTGTTTTCTCCCATAATTTTATTTCAAAAGCCCCAAACCTTGTTCCTTTAAAGAAATATAATTAGTTTCTTCCTAAGTCTATCTCAAATTGCACATTTTATTTTCTACTGCAGATGTCCTGATTAGTTAAGACCTATCATAACTTGATATGTCTATTTGTTGGGAGCATGTTTTACCAGTAAAACAAATTTAATGAATATTGCTCCATCTGCTCCTTGAGGATCACACTGACAGTGCATGTGACATAGTGAATGTAACTCACATCAGTGGGACTGATGTTACAACTTCTCTCCAATGTGAATGAAAGATGGCCTGTTTTTCAAAATGTCCAAGATGAGAGTTCTGCAACTCATAGTGAAAAATACTGAAGTAATCAGATTTTGTTTAACTGTGTCGATTAATCTTAATGAATTACAATTACAACTCCAGGCTGGGAGTAGAGTGTCTGGAAAGCTGCCCAGCAAAAAAGGACCTGGGGGTGCTGGCTGACATGAGATGAACATGATCCAGTGGTGGCTGAGAAGGCCGGTGCCGTCCTGGGATATATCAGGAATACAGTGGCCAGCAGGACCAGGGCAGTGATTTTCCCCCTATACTCAGCACTGATGAGGCTACACCTCAAGTCCCAAGTTCAGTTTTGGGCCCCTCATCACAAGAAAGACATTGAGGGATGGGACTGAGTCCAGAGAAGGGCAACAGAGCTGGTGAAGGGTCTGAAAATTAAGTCTGATAAAGAATGGTTGAGGGAGCTGGGGCTGTTTAGCCAGGAGAAAAGGAGGGTCAGGAGAGACTTTATCACTCTATAATTGCCTGAAAGGACATCTGAGGTGGTCCCAACTCCCAAGCAACAAACCTAGTACTTGAAGAGATGAAATGGCCTCACGTTGTGTCGGGGTGGTTTAGATTGAATATTAGAAAAAGTTTCTTCACTAATCCAGCTTTGGAATAGGCTGCCCAGGGAAGTGGTGGAAGCACCATTCCTGGAGGAATTTAAAAGACATGAAGGTGCCATTTTTATGGAGACTGTTTAATGCTGGACTTGGCAGTGTTAAGTTCATAGGTGGACTCAATGACCTGAAAGGTCTTTTCCTGCCTAAAATGTTCTGTGATTATTCCATGAATTGATGATGTTACGTGTGCTCAGCTGCAGCCATCGCGACTACCTAGGGCTGCTTACATCACCAGTATGCCTTACGTTGTTTTTTTCTATATGCATAAGCTTACTTCTAAATAGCAGTGGTCTGGTGTGAATATTCAAAAGCATAGAGCAGTGGAAAAAATAAGAGCCTGATAATAGAAGAGCTGCTAAATGCTTGACATTCCCCATGGCACCCCTACAGGGCTTCAGGGAAAACATCAGTTTGTGATACATGTGGCAGTGTCTGCTACACACCGTTTGACTGGATAGGATGTTGTTATCTTGGACAAAATAATTCCAGTTCTACCTCATCTCGTCAGCATAGTAGCAGATAACTTTAATCATTGTATGTCTCTCCCTGCTTATTTATAAATTCTGCAACAAGATAATTAAAAATCTACTGCTTGGTGATTTATATAATTAATTTCAAATTAGTCTCATTATACTTTAATGCTTGACAATAACCTGCATAACAAAGGAGACTTACTGTGCTCATGGCAGTGGTATTCAAAAGCTGTTGAGAATATTTATTTTATATTAACAGGAAAATATTAAATATTAGGGGAGAACTGATTTTATTACTCATAAAAGTTAATTACTACTGTCAAAAATATAATTGAAGAAAGAAAGAAGAAATTGAAGAAAGAAAACAAATACTGGTGTGAAATGTACTTGGCAAAGAAATTGATGTAAAAATGACCACTGTATTGCACAGTGCAGTGGCAACCTTTTATTTTGTCATGAGAATTTCTAAAAAATAAATCATAGAAGTACACAATATTTCAGTGTGCTGACTGAGAGGAACCTTGAATCTCCTGGGACACAACAGAAGAATCTTGCATCTTAGCATTCATGATATTAATCTGAATTGTGTTTCAGTGGTTTATTTCAAATGCCCATTCAATGGTATATGATTGAAGTCAGAAGGTACCCACATAACATAGTTCAGAATCAAAACAAACAACAGTTTAGCATGTTTTTTGGATAGGTTTCAGAGAAAAAGCTGAGATGGAGTGTGTGAATAAGGAAACGAGAAGAACTGAATGATAAAATTCTAAGAAGAGTTACAAAATTGACACCTTTTGGAAGGACAGAAAACACACCCGGTCTTCAGTTCAGATAACATAAAATATTATACAGCAGTTTTTTCTAATCAGTCTATTCTTAAAATTATTTCTGAGCTGTTGTCAAGAAGTGATTAGACACTGGAAAACCTTTTTCTTACTGAATATTGTGGTTTAACTTACCATTTAGGAGTAACTCATAAAAAGTTTAATAGTTCTATGAAAGACATCAGTGCAGAGATTATATTAAACATTATGGGGTTTTTTGTTTGTGTTTTTTTTGTTTGTTTGTTTTTTAGTTAAATTTTAAGATTTGTTACAAAAAAACAATAACTCATTATTTGGTCTAGATAGACACAGAGGATACATAAGGATTCCAACAATACCCTGGTGAGTACCTTGTTTTTTTAGTTGATAATCAAAACATCTAATTCTCTGGGGCTGGGAGCATAGCCCATTACATGTATGATAAATTCACATGGAAAATAATTGCGTGGATAATGAAGCCAACTACACTGTACCTACATTCAAACAGCTCAGAGAATTTAACTAGCTAAACGAGTCTGCCTCAGCCTTGAGTTCAGACAAACTATGGTATAAAATTAATGCATATTCAATTTTTGCTTTAGCTTGCAGCTCTAGTAAAGTTTTGAAATTAATTTTTCTTAAATGGGATTTTAAATGTATGAATAAAAAAAGAGTTATTTCCATGAAGAGGGGAAAGTGAAAAAAAATCCAGGCAGACAGTGGGAAATTGTGAGTCACTTCTTGTTTATAAACTGTAATGTTTGGTGTGTTTCACATTCCTTAGTCGGGTTCTTTTCTGTTTTATATTCCTCAGTAACTTTTGAACCTTGATAAAAAGTGTGAGCACTGAACTACTTTTAAGCACCCTTTTTATTTTTTAAAATTTGTCAACTAAATAAGTGATGTACTGACAAATTCACTGTAGATTAACTGACTGTCAAAATTTTTTCTGAGGAGTCCTGAACATGAGCACACTAGGAAACCCTTACTGAGGATCATTACCAGTTCATTTGAAATAGTTTCAGAGTTTTCTCATGCCTAGACTACAACTAGCAGGAGAGGCTTGTTTTACATAACTTGGTCATCCTAAGAATTAAATGTATGGGGTGGAGAGGGAGAAAACTATTTGATATATAAAATTCTATATTTCTCCTTTACTTGTTGCTTTTCTTATCTGAAAATGCTGTTGCTAAATAACAGAGTCAGTTTTCTTCTTAGTCTCTGTAAAGTTTTTCTAGAAAAGATAAACTTCCTGCTAATCTTCAGTCATGAATTCACCTATACTTGGCACATTTGGAAGAATGTCACAGTGAATGGACTTGGGAAGAAGTGTTTGGGGTGCTTGGGGGATGGTTAGCTGGATAAGGAGGAAAATAATGTAGGTAACATAGTAAAAGGAGAATAAAACATTCTGTGGGTCTTTTTATTTTAGGAAAAAAGCACTGTGCATTGGAAAAGCCATAATAGAATCTAGATAGAAAAAAAAAGAAGAAAAAGGATCATTACTGTATGCATTAAATTTTGTGAATATCATTGTAACAGAAAGATAAGAATGATCAAGATGTTACTGTCTTAGAATAATAGATTTCTGAGCCATGTATGAGACTTTTTTGTCTATGGCCATGATAGATATCTGAGGATAGAGCTGAACTCAGAATTCCATTTATCACTATTTGTAAGACTTAAAAATGATTGATGACAGATTTCAAGACATCCATGAGGAAACTGTTATTTAAAAAGCAATTTTTCACAATAAGAAAGCAAAGATCTGTTATTAGTGTTGCTATTTCAAAGAAACAGTTTTATGAGTTGTAATCACCTGTAGAGTTTTTCCTGTGTCATTTTTTTTGTACTTACCCAATAGTGAGTGAAGAACAATTAGCTGATAGAAAAGATGCTGCAACAAGTCCCATATACTGCTTCATCCCCAGGAAAATGGATGGCTTTGTACTTCCAGGTAGTTTCTGTGTTAGTCAAACTGGATGCTAGTAATCTAATGATGAAAGCCAGAAAATCTCAATAACTCTGCATGGACTGGGGTATTTTAACCAATTTTAATGAAGTAAGCTTCAGAAAACTATGTAATGCATGATCTTGCAGACCATGATGAAAGACAGAGCAAAATATTTTCAAAACCTAAAATAAAAAAAAAGAAAAAGTTTTCAAACTCTGCCACCTACACAGCATTGAATGTGACTTACAAAGAAGAAACTGAGTAGCGAAGAGGTAGCTAATGATAGATTCTTGCCTCTTTGTTCCAGACATCCAGATGAGAACTGCTGTATATAGAGAAAATTGATGCAGTCTATCATATATCTTCTAATTCCTTTTAGAATAGCCTGTGTCCTATTAAGTGCTAATATATTTTCCATTTAGCAGAAATTATTTTGGTCATGATTTTGACATTGTCCAATAGCCATGCTTAACATATGGCACAGTTACTCATGTTCTCCTTTCTGGAAAATCTTGGATTTCTAAACTTTTCAATCTTTAAGTACTGTAGCAAAGAGTTATCCTAGCATATATTTTAGTCATTACCTTTAAAGTCTTTAGCAGTTATCTTTTGCTTGATTTTATCCAGCCCATCTAAATTCTGGGGATTTTGTTCCCCTTTTCCACTCTACAGAGCAACAGTATGCTTAGACAGTGGTTTCCCAGTTCTCAGTGTATAGTTGCCATTATATGTATACATTTAGAAAACACATGGAGCATCAGTTACAGTGTTTTCCAATACAATTCCGATGGAACTGAAATGCCATCAACCCTGGCCAATAATAATATTGCCCTGGCTCAAAACCAAAGAATGCCATGTTTTGACTTGTGTATCTCAGTGCTAGTTTAGCAACATATATCCCAAAGGAATTTCTTTCTTCTCATTTCCCCTCCCTTGCTTTCCTTCTCATCCCCCTCTTTCCCTTAACTGAAGATGCTGAGCATAAAATTCCAACAGGTAGAATCCAATAAAATACAGCTGTGATCTTGGTCACATCCTTCAGGAGAGTTTTATTAATCAGAAAAATTATTGTACCCATAAGGCATCAGTATTTGTATTTTTTTGTTATTTCTACTTATTTGCTTGAGTTTTACTAGGACTTTTACGATGTAGTAAAATATAAAAGCACAAGTTAAGCACTGGGAAGCTTCTTAAGCCAAGTTCCTGTGTTCCAGTCTGAGCAGGAAAGCCTTAGCTGGGAAATTAATCTCCTGCATGACGGCATTGACGTAAGTCTCTGCTCAGCTTGTGTGTGCATGTAAACAGGGAAAGTAAGAGAGAATAAACTATTTTATTTTAGAATTTAATTTACAATTTATTTTACTTAGGAAAGGTAAAAAGGGAAAGCAGAGCTTAAAGGCCTGCACAACTCTTTTCACAGAGCTTTAGCGCATATACTACAATAGATCCAGTGACATTTGCAAACTCTTCTATCTGCATTCTGAATGAGTCACAATTCTCTTCAGTTCTATCTGGTTTCTCAAGCTTGGAGAAGTCATTAGGTGAAGTTTTAGAGTGGGTTTCGCTGACGTCAACATGAGGAAGCCAACTGAGACTGTCCTACACTGCTCAGAGTGCAGTAAGCTTAATGCAAACCTGGCATAACAGTTGGGTGAAAAACCACTCAGCCTGATCCTTAACAGGATGAATTGTGCCAAAGGATATGAAGAATGTGGGTAACTGTAATTCAGCTCTTAAACCATTACACAAACACACTTCTAGCAGGTAGTATTATATATCAACATGAAATGCTTGTGATCAAATTCCCTTTTGTATGGCAGGCCATCACAGCATCTCCTTTAGCATTTAACCTGTTTGTGGGGACATTTGACACCTGGATGATTTTATTAGCTTGCTCTGGACAGATTTTGAGGCCCTGCGTGGAGATTGGGAGCTGGCAAAAAGCATGCTGAGAGGCTTATCCCTCTCATTGGAGTGGAAGGGAAGGCTCTGGAATCTACTCTCTCTTGTAAAGAGCCTTGGAAGACCTTCTTGCTGAAGTGACACTGATGTACAGAGAGATTTCACATAATCCCCTCTGGTTTCTAATGCGCCAAGTTTGAATCCTTAGCCTGCCCACAGCCTTTATTGAGTGAATTTATTACAATAAGCTTAGAAATACTAGAACAAAAATCTTGTTAGAGATTGGTTGAACAAAATATGTTGACTTAACTACTATAAAAAGTTTTCTCTTCATGCTTTACGTAGTAATTTCATTACAAGTTTCCTAAACAGTAAACTGGTGCAAGGTATTGTACTGAAAAGTAAGATAGCATTCTTTTCATAAGCTCTGCTTTAGATTTTTATGTTTCAAACCTGTAAGAAGAGAAATGTGGAAATATGCTGTCTTTTTTTTTTTTTAACTGCTTCATTAGTGCAGAAAATGGATGCACAAAACTTAGCTCTCCACCTGTTCTCTTGTTGCTTGTGAGCAATATGGGAAAGCCCCTGACCCCATACTTATGGAAGCAAAATGGTGTTCAATGGATTAAGGCTTTAAGAGTCACTCTTTGTTGCCAGAATTAAGGTCCAAAGTTCAAAATTTGGATTAAGTGGAAACAGGTTAAAGATTTAAAAGCCCAAGTACTACTGCTGACTGATAAATGGTTTAATGCACACTAAAAATCCAAAACTAGTTAACAGGTTCAGTTCAAATCTGATAATAGCAGTTGGTTACCAAAGAATTTCAGAACTATGAGGTTGGATGGTGTATTTAGAGATTATTTAATCTGAATTCTCATCCAAGGAAAGGCTAATAATTTCTGACACATGCCTTTATCGCCTTTTAAAAATCTATGCTTAGAAAGCTACTTGTGTTTCCAATAAAAGATTCCCTTAGCAATTAATGTCCTTGTTACTTTCCTTTAAAAAGTATTCTTTTCACCATTGAATCTTTATTACCACAACTTACAACCCCATGAGCTATTTTGTTATTTCTTGACCGCAGGGGTAAGGAAAATAGTCTGTTTCCATAAATTACACAGCTATATTTATGTTCTGGAATATTTGTAATTAGGTTTTCTTTTCCTTTTCCTTAGGCTGCGCTGTGTGACCTTCTGTCTTTACTCATGAGATGTTTTCTAAATTTCTGTTTTGTCAAGGTTTAGTCCCATATGTGTCTGCTGAATCGTGTTGTCTCAAAGCAAGAAACAATGCTTCAGGTGAGCCTTAGCAACACAGAGAGTGGGAGGTTGCTCTCCTGGACAATACTCCTTTTCATATGTCTCAGAATCACGCTTGTTTTTGCCTAAGACTGTGATTGTTTAGTGTATGATTCATTGCTGCTTCCCATGCATTTTCTGAAGAAATGCTGCTGAGCCAATGGCCCCTTGTCCTGCAGATTATTCCCATGTGTATGTAGAGCTTGGTATTTTAGATATATATACTTTTTTTTTTTT
>VWZN01016269.1:829884-909974 GCA_013396955.1 Regulus satrapa | reverse complement strand
TTTTTTTTTTTTTTCTCCTGAACATTTCTGTAGTTTGCCAAAGACATTCAGAAAAGATTACTGGCGTAATATCACTTTGGAATATCTTCTTTCTCCATCCAAACCATTGAAAAAAAATTTGAATAGTGCTGGCCTTGAGATAGCAAGCTGCTCAGATAAATTATCTTTCTACTTTGACAGAATTACTACTCTTGCAGTACAGTTTACCAGTTATTTTCTCACTGATATTCCAGCATTTTTATAAATGTAATTTCTTTTTCAAGTATCTGGTTGATCATGCCTTCATAATTTCTTTGTCTTCCCTTTGTGTTGATTCTCCCACCCGTGGCTTTCTACAGAAGTAGAAGAGGTCTTAACCCCAACCAGGAATGTTTACATGCATCTTCATAGCCAGAAGATATTTCAGCTGGAAAGTAGAAAGCATCAAGTGCCTGACACATACAGATTACTGGTTCTTCTTAATTTTGCCATCCTAATTACCTGGAGCTTCGAAATCAAAGGAGGAGAAATAATTGCATTTCTAGACTTCTGGCAAAGAGCTACAGATCAATAAGAAATATGTGGCATTAACACGAGCAGAATATAATGTTTTAGGTTCTGCCTCATATGTAGTCTTTTGCCCTGAGACATAGTATTAAATATCAAATTACTTAACTATTGCTATAGACAATTCAAAAATAGCTCTTTGCAAGATAAAAACCAATGCAATTGAAGTTCTTTTACCATTTCCTATTAGTAGCTTTCTTCAAGCCGTGCTTGAATGGAAGTACCATGAAACAATAATGTACATTGGAGTTGGCCCAGAAAAATTTACTTTTAAGAGGTTTGCTACTTTCAGGACCAATAATACTACTAGATAAAAAGTTGGAGAGTTCAGTGGAAACATATTTGGTATAACTTTCATTGAGAATTTGGAGAAATTTTTTTCTTCTTTGTAACTTTCTGGATTATTACCCTGATCTACAGAAAATCTCTCTAAATAGCAGAAGTATAGCAATATACACACATAATGTGAAACAGAAAGAACAAGGAGGTCTATTTGTGATTTTTAGCTTTTTGTATTATCAATGAGTAAGCATACTTCAAAAAGCAACAAATTATTTTGAAATGCTGAAACTCAGAGCAAGAAAATGATGAAGGAGATAGTAAATCTTGGCAGACAAGAATGAATGAGATGATGACTAGATGAAGGTCTTTAAAAATATGACAACACTCTGAACACTGCATATTGTTGAATAAAGATCTTCAGATCCTTCAAGGTCTTGCAATCTGACACAGGTAACTTTTTACCTGGTGAAGATGTATTTGTCTCTACTTCTCAGGTGAGATGGAGGTGAAACTGAAATACACAAAATAGCTGTTGATGACAGTTGGATAATTTTTGTTTAGATAGTTGCTCCATGGCTGTGTCAAGAAAATAGTTTTATACAGTGTGGGGGTCCCTTTCTGGGTCCTTTCAGGCTAACCAAACTTGACACCATCATTCTGCTATAAAAGCAATATATTTTACCTCTAGGAAGAGACTTTACTCGTTTCAATAAAATCCACTTAACTCCTGGGTTTTCCTTTGTGAAAATACATATTAACAGAATATATGTTATCTGTCTGTTATATAGAGTTATTTCATGAAAAATCTGTTAATCGAATTTGTGCATAATGTAATGGGATTTTTCATAGTCACGTACAGCCCAAGACACATCTTACTTCCTTATCTTGCCTCAAACTGCGACAATGGCAGTGCTATGCAGTGCAAATCTGCCCCTCTTCTCTGCGCAAATCTGCCCCTCTTCTCCTCTCCCCGCAGCCACTGATTGCAGAAGAATGCCAGCCCTCCTGATCCTACTTGCCCCCTTGTCAGGAGCTCCAGCTCGCAGGCTCGGAGCGCTCTGCAGGCACCAAGCGGGGGAGCTGCAGGGAGGGAGGGATGCAGGATGGAGCCCGCGGCGGGCCCTTGCCTCCCTCGGCAGGAAGGGGGCACACTCCTCGGGCTCGGGTCCATGTTTCCCGTCAGCACCTGTGCCCGCACAGGTTGGTTATGAGCCCTCTGACGTGTGTGGGGGAATTGTGTCTCACCTGAAGCCCTCATGACTTCAGTTCGCCGAGAGCCACTTCTGCTTTATGGCTTTGTTTACAGCCTGTGCTCGCTGCGGTTGAATTCTTCCTGATTTATGTCAGCGTGATGTCAGAGCAAGATTTTCAGTTTGGATCTATGTTGAAATCTTATCTTGCAAACAGTAAACAGTTTGCTACTGACACCATCTGAACTTGGTCATTTTTGTTTTCCTCCCTGATGTAGCTTTGGTTTATTTCATGTAGTTGTGGTCCTACCAGCTGCAAACACCATCTTCTCCTTCAGCCAATTCTAGGTCATTAGGTTATGCATGCTAAAAATTATGAGCAGTGCTTTAATTTGCATAGTTATATCCACACATCATCCAGAGTGAATAAAAGCCAGATTGTAAAATAATTACAGTCTCTTGAAGTAGAGCCAGCCTTACAGACCAGATCCATCCGTCTTCATTAATTTGTATACAGTTTTTTTTACCAGAACAAATTTTCTGAAGGTACTCGCATGGGAATGCTGAAACAGCTGCACAACTTTTATTTTGAAGAAAAAAAAGTTGAGCCTCGGAGCACTGTGTTTTAGAGAGAGAGAGAGAGAGAGAGAGTGACTCTGCATTTAAGGCTTTGACCAGTATGTGTAAGAAGTGCTCTCATGGCTAGGATAATCTAACAAATTTTTACCTGGGTAGCACTTGGCAAAGCTCCCTCCTTTTCTTGCAGAGTTGAAAGGAATCCAGTGCAATTCTGCGCTTCGATCAACTTGACTCCAGTTTTGCTCAGCCTGCCCGGTTTGGTCGCGCACGGCTGTGCCTGGCTTCTGTGGCCTCTATGGCCCTTTTCTGCTCCACTGTCAGAAAGAGGGAGGGAGGCTTCCCCCAGCACCAAAATACCATTCTGTGTGCTCTCGGCAGCACAGTAGCTAAGAACAAGTTTCCTGATTACTCCCTGGGTTTTTTTGGAGTTATTTGCTGGAAGAAGTCTTTTTCCCCACTTTAAATGGATGATTGTGTTACAATCAAGAAAAAGCATCTCCAAAGACCAATCTTTAGGTAAGTGATGCTATTATTACTTGAACTGAAAATGTTACAAACTTTACTCTCTAATCCTATTTCTTAACTTAAAGTTTGTATGCAAGTGCACAAAAAGTTGTTGAAGATAAAGGGTTTAATATTGCATAGCCTAGTAACATATTAGGTGATTGTGGTTCTCAGAATATACTTTTTTTACACTTATACTGAGATGCTATAAAACTTATTTTTCTTCTCCTCTCTGTCCTCTGCATTCTCTTAAGTTTTGTGTGGGATTGTCTTTATTATGAAAGAGAGGCAGAGTAGCTTTTGAAAACTTTTTTATGTGTGTGTTCTGTTTTCCTACAGCTCCAAAGCCCCTCAGTGTGTTCTGGAATTATAAAACTTTAAAAGTGGAACATGGTTCTTGGCTGGTTTTGTCTGGATGGCAGGGTTTTAATACTTGAAATTATACACCTTTCAGAGTAAAGTAGCCTGCTTGCTGGGATGTGCAGACAAGTGCTTAAAGTCTAAATGATCTGTAAGACACTTCTGATAGTAAGGGTTTAAGTTTAAAGAGTTAGAAGTTGGAATTTTAGTGAGATGATTCTTCAAAACATCTTCCATATATTAATTTGATCTCTGAAACATATTTCTGATAATTTTATATTTTAAAGTCAATTGTAGAATTCCTTTACAAGTCAGGATTAGATCTAGTTTACTCGTGCTTTCTACCAGAAGGGACTCCATTCTTTCTTTTTTGTCAAGTCCTAGCTTCAGGCCAAATGACCTTGATTGGGAAATAATATTTCTCAAACTGCTAGGAATGAGGATGCAGTGACTGGAAGATTAAATAAATCTGCAGTAGTTCATACTTCTGCTCAAGGCTGGTTGACAACCCTAACAAAAAACCCAACTCTTATTGGTGACTTCAGTAAGACATTGTAACCACGGTGTTGATATGACAAATAAATATAAGATTATAGATTGTCCTAGAGAAAAGACAGGAATTTTTTTTTATTTATTGGATCACCATTACTGATGTCATGTAAGATGGGAGTGCAGTAACAGTTGGCATTGCAGCGCCAGAGTAAGTTCAGACAGGTAGTCATGCCAGGACTATGTTCTAATAACCTTAGATGTGGAGAAATCTTTCTGTACTATTACAGTTGCAGGATAGAAGGAGAATCTGGATGCTAAAAGGTTACTATGAAAGTGAAATGACATAAGTATTAACCTTAAATTTGAATCTCCTATGTGCATTTGCTATGCAATTTATATCGTAAATTAAATTAAAAGTTTTGCACTTCAATAAAGAGGAGCTAAAAAGTTCTTTTGCAGAAAGCTTTTGACTGAAAATTAAGAGACATTTGATATTTTCCTCAAGTGGTAGCTTATAGTATCTTGTAAGATGTAACTTTTAACATTAATAGTTTAATTGAATATATTTGTTTAAATATCAGGTAATTATTTCCAAAGATAATTATCCTATAAGCTTTAATTTAAAAAAACCCAACAAAACAACAACTTATTCAAAATGCACATTCTTCCCACTCTCTTGGGGCCATTAGAATTGCGGGTGAATAAATGCATATTTCCTGATGTTTGGTAAAGTGCTATATAATCTGCTGTAGCTGGTATAGTACTGAGTAGTTTGCAACAGCTTTCTTAACTGATGTTTCCCTAAATTGTCTTGTGGGAGTGAACTTAAGTCAATGAAATATAAGAAGTTTCAACATTTCTTACCAAAATCCATTGCTTCAAATCAGTTCTAAATACAGAACAGCAACTAAATACTATTGGCATGCTTAATCCAGAGTGAGAAAACCCCTAATATGGAAAGCCCCCAAAGAGTCCATGGCTCTGCAGTGACTCTTCTGGCAAAAGATCTCTGTAATACTACAGTAAATGCTTAAGAAATGTTTCCAAGGTCGAGACCAGCATAATATTTTAGGTGGCTCAAAGAGAAAAACAATCTCCATATGTCATAAAGATTGTATCATGTACAGTAAATACAGATGCTATCGTGTATTAAAGAGATTTTTTTTTTAATCTGTGTTCATTTTCCTTATGACTTTGGAAAATATTTCTCTAGTGAAAAAGTCTTCTCATGCAAGAATTGTGAAGATTTAGCCTCAGTCCTGTGAATCCTCTGATTTTTTGTCCATATAGGTGAAATGGTTTTACTGGATACAAATCTTACATTAAGGTAACTGAATCAGCAGTCTGCTCATTTTTTTCCTTGAAAAGAAGAGAAAAAAAATTCCCAAGTTTAATATATATTTATATTTAGCAATGTGTTGATGACAGCCAACACTAATTATAGTAACTCTTAAAAAAAAAAAATCTTTATTGGGAGTTATGTTAGAACTCAGTAAGTACTTTTAAGTTTCTTCCTACTTAGCAAAGTTGCATTTACAGTAGATCTGTACTTTTACTCAATGCTTTTCCAGTAATGCAAAAATAAAAGTATTTATTCTAAATAATCCTTTCAATATTACAAATACTCTACATAAGAGTGGGATAGGTATTATGTGTTAAGATGGGAAACTTAATGATAAGAAGATATTTCTGACTTATCTACAAATTTTTTTGCAAGTTCTGATTTAATGAAGAAATAAAAATGTAAAAGTAGTGGGAACTAAGTATAATGTTTGGTACTTGCTACCCAGCAGTGCTTGGAAATAGCTAAATTAATTCAGAAATATAACTGTGTAAAAAAAGAGCCAAGATTAGGAATCACATTGAACTGATTACTAAAGTACTAAAGCACATCAATTAGGATAAAAAAAATTAATTGCATCAGAATAAACTATTAAATACTTAGAGATTCCTGCATTCATTAATATCAAAGGAAGAAACTGCTACATGCAAAGTTATATTTCAACAGAATGTGTAGCTTGGATATTCACTGGCTATTTTAGTGCTAACATAAATTATTGAGGACATTCCATATTTTTATTAGGAACAGCATCTTGAGCATATTTGCTGTGACTGGATATGGTGAAATTAATTCAAACAATAAAAAAAAGTTTCTAAAAGAAAGCAATTGGAGCCTCATGGTTCCTGCATTTAAAATTGGACTGAATAAAGCTGTATGAAATATGCTTTAGGGAACAAACCCTTCTTTGTCAGCTGCATAGATTAGATGACATAATAGGTGTTCTAGTGCTCAAATTTCTATGAATTCTGTTAAAATATGAATCTACATGGTCATTAACATTATTCAAAACTACTAAAGCTAACATTTTTCTGCACTCTGTTTCAGTCTTTAGGGAATGGGTTGGGTTGTATGACTTTGGACTTCCTGGTCTTGTCTGTAAATGGAAGAAAAAGGATCAGAGTGTCACAAGACAAGTTGCTCTTTGGGTATCTTTGCCTTGGTAGGGTCCACAAAAGCCTGGAAATAGTTCAAGAAACCCATGGGCTTTGAGATTTCCAGATCAAAGACAGCTGGATAATAACAAAGAATTTGTCCTTGCTGTGTAATGCCTTTGATTTAAGGCTCTTAGTGTGTTTAAGAAGTATTAATGCGTTATCTTCAAAATTTTGTTCTGCACATTTTCTCTTTTGCTGTGCACATTTTTTGTGGTTTTGTGCAATATTGGATCAAGGGTTTTCCCTTTGAGCAGGGGAAACAGGAGAACAGGGGCTCACAGTGCTGAAAGCCAGAGAAAGAATTAGGGTGAAACCCCTCAGTTTTCCTGCTCCTCAGGGAGCTCTGGTGTCACCTTCTCTGTGGAGTCTGTTGTTCCAGTACCTTCATTCATTTGCATTTACGAATATTGCATTAACTGCAATTAACTAGACTGGTTCTCTCTGTAACTTTGAATTCTTCTTTACTAAGAAATGCCCCAATCCAGTCCTTTGGTCTCTAGTCCCTTAAAATAGATGTAGCTGATTCATGATTTTATTTTACACTCAGATTGCTTCTAAATACTAAGTGCTCTTGCCTACTGTAATCAACTGGCAGAAACTATTCCACCACTATTTCTATACCACCATAAAACACATAGGTAATTATGTAGCGTACAGAATATTTTCACAGACACCTGATTCTCAGAACATGTTTATACTGCCGTAGTTTGTGGAGTAAGAACAATCCATATCAATAACTTTTGAATTTTAATTATAAATACAGTAAATAAAATATTCTATAACTTCTAGTAATTTAAAGGTTTTTCTTAAAATTTTAAAGAAAAGACTCCTTTTCTTCTTGAAAAAATATACTAGCATGTAATTTCTAGCAAAAATAACCATTGGTGTAGTACCTTTACTTAGCTTCTCTTTTTATTCTTTCTAAAAATTATTTTCTTCTCCTGAATGATTGAATTATTCAGGAGTTTTACCAAGTACAAGAGATACATCTTTATACTGTGGCAACACACTTTTTTCCTCTTCGTGAGTTTTATCTTACTCTCTTTATGCTCTGTTGTCAATATAGTGTGTACTGAATATTTTGCATGGGTATAGCTGCTGTTGGCACTTTTTCAATTCATGTCTGTAGAAAGGTACCAAATCCGAAAAACAGATTAAGAACAAGAAACTTAATAAACAAGTACCTGTAGGCAGCATAGAAAGTTGTAGACTTTAGCTTCTTATTAAAAAACTAAACAAAACAAAAAAAACCCAAAAAAATCCGATGTTTTCTGCTTTTATTTTTAGCAGCCTTCAAGGGGCTTCAAATTATTATACTTTTATTGTGTGTGGGGAATAAACACATATAGGAGACTTTGAGAGGTTTATATAAAATTGTGCTCTGCAATTACAGTGCATATACCTAATGCATAATTATTCCTGGTGATGATAGGTTAATTGTAAATTAATGTAGCATATTAATTTAATGAATGACAGTTTATTCCTGTTGTGTAGGAAGAAGGTGGGCAGGGAAGATGCAGTTGTCCTCTACTTCCTGCTTGAAGGAAAGGCTGGAATATAAAAACACGATGCCACAAGAAGACCCTGAAATCAAAGTCTGTTTTCTTGATTGCCCCTTGCCCTCATGACAAACTTTGCTGTAGGTTTGTAGACATGCACATAGTTCATTTCCATGGCCATCCTGATGGTGTTGGTGTATTTTCTACCGGTGTGCTCCCTTCTATTCCTTCCTGTGTAGTTTTAATGGCTACACTGATGGGTAAATACCCCAAAATACTACGTAGCTGTGTTGATTTAAACTGTCAATATTTTCTTTTTTTTATGGCAGTACCTTAGAAGATCTGACTTATAAATTCCAACAAGAAAGAGGTTGGCTTAAAAAAGTAATTCTATAGTGATCTGAGGCTGAATGGATTTTCTTCCTTGGTGAGGAAATTTTTTTGTACTTTTCTCCCAAAAATCTGTTTAGTCAGACCTAGAAGCCATAAAATAATGCTGTTATGCTATGTTCTTCACTTGCTTGGGACAAAGCCCCTGAGTGAAGAAGATACACTGTATATGGATATGGTGAAAAGTACTGGCCCACTGCAGATAGTTGCAGTGATTAATATTTTCAAGCCGGTAGGAAAAGGAGCTGTAGCAAAAGATTAGTCACTCTTGTTTCACAGACCTTGTAGCCTTCACTTTAGTGGGAGAGATTTATCTTCACTCCTCACTTGCATTATCCTTTTTGGGAAGTCAGAGGTTTAAATCACCTGGCAAAATCACCTACCCAGCTCTGCTTCCCCAAAGCATCACTTTCTGCAGATCCCACAGTGTACGTGGCACCTGTCTTGTCTCAGGTGAGCCCTGTTTTCCACCCATGGAAGAGAGCCCACAATGAAAACTGCCATTTGGCCAGGTGCTAGCCAAGGCACCGTGTCCTGTCGTGTATGTTTAAGTAAAAGGCAGGTTTTATATGTTGTAGAGGCAGGTTTTTACTTTGTCTGCTTGTCAGTTTGGGCTGAGAAGACTGCACAGGCTGAGCACCTCCCTGGGGTCAGCGATGAAGACACGGTTCCTGCCTCTGGATCTGTGGAAATTAGTGGAGGAGGGAGGGGAGGCTGAGTTAGTGAGACACAGCAGTGAAGAGGGGAGGTGAACTTCCTTCATATGGCTTTAAAAAAGCTGTTTCTGTCAAACCAGGCTGAATGTTTTCTGTCATAATCCTGGGCAGATCACAGGGTCTTGTTTTGAAACCATTGGTTTAAAAACCAAACTGGGATGACTCTCTGGCTTCTCAATTTCCCGATGGGTACATAAAAACATCCAAAGCAGAAGAAATCCTAAATCACCCATGTAGCAGAATCATGTGTGCTGGAGTTGGTCACAGTGCTGAGACTCTCATTAAGCAGTCTTTATTAGTCTGCTAGGAAATTATCTTCACTACATAAGAGAATGAAAACAGGGTATGTCAGGAAGACATGACATTTAAAAGATTTCCCTTTTTAATAAAAAATTATTTTCATAGACTTAATATTTCAGTGCATTCTCTGTTTATAATATTTTTATTGCCCTTAAGGACCTATTGGAAATGTCAATAAAAAGTGTTTTCAAACCAGAACAGAACAGTAAAGAACAATCCAAACCAATATTGTGTTTATTACTGGATATTATGAAAATGTTGATTTCTGAAATGTTTAATATTCCATTAAAAAGCTCACACTTGCAAGCATTCATTATAATTCTTCAAAATTTCTCCTCTTGTGCAAATTAAAAGGCAGAGAATACAGAAAATTGCAGAAGCAGTCTACCCACCTAAAAATGGTAACTGTATGATTTATTTTTACATGAATGTGAAGGTGAAAACAGGATTGGGTAAGACATTAAAAAAAATTATGTTTTAATTATATCTAAATTTTTGCCATGGCTATGCTACCCATGAGACAATAATGATAACTCATGAAGAAAATTAACACAGCCAGATTAGAGACTGAGAAACAGTTTATGAAAAGCTTTGAAACTGTTATCCCATTATAATTTTCTGAATTATCCACTCAAGAATGATTTTAAAATTGTTTTGAAAATAGGAATTTAGATCAGTTTTATGGGCAACTGCATAAATTGCATTGTCACAAACCTGTGATTTTCTGAGTTCAGCTACTTGTGCAAAAATGGTTTTATTAATATGTTCTCTTAGAAGACCTTAGTTGGCTATTGCAACACTAGATTTAAAATGGTACCACTTGATTTAATATTAGTTTTTGGCAATCTGTTTTTATTCAGAGAATGGAAGCCTGAAATTTTTCAGGAAAAAGGAGAAAATAGAAAGGACTTAATGAATAATACAGGAGCATTTAGAAATAAATACTTGACTAATACAAAAAATTCAGTTATGTTAGCCTTAATTAGTATTTTAACTAGTGTACATCAATTTGTACTTGCACTTTAATAAAATTTTGGAGTTTCATTTATATATATTTATTACTAATTTTAATATTGTGATCTTAGTGTAAAATTTGCCTGTCCAATGTAAAACTAAACAGACAAATGTAGATTTTCTTTTGGTATCAAGCATATCTCATTTTCAGATTCCCTGTGTGACTCTGCAAGACATTATGTTTTGTTGTGGAGGTTTTAACAAGACCTGTGCATGGAAATGTAGAGAAAGAACTATTTATCATTGCTTAATCTTTAAACTTTGAAATTATGACTGTAATACTAAGAGGCATAAGTCAGGAATGTTGGATGATTGCAAAGAGAGCAGAGAAATTTAAAATCATGGAAATATTATTTATTTGTCCAATATTTATAAATATAAAAATTATATCCACGGTACATTACTATAATAGGTGCATTCTGAGCATGGATATTTATAAATCATTGTACTATTATGAAAAAGCAGGCCCTCAATTTATGAGCCTTGAAAATTATGTTTTGCTATAATAAAAGTAAATCCAACATTGTGTATTGTACTATGTTATAATTTAGTGGACTCAGTCCAGATAGAAACCCTTTTCTACTAAGGCCTGTACTGATAGACACTGTTAGAACATTTTCATAATAGATTCAGAAAAAAGGCAAAAATATCACTAATTTAATTAGAAGGGGAGGATAACTCAAGGGGATGGCTGTGGATGGACGTTCAGTGAGGCAAGGAAAGCCAGGCATGTAGCTGCTGCTGAAGATGGAGATCATTTCACAGTTAGAACTGAAAGAGCAGTCCAGCCTTGCTGGCTTTAAGGGGACATGATCACTGCTATTGGGAGGGGAAGAGCTGTGGGTCTTGGGAAGGGCTGGAGAAATAGCTGGTGATTGTAAGTGGGAAAGGACACGGGAAAGGGGATAGGAAAGGGAAAAAGATGGGGCATTGCATAAGCAAGTTAAGTCTGAAAAATCTCATTCCCTCACCTCCACAAATCTTGCAGTGGAGACATGGATTTGCCAGTGCAGGCGTGCCCGCTGCTGCCTCAGGAACCGCTCAGGTGCCCTGAGCTTGCAGGGCGTGTGGTGGCTGCAGGGTAACTTCTGCGAGTGTCAAACCAGATTTCGAGTGTTGCTTTTTCCACTCAAAGGTCTCTTCCTGCTGCCTCCAATTTCTGTACTTCATCTATACATTTTTTTTTCCAAGTCAGAAATCTCTTTATAATTCATAATGGTTAGTGCAGCTGACATTTATTTTTCACTTCAATGTAAGGAGTTTTGTGAAAACACCCTTTCACAGAGATTTGTGTATCCCATCCTCACGTGCTGTTTACACTCGTGCTTCTGTTTTAACAGCTGCTGTTATCTGGCCCTTTCGTTCTAGATGGACCCTGTAGAGCTGCAGATGAAAAGTCAGAATTTTAAATATATGATGTCAGCATCAGAATTCATGATGATTGCGGTGAATATGTAAATATGAAAACCAATGCAAAAATCAGTGGCTTTAGTGGCAGAGTAACTGAGCAGGTGGGTAGTAGTTGTTGGAATTGAGAAAGGGAAAATGGTGAGAAGCTTTATAGAAATAATGTGAAACCAGAAAAAGGAGGTGAGAAAAAAGGAAAAGAGAAAAATAAAATTAAAGGAAAATGAAAAGAAGAGAATGAGTAACAAAATATAATGAGTAATGTGGAAATGTAAAGATAAGCAGGTGGGGAGCTGACAAGGAAATTAAGGAGAATGTGGTCATTTTCAGTTTTACATTCTTACTCATCCCTCAATATGCTAAAACATAAATTATGATAATTACTCCATATCTGTAGGTAGACTACAGAGAGCAACAGTGTTGAAATATGTTGAATATTTAATGTTGGCTTGATGGTCTTTTTGGGACAGTGCTGGTGTGCTGTTTGTTACTATTGCCAAGCAAATTTTTAGAGTTGATGAATTCAAGAGGCATTACAAGATCAGTTTCTGAGTTATTTTTCAATTGGCCTGAGTGAGCTTTGTCATTTCTTGTTGTCAAAAAATGTCTGATTTTCAAGGTACTTAAGGGATTTGAAAAATCAGTTTGTGAAGTGGATTCTGGTGGGGTTGTGGGTTTTTTCAGCTTGCAAAAATTAGGTAAAGCAATTTCCTGATCACCAGAACAGGTAATAGATAACTTTCATCCACACTTTCATCTAGTATTTGAAACATTGCCCAACATAGAAATTTAGCCTGGATCGGAAATTAAGTGGCACTTAGGGACATGGTGTAGTGGGACTTGGCAGTATTATGTTTGCAATTAGATTCAATGATCTTAAAGGTCTTTTCTAACCAAAACGATTATTTTATTATTTCTGTTCTTGAGTACTTCAGTGCTGCTTGCTGGAGCTCAATAGTTTTCAGCCAATGTTCAGATCTTAAAGGGTGTTCCTTTTGCCATGTTATGGTCATTGTTATGGAATTTATGTGTAAATGTTTGTAGTTTTTGAGAAAATTACTTTGATTTCCTGGTGGCATCATCTGAGAAACATTTTGTGCTGAGTTCATCTTTATTAAATTATTAATTCCCTAACTTTAGAAAACTTACCTTTTGCCACTAGAACAGATCCTGTTAACATCTCATTTGTAAATTAGGCATGTTTTCTTGTGGCTTTGCATAGACACAGACTGGAACTTTTGTTTTGTGTAAAACATGTAAAATGCATTGGTGTAAAACTAATGCATTGTAGTAACATTTTCTATTGATAACGGACAATTACAAGGAAATTTTAAAGCACTGTTATGAACCAAATTAATGGCTTCCTTAATGCTGGAGAAAGGATTCCAGTGCTATTACATGCTTCATAAAAATTTAAATCAAATTAATATTATACTGCAATAACTGGGGTATTGCTTCCAAATTATTAACAGTATTTCGGTGTTGTTTTGAGCAGAAACAAATGAATGAGTTCTCATAAAAATGCATATAGATCTAAAACTGTTTTCAAGAAGACTGATCTAGCCAGAATGATTGTCCCTTCAGGGCCTAAACTAAAATGTACTGTTGCTTTGCCAGGTCTCCCTTTTTACATTCCATCTACCTGGAATGTGAAAAACAGCTTTAATGATTCTGTTACCTGATGTAAAACTGGACTACATAAAGGTTTCCTTAGGAATCCTGAAATCTATGTCTTGGCACTGGTTAAGCTCTGTTCTGCCATTGACTGCTTCTACCTTCTGACTCAGCTTCTCTGCATATTCTCTCACTATCTGTGCACTACAGTGAGATTATGAAGTAGTTTTTCATTGACTTCTTATGAAGAACTTTTTCCATGTGTACCTCTCTGCTTTCAGTCATCTCTTTGCTTGAGGAAACCAATCCATTTCTTCGGTACCCTGCGCGGGGACAGGACAGCCCTGGATGTAGGGGCAGGCTGGGAAGTGAGAGGCTGGAGAGCAGCACCGTGGAAAGGGACCTGGGGCTCCTGACGAGCCAGCAGTGCCCTGGCAGCCAGGAGGGACCAGCATGTCCTGGGGCCATCAGGGTCAGCATCACCAGCCAGGCAAGGGAGGGATTGTCCCACTCTGCTTTGAGCTGGGGCAACCTCACCTCGAGAGCTGCGGGCATGTTTGGGTGTCACAATATAAAATAGGTACAAAGCTGTTAGACAGTGTCCAAAGGAGAGCCATGAGGATTGGGAAGGGTCTGGAGCAGGAGCCTTATGAGCAGTGGCTGAGGTCACTCAATCTGTTCAGTCTGGAGAGACAGAAGGGAGAACTTGCTGCAGGCACAGCTTCCTGTGAGGGGAAGAGGAGGGGCAGCCCTGATCTCTTCTCTTGGTGGCTGATGACAGGACATGATGGAATGGCCTGAAGTTGTGTCAGAGGAGGTTTATGTTGGGTATTAGATGAAGGTTCTTCACCCAGAGAGTGGTTGGGCAAACAAACTATTTAGGGCATAGATGTTGGAAAAATGGTATGTGCTATTGTATACACAGCTCTTTCTTAAATCACCTTTTTTGTGTTATCATCAATTCTTACTCATGTTACCATTTTCAATATACTTTCCAGATTGTTTACTGCATTGTTGCTGCTTCATCATTGCCTCCATCTTCTTTCTAAAGTATTTTTCAATTGTCTGTACTAAATGTTATGTTGCGTGATGAAGAGCATTACTCCAAATGAAATATTTACCTAACCTCCTACGCATTTGCAACTTTATCCATTCTGGTGGCTTCCATAATCTCTTACCACCGAGCTTTATTTCTTTATTTAAGAGAATATGCAGTAAGTCTGAGCTGGGTCTTATAATACCCAGCTTCTTTTTAGGCAGTGAACTGTTGCTAATTATTTACTCAACCAGAGACCTATCCTTATTTAGGTAATTTCATCAAGTTGTATTTCCTTTCTTTCTTTATGAGAGTGTCTCATTAGGACAGCAGGAAAGACTTTGTTGAAGTCAATATATTACATAAGCACTTCCTTCTTGCACATTAGACCAATTAGTCTAGGAAAGAAGAAAAGAAAAGCATTTTGATATGATTCGCTTTGAGCAAATTAATTTTGGAGGTGTTTTACTATGTTTTAAACATGTATGCTCTTATAAATGGATTTGTTAGCTATGAGATTTTTTCTTTCAGTAAAGGGACAGATAGTTTCCCACATGCTTCTTTACCTCTCCAAAGATATGTGTCTTTCCTCAGCTCTCTAATACACTCTCTCTATTAGTTTGTGAAGCTCTAACTAAGGGTGGAGCAACATTCAGCTAATTCCTTAATTTTGTAATAGTGAATTTCATCAGGTTTTGCCTATGAGAGTCCATGTTAGTTTCATTTATTTTATGCCTCAGCTTTTCTGATTTAATTCCCATTCACACTGTGTTTTGTCTGTTCCTTCCTTTTTCCTTCCTTTTTCCTTCCTTTTTCCTTCCTTTTTCCTTCCTTTTCCTATAACTTTAAGCTCCAAGATTTCATCATTTTAAGCAGAATTTGTTTGCACTTTCCTATCATATTTTTGTTATTGTGCATAAAAATGAAATAATGGCCCATCATTTCTCTCCCTCTGTAAATATCTCTACTTCTTGAAAAAACTAGTTGTCTCCAACTAGTGTCTCCAACATGCTCTGCCATGTTATTTTATTGAAAAACCCCTCAGAGCTCTGGTCTTATTATCTTTTTGTGCTTTTGGCATTGCGTGTACTTCCTCATCTTGGCAATGCTTTGTAAATTTGCTTCATTATTTGGTCTTTGTGGTAGTGGCTCTATATATTTCCATTCTCTTTCCCTGACACCATTTGTCTGCATATTTATCTGTCTCTTGTGGACCTTTCTAGGAGATGGAATGCTTGCTGTGCTGCTGATTGCTTCATGGCTTTGAGGATTGTGTCTGGCAGTGCCAGCAGCAGGGACCAAGGGTGAATAGCACCAAGTGAGAATGGATCACATGCCTCAGGCAGAGGAATATTTTCACCACTATCTTGCCCTGACTCCTCCTAGCAGAAGAGTGAGGTGCGCATTATCTCACCAGCAGGAATCACTCCTCTTACTAGGAGATTTGGGATCTTGGGTGAGGGCTTGCAGGGATGGCAGAACACTGACATGAGCGGGCAGTCTTATGTGGCTGCTGATATAACTGCAATCTTCACTAGCTAGCTAATTTCCCCAATCCATGCTTTATATTCATCTTGATGAAGTAAATTGTTCCGGGAAATGTCACACTGAAACACGCCCTCCTGCTGCTCTCCTCAACTGTGGAGGGACTTCCTTGGCAGGCATGTCCTGGACTGTGTGGTAGTTCTGGCCGGCTTTCTTTGGCAGGAGCACAGAGTCTGGTTATTAACATCAGGGTGGATGTCCACAGCGTCGAGATCTGGCCAAGCAACCAGATGCAAACTGAGGAGATGCTGGTGTTGGCATCGTTTCGCTTTCCACCCACTGTGATTGGTTTCCTCTGTAGCATCTGAAATAGCCATGGAAAGACCTGCCTCTGTGACTGTTATTATCAATAGGTGAATTTAGGAGGCCATTTCAGTGTCCCTCACCTTCATTAGATTTCTACTGCATGCCAGATTACTGCGACCTGAAGACCGCAATAATGTCTAAGCATACCTTATATCGCACATTATGTGCTAAAGGTCACCTACCAGATGGAGGAAACAGATCAGGGCTGCAGGACTGAGCAAAAGGTACTACTAATTCTCTAGTCAAAAGCCTGGAAAGACTACATGGTGGTTACTGTGTCATTGCTATTAGGAATTATCTCCCAGAGGGAGCTCAGTAGCAGTAAGTTTTCCTTCATTATAGTGCAGTCAGATAAATTAGTTTAAATACTTGCCAAAGGAGGTTGAAATTAATGTTTGACTTGGCACTGGAAGAACTGCTCACATGGGCAATGAAGCCAGGAGTTACCACCTCTCATTTAAAGATGGAATGTGACTCCAGCTAAGCTTAGTGTGGGCTAGCACACCAATCTCAAATTTGTATCTATTCTGCTGGTAAATAAGATGTGATTAAATTCAGAAGTGAGAGCAAAATGAATAAGGCATGCTGAAGACACTCTGGAGAAGTGTTTTATGAAATTAAGTGAAATTCAAACTAACAGAGAAACGGCATAGATACATACCTCGCAAATTCTTAATGTTTAGATGTCTAAAAGCACACCTGCTGTTATTACAAGGGCTGGTTTAAAACAAGAGGAGGGGAGGTGTTCATACATTAATCTCTCCTTATTTTGTACAGTGAATATTCACAGAATATAGAGTGACTGGATTAACTGGATTGCTATCATCATTGTCCCAAGATACTGTGTAGGTCCTGAACAGATCCATTAATGGGGTATTTTGGAGGCTGCAGCACAGATGTCTGAAACTCCTATGTGAAGCGGCCTTCAGAGATTGCCAAGTAAACTCTTACAGAAACTTGAAAACTGGTTCAGGAAAGGGGTTGGATTTCTTTATAGTTGTATTTTTTTTCTTCAAGGTGTTTCTTTACTTAAATAAAAATGCTGTTCTGCAAATACTATGTCCAGTAAGTCTCATGAAATTTAGAAAACTCTGCATAAGAAAATACTGCCTCTTAGGTTTGAAAACTCTTGACACAGGGTTTCATAGTATCAGATAATGCAAAGTAAATAAACATTTTCTCCAACACTGATTTGGATTGAACACAGAGTTATTTTTACTTTGATTCTCCCACCAATGAAAAGAAAAAAAATAAATTCAAGACTTCTGCAGTATATGGAATTAAAATCAGGTTGTATTTAAATATAAAAAAATCATATTTGTAAGAAGCTAGAAGCAAGCTAGTTAACAACCTGGACATGTTCATAAACTTTTCTCTTTAAGGGCATGTAATTAAAAGTTTGAGTAAGTATGATATATGCAACATTTGTTGAATCAGTTTGAAAAATAACATTTCTTTAATGTGAATGGTTGAATTTTAAAGCTCTACCATGTAGCTCTGCAGAAGCTTTAGCTCAGCTGCTGGGACAGATGCTACATATCTCTCGAGACTGGTGCTGCTCTGTGTGAAGACCAGTTGAGAAATAGTGCAGTGTTGTTAATATTACCTTTGGCATATGCATGGTGCAGTACTTCAGTGTCAGATGATATACTGCAGAAGGAATCTGAATGTTACAATTTCACAATGTGCAGTAATTTTAAAGAATGACAAATGGCTTTAGAGATTTTGCACTGCTCCAAGAGAAAGAATAATTTATTTATTTCATGTCCTCTTTTATGTAGAAATTTACAACTGAACAAAGCAGGCAAGTGACAATTAGGAATGGTTAAGTGATTGTATAGTGATTTCTTTATAAGCAAATATTTCTTTTAATTAATTAATTTATGCACTAATGGCTTTTACAAGCAAAAGGGGTAACTATTTACCTGTCTTGAGTTAATGCTAATACAGTACATATAGTTACTCAGAATGAATCTCTATTTCAGATCCAGTAACAACTATTAGATAAATAATATCTTCTAAGTGGGGGAAAAAAAAAAGGTAAAATAATTAGCAATAGAGATTCTACCAAATTATTGTAAGTTATTTTAATGCTTAATTATTTTTGTTACAAAGGCAGCTCTCTCTACTCTTTTCTCTGATTTAAGCTTGATTCATTCACTTCTATAACTTTACTACATAGAAATAAATCTCTTTTTGAGTTTTTGCTCCTTACTTACACACTGCAGACATCTTTATTTTATATATGTATATACACATACACACACACAGATATATATCTCTTAAGAAATTTTTCTCTAAGGCGTTCAGTCCCTCATATTCATGGATTTTCTCTCCAGCTGTATAGCCAGTTCTCAGAATCTTCCGTGAATTATGAGCACCTGGTTGGATACTGGTGTTCCAGTGTTGATCCCCCCAGGATCAGATGCAGAGGTATATCACTTTGACATCTACTTAAGAATCTTAAGACTTGTTTTATCTTGTTGTATGTCCAAAATAGTACTTTACTCCCTTTAAGAACAATTTTCAGAAGATTCATTTTTGGCTGGCATTCCTTGTGATACTTATGGAAGACTAAGTCTATATATTTGTCTTTATCTGTTTATCTGAAAGCTTTAAAAAATAGGTCTGTTACATTTATTCAATTAAACAAAGTGACTTAGTTCAAATGATCTGGCCTGATGTAAAACTGCGTAATCACTGGGTCAGAAGATATTTTGTGCTTGGCCTGATGGAACCTTCTTGTTTTTTGCCACTTAAATTAAGTATCTACTGGGATAGAAACAAATTCCACCTTATGGCTCCCATACTGAAGTATCAATCAGTGGGTTAAATAGCTATTTTCAAACTTATCTTTGTGATTGTATCTTTGATGCAGTAGTCAGCATTGGATGACTTTGTGATTATCTCACGCCACGGCAATTGGACCACTTCCATAATGTATAAGAAAGCCCTTCCATAAGTCAATCAGAGGGAAGATTTGAACAATTGCAAACTTTAAGGATCAGGTGTGGTTTAAACTATTTAATTGTTCTAAGTAATTTATTAAATACCCTGTCATTTTAATGATATGAATTTTTGATCAGATTTTAGTAATTTAAATAGGGATTTAAATTAGTTTATTAGTTAAAAGCAAATACATGCTAATCAGTGAATAATTTTAATTGAGTTTATTTTCCAGCCTTCTAACACTATGTGACAGTCAACAGAGATTTGTAAAACAAAGCCACATTGGACTCCCTTCTGTTTCTTGGTGTCTACCTTGGTGCCTTCCAAAAGATCTAGGTTTAGGCAATACTCATCAGATTTGCAGGGCAATAGAGACTTTACCCTTCAAACCACATGGATCCTGTCTCTCTGAAGTTCCCTGCAACAGACATTCTTAATTTCCTGCTTACAGGGATCCTTCTGTCTGGGCCTCAGCTCTTCAAGTGGGATATCTCAAAACTCCACAAGGTTTCACCACAAAGACCATGAAAGACATATTTATTCCCCCTATTGCTCAGTCTGTTACTGATCTGGTTCCCTTGGAAAAGAATTTTCAGGAGGAGGTATAGCAGATGCCAGTGTATTTGTCAGCACCAGCTGAGCCAGCCATCCTTTAATCATACTCTTTTATCCCAGATGATTAAAAATCCTTCCAAAATCTCATGAGAAAGGTTGCTTGACATCTATGTGGAAGCTGTCCAGGAAAATCCTTACAATGCTGGATGTATTGCACACAGCTGTGCCTAGATGGATAGCTGTACCCATTGGTGAAGAACTCTTGAGAACGGAGAAACTCGGTTGGCAAGAAACAGATTCCTTCCCAGCAGTCTCCAAGAGAGCAGCTTGTCATTAGTGTGGGCCTTCATGTGAGCAGTTCTTATATTTGTCCTCTGCTGGACTTTCTGGAGGAAGAAGCAACGAGTAGGAAGTCTAAACAAAAGTAGTTTTAAACCTTTCTGTATGTAAAAGTCCAAATGTAATTGTTCTATAAACTCCAAAACAGAAGTCTCAGACCCCCTTTACAGACTAATTTCATGAGGGCCTAAGGGAGTTTTAAGTCCTTTATTTATAATGCTTAGCTTGTAAACAGGACATCACTGGAGACCCTTTGTGCTGATTCAGTAGATTGTCACATCCATTGCAACACACATATCTGACATTCTTCAGCATTGGAGGCAGTTCCTTATGAATTGCAGTTTTACTGAAAAAAAATACAAACCTTTACAATTTACATTAAAGATTCCGAAGTGATGGCAAGGATGTTCAAAGTCAGATCTCCATTATTAGAGGGAACATGATGTCACAAATACTTAGGCAGGATCTGCATTTGTCCTTGTGTGAGAGATGCTTTGATCCACAGAGACTCATGGCCCTTTGCTGGAGCAGCCTTACTGCATTGGTGTGGAAATGCCCAGCATCTTCTGAGCTCAGTAATGTGGATACCAATTCCTTCATTACTTACTTTATTCCAATGTGTCATTTGCCAGATATTATCTGCATGTGATACAAATCCATATGAAATAGTCTGGCAAAGTAATAAAAGACCTCCTACAAGGACTACCATTCTATCAGGTTCATAACAATTTTATGAAAATCCAGAGTGTTCCCATACTACCAAACCTGAAATTTGACCAGACAGACCCAAATTGCATCAGGAAATACCATATGTGCAATATCAGGTCCAAATAGGAACATGTTTTGTTTTACTTAGTTTTTTACAAATATGCAAACAATGGTGTATGGCAAATAAAACTGTCTTTGTCTTTCCCAAACTTCTGCCTGACAGCATGAAGTAGGTCATTGCAGCTCCACAGACTTTTTTTTTTTTTCTTTGTTCTAGCTAAATAAACAAGCTGTCAATTGTAGAAAATGTGATTTGTAGTTCTGTTTGCTTATTTGTTTTTAGTTTGTTCAACATTCAAGTTGTGAATTTAGGCTGGGCAGCATTGTGTCAGACTTTCTTTTCTCTAAAGTAGTCATTAAAGATTACTATTGGCTTGCAGTTTGAGGAGCAAGATGTGTGCCTCCTTGAAATCTTAAAAAAGTGGTCCAGTGTTTTGTAATTTAAAATTTGTCAATGAAGTTTTAATATATAAGACTTGCAGTTAACACTGTTCCTTAATTTGAGCAGAAATCAACAAAATTATAGACATTGGAAAGTTAAGTTACCTTTTAGGATAAAAGATAGTTATAAATTTTCAAGACTAAATTTTAAAAGCTAAGCTAGGGATTGATAAATCAGGTATACAAATGTGTGATTCACTTTGTGTAAAATGCACTTCCTAACTTTTTGGAGTTATTTCCATTTTCTGCTTTGCGAATATTTGGCTTATTTCAGACATCTGGTACTAATGTTTCTACTGAGCATACTGGAGTTATAAACTAGGAATATCAGAGGAAGCTGACAGGTGATTTCTGTGAAGGTGTTCTGACTATTGAAATATTTCACATTTCCTTCCAAATTAAACCCCTCAGCAACTCGTACAAAAATTTGTGTCCCTGGCAGTAAATAAAAGCAGTAAAGTAACATTGCAAAGAAATTGCAGAAACATTTAGAATATATTCAGAACTTAAAATTTGTAGACATATATGTATTATTCAGAATCATAGATATTTTTTCCACCTTATTTTAATTTAAAATGTGTCAAGTAATAATTAAAATATGTAATCTTTCTCTGGAGGACATAGAGGGTTGGTTAGGGATGTCTTTAGTCCATCTTATCAGAACTTTTTTTCTTTTGAATACCTCTCAACCAAAATGAATAACATCACTGTTTTATTGTTTTGTTTTATTTTATTTTTATTGTCTTTTTGGAGAAGGACATCTCAAAATGCTTTTGTTATTTAAGCTGTAGTCACAATATGGAAATCTTTGATGATATTTAACCTTGAGTAAAGTGGGATTTTTTTTTTTGGATGGGGTAAGTAAATATATAAAAAATAGTTTCTTATATGTAAAGTATTGTAAGTTTATATTTTCCTGGAAAGTTCTTTATCCATGAGTTCTAGGTAAATTATTGCTAAAAAATGTTGGTTTTTTTCCCCCAGTAGTTATGGAACCTTATGCAGAGTACAGTGATTGCTGGCTGTTATAAACTGATTGAAATAGAGAGAATGAACTTTGTCTATTGTTTCTATTCTGCTTTAGCGACTAGATGCTCTATCTCCTTCTCAAAATATTTCCCAATAAAAATTCAACAAACTGGAATGCATTTGCAGAAACAAATTGCTAATGTGAATATGAATTGAAATAGCACAGGCCAACTAGCTGTAAGAAAATGGTGTTTAAAAGGAAAAGAAAAATTTCTTAATTTGAAACAAATTGATATCCTTTGAATGGCATTTCTTAAATGGGAGGTCATAATCTGCTAACACGATGATGCCCCATCTGCAGCCCTAATAGGAGCCAAATACTCTGGCTGTGCTTCTGCAGTATTGTTAACATCTGCTGTGGTTGGTCGCTGCAGGGGATGTGGGGTCTGAACGTTTCTGAAAGAAAAACAACTTTACATGTAGACAGACCTCTGGGCAGCAATGCAATTCAAGTGGGAAATGAAGACAATAAAAATATAAATATAGTAGAAGTAATGGAAATTGCAAAATGCAGTTAGGTGAAAGTTGCCCAACGCTTTGCACTTTGGTTAGAAAGACCTGTTTCCTTAATTTATAGCCTTGCCAATCCCACTTTGATATCCTGGTGGATTTAAAGTGGTTTTTAGATTTCTTTGTACTTGAAATGTTACAGAGAGGTAATTTGGTCATCTGTTTTGTACCTTTTATTAGTTTAATGATGTTTTATCTCTATTTGACAGTAAAAACCTTCTACAAAATTTTGTGCTAATAGACTGGGTTTTCAGCTTGGTAGGGCTGTTAAGCACAGTCTCCAGGGGATTCTGTCCAACTCGGAGAGAGACTCTGTCTTCACAGCTCCCCTGTGCCAACTGGGTTTGGTTTGAAATTCCAAAGCAACTATGCTAAGGGACTTTCCAAGCCAGTCACATTGTTCTCCAGAATGCTTTTGTTAGCAATTTTGCTATGAGATTCCTGATTCCTGCAGACCTGAAGCTCAGGGCAAAAATTCAAGGTTGTCAAAATAATTAAAATTACAGCTGCTCTATAAAGCTGAGTAAGAATCTGTTCAGTAAAGCATATCAAAAGCCCTCACAGAGTCTGGGTTTTATTTACATTAATGTGGAAAAAAAAAACCGTAAAGAGAAAAACATCTTAATTTTGATGCCAGCACTGTATCAGCATATGTTCTGGTTGCTTACTTCCTAACAGCACCATGTACAATATAGTACAGTTAGACCAGAAAGCAGAAAGTTGAAATGCTGGCCCATTTTTTGTGCCAGATTTTTCTTTGTTGATACTCTAAAACTTAAGTCCTGCTATGCACAGCTTTTGTAGAAGAATAGTTACCTAATTACTTTAGCTACATAAGAAAACATCCCCTTCCTTCCCCCCCACCCCTACAACTTTGTTGAAATAGAAAAAAGTGAACCAGAAACCAGTGCTATTAAATATTTCTATGATCTGTTCTGGCCTTGAGAGAAGAGTACTAAAAATTTGCTGTTAAAGAGGAGCAAAAAAAGAATATAAAATTTATCTACAGAGTTCTACTAAACAATGAATATATCGTGCATTTTCAGGAAGTACATGAATCAGAAAAATACTAAGAAAACTTGATTCTGCTTTTAGTATTTGTTTTATTTGTGCTTCTCTTGGTACTAGTTCATGAAGTTCTTTCTCCTCTCTCAATAGTTACTGCAAAGAAAACCTCCTAAGTCTGTTTTACTATGAGAACCGTCATCAAGGGACAAGAGTGCATAAACAGTGTCATTGCTTGGCAAACTCCCTTACTATCCTACCCCCAGTTCACTTGGTAATTTTTGGTATGATGTGACCATCTGAGTTTTCTCAGATGAGAAGGTTTAGAGCATGCAGGGAGCAAAAAGCTCATGGGAAAATTCCTTTTGTAACCTTTTCTCTGTTATTCTTCTTGACTGTTAGTCTTCTAGTCTCATCTGTGTAAAATGTGTCTGCCATAGTACAACTCTTAAATATTTAGTTGCTGTGAAAATAGAATAGAGTTCTTAATAAAATTACTTCAGTAAATTTTCTGTTTGATGAAAAAGAGGAACTTCAATTTCTTTTAAGAATTCTGATAGAAAAGGGATATGATCTTAAGCTATTTTAGCCTTGTAATTTGGGAAATAATTTCTGTCTGACACAGAACAGGTGGTCAGCCTACAGTTTGTTTAGATGAACTGACCTTTTTGATATATAAAAATATTTAATTTTATTTCCTCCCAATAAAAGAAACTTAAACCATGTTCTATTAAAAGGGTTTAACTGACTGATGTATACCATTCTGTGAAACTGCCTATTTTAAAGAGAAATTTAAAAGGTTTTGAACCCTTGGCTTGTTCCACACCATCTTTATATTGTGCTTATTACTCAGATTTGAGTGTGTCCACAGTCTTAGGATTAATGTCTTAGAATTGTCTTAGGATTCTCATGTATTTTGAAAAAGGAAATACTTTCATTTTGTGGGTTCAAAGTAGCACTTCAGTAGTATTATAATTTCATTTAAAGCTGATGATTGCTCAGATCCCATTCAAGAAAGACTCAAAGAACAATAATGAACAGTTGTGGAGTGTGGGCTCTCTGTTAAGTCTTACCGTGTCTGGATTAAGGTTATGACCTAAAAATTGATTATCCTGAAAATGTGCCTGAAACTTTCTCCTTTGCTTCTTATTCTGCATTAAACATGGATGTTCATGCTCAGTGAGCATTGACGTCTTCAAGTGTTGATCGTATCTTCAGATATGCTTTTAGAAATAAATAAGGGCTATCATAAACTATATTATGAACAACATTATGATAAACAATGTAAAATATTTTTTTTTTTTTACTTAAAGGAATTTTCTGAAGAGTTTTCATGTTTTCTGAAGAGTTTAATTCTTCTATGTTTCCTCTTTTTATGTTTAAACTAGTATTTGCTCATGAAGGTGAAAGCTTACAAATAGTTTCTATAACATTACCAAGTTGCCTCTAGTGTTATGCAGCCCTCTTCAAAGAGCTGTGGGCAAGAACTGTGTTTGATCATTAGTGCATGCACAGGTAAGAAAACAGTTACATGGGAAACTGTACTAAGTAATGGTTTTCCATGCTGGGCCTGTCAGCAGTTTTGCAATTTTCCCAGGATAGAGGAGAAAGCTACAAAATGGATAAAGAAGCAGATTCAACTGTAGATCTGCCAGTGCTTCAAACACACTCACCTCATGCCTCTTGGTTTGGAGAATCCATATACTAAAAAAGACTAATGGGAAAATCTGTGCTACAGCCTACTTCTGCTATTTCTTACAAAATTTATATAAAATTTGCTAAAAGTGTCCTTTTGATCTCATTGATTTTATTTAGCTTTCTGTTCATATTTAGAGCCCTTGTTGCTCTGCTTAATTTATGTAGATTCTCTCAATATCAGTTTTTTTCCCTTAAAGTTTATTATTTATCTACCAGCTTCTCTTTTGCCACAACTTTTTCAATCTATTATATTTCTCAGTGTTACCTTTTTTTTTCCAGGCACAATTGGCTTAGTAGCTAATCTAAGCTACAGCATACACAGAGACATGCATGAGAGCACATCTCAAGGCCCTAATGTTTAGTTAAACAATCTTTCTACAAATATAGGTACAGAAAAGAAATATTTCAAGACTAGCACTCAAAACATTCACTGCAAGGTTTTCCTCTAATGAGATCTGAAAAATTACTCAGCCAATGCAGTGTTTTCTTATTCTGACGTTAGGTATGACCTTGTGCAAAGGCCTTTCCAAATTGTTGATTTCCTTTCAAAATACAGTTTCTGGCTACATCTAAACTTACTGGTGACTCTTCTCTGAGTCCTTGTGTAAAGATTACCTGAACAGTAAACTGTAGTAATTTGGACCTGTTGCTGGAAGTAAACAGAATTCTGAGAGTTTATACAAGTTTGCTCTAATGTGTAAAAGTGAAGGTGATTAGGTATCAAACTGGGTGGCCTGTAAGCCAGAAACACCTCCCAGTTTCTTAGTGTGTTGGTTTGTACTGTCATATGAATTCAGAAAGTACGTAATTACCCAAAAGAAAACAACTATTTGGTTGCAACAGCCACGGCACCTTCACTGTACAACACACACTAAGGGTGCCAAGTGAGCTTCTTACCTGTGATGTAATTAAAGGTCATGCTGTGCTCAGAAGAGCACAGCCTGTGTGCTCTTATAGGCATAGCTTTGGTAAGAAACAGCCTATTTTATGTTCCACTGAGACTGGAATAACACCCTCCAGTGTCATTAAGAGTCAAACCCTGGACTACACCTACTCTATACTGAAGTGCTCTTGGCTGCATGTTTCCCTCCCCTCCCTGTCCCAGCAGGATGCAGCAGTAGCCAAGAGGTGAGTCAGTGTAGGCAGGTGAGCTGGGGAGAGCCCGGTCCCATTTGTTGTTTACTCAGATTTTGAAGAGTGCCTTCATTTCCTTCAGGCTTCTGAAGTGACTCAGCTTGTGGCCACCCTGACAGGTCCCTTCTGGAGAAACTGAAAGCAGCACGTGGATGATGGGAGGATATTTTACAGTCACTGCACTGGGTACCAGTCACTTTTACTCTCACTTGGTGGAGTTGAAGTTGGGCCTCTCCAGATAGATGGAGAGCAGTTCTATGTAAAATAATTTGGCAAAAGTTGGCCCTCATATACCAGATTCATCACTGTAGTCAATAATTCACATAGATGCTCTATATCCTTAATAGTGAAAGCCAGGAAATTATCTCAAGGACGGGTGCCTCCAGATACATTTTATCACTTCTTTATCACTAATTTAACTTCCCTTGTATATTTATTATGCTGAGAATTCTGAAATTCCAATTTGCAGTGAAATTAAGGTCAGTAGTAGACCTGTTACCATTTAAATTCTACTTTCACCCCTAAAAGACAGGCTAAGTTTGTTTTGCCTTGTGTGAAGAGATGCATGTCTTGTGTACAGCAAAAGAAATCTGGATGATGGACTTCACATCTCTTGACCATTCTGGGGACATGACCCTGCGATGGCTGTGTCACAGAATCATTGTTCACAGTGTAGCCTGTTCCTCTCTAGTTCCATTACTGCATGTTTTTTTTAGCTGAAGCAAGTTTGCATAGTGTATTGGAAATATAAACAGAGCTCTAAAAGCCACAAGGCATCCTTAACTACAGAGCCATCAAACCTTCTGCTTCACAAATAAGTATCATGTTTTCTTTGGATTTATTAGCACTTTCTCACTATTACTTTTTCCACCAGTAGTACTATTTTACTATGTCAGAGTTAATTTCAACAGTTTTAAAAGGTACAAAATCACTGTATTACAACAACACTCTTCGTCCTAATTGTCCTCAGAATGAAAAGCTCTTTCTTATTTAATAACTTTTTAAAAAAGGAATATTTCTTCCTGTTATGTGATTTGTTTTCTCTGTCATCCTGTTTCATGGTAGTTGCTGAACACTGCTTTAAATATTTTGCCAGTTCAGATTTGTTTCTCGAACAAACAGGAGGTTTTTATAACTCACCCTGAATCAACCACCTACTTTTGGAAAGCAAAACGTTTCCATGTTACAAAGATTAGCCAGAAAATGAATATTAACTTTTGTGTCTCTGTGACATAAATAACGAGCAGAACAACTTTTTTCCCGGCATTCTTTTTTCCTCATTTAGGGCATAAAGGGTAAGCTTTCTTCTTAGTGGTTAAAAAAATTAAATTAGGAAGGTATCTGCAAAGATACATCGATAAACTGTGCAACTTGTTAAAACATTCTGAATTGGGACAATCCTGATGTTCAATGGCATATTCATTTTTGCACAGTTCTTAACTCATTGTGGCTAACTGCTGCTTTCTGGAAGTTGCACCTGTGCATTCGTGTTGACATCAGCCATGTTTATATGGAAGTTGAG
Source organism: Regulus satrapa (assembly GCA_013396955.1). Taxonomy (NCBI): domain Eukaryota; kingdom Metazoa; phylum Chordata; class Aves; order Passeriformes; family Regulidae; genus Regulus; species Regulus satrapa. Next base: position 881,748 of record VWZN01016269.1, on the reverse strand, counting down.
CAAGATCAGAAATTGGCACTAAATATAAAATGTTCTGTTTGTGGAGAAAATAATGTGTGAAGGAAGGAATGGGTATCAATAGAGTTTGAAAAGTTTTGGCATATTATTAAGAGCAAATATTTAACAGGAGGGATAAACTTTAAACTAAAAAAATTTTCCCATTTGCTTTATTAAAAATATCTCTTTAGATTTCAAATGAGAAAAAGATACCTATAGACCAATTGTAGTCACCATGACAACTTAAACTCACAAAACACATAGCAGAATTACTTGGCAGCATAATTACTTGCAACTAATACATCAAATCAACAGAACATAGACTAACACTTCACCTAAAATAATTTCTTTTTTTTGTTCTGTCTTAATACAGGAACAAACTGTAGACCACAACAAATATGAACTCAGGCTCTGCCTTATTTTTGGAATGATTTTTGTGAATTTCATTTGAATAACTGAAATATTTTCTTTCAACAGTTTTTTGGGTTATTTGGTGGTTTTTTTGTTTGGTGGNATGTATTTCAACCAGAGATGGCAATGACCTACCAGTATCAAGTAATATATCTTTTGCCAGTACTAAAATATTCCCCTACATTGATTGTTATTGTCTAGTCTAGTTTTCAAAGTTTAAAGCTATGTAGATTCCATTGTTTCCCCTGGGAGCCCAGTTTGTTTCACTGCCAGGAAGTTTTCCTGATACTCAGCCTCAATTTTTCCATGTTTAATTTCAGGCTATTAATATGAGAGTCTCATACTGAATAACTGTTCTACTTTTTGTTATGATCTTAAAATATTTGTGGATGCTGTCAGTCTAGTCAAATATGAACCAATCTATACTTAATTATTTTTAACTTTCCTCAATTGAGTATTTAAAGCTCCCAGTTAATACTCACTGTGAGCAATTTCTACTTTCCATGGATTTGCTTTGCTATAGGAAAATTTAGTTCCATTAATTTTTTTATACCAAAGCAATAATGCTCTTTATTTTCCAAGATGTAGTTAAATATATCCAAATCACAGAATTATTTTTAATTACATGCTAACATGAATATTAGTCTCTTGAAGTCTATCTCAGTAGCAATAATTTTCATTTATATTTCCCCTTGAAATGCATATTGAAATACATTATTTCACAGTTTTCTTTGCCTCTAGCGCTTTGTGATTATTTTCTTAACATTTTTTTCTGTGCATTTGCAATACGTTTTAAATCATCATTGTTGTCACCTGACTTGAAAACCTGAAAATTCCATTAATGTTCTTCCATTGTTGAATAATAAGTAAAAGATAAGGAAATAAGTTTTAGTCCTGGATATTAGCAAAGACACAATACCTCATCCTAATGTTTCTTTGCTTATGATTTTCATGCCAATTTGTAATTCTCAGAAATACCTCCCTTTGTGAACCAATTTGAATTACATTTCCAGGTATTCATGTGTTGAAATCTTTTTCTACTTAATCAGTCTACTTGTTTTACTGTTCCATCAAAAAGGCACTTGAGATTACTTGGTTCGGTTCTTGTAAAAAGCAGAAAGTTAAATTGCTCAAAATTCCATAATTCCCCTGCTAATCAGATTGTTATTCTCTTACACTGTGTTCTGAATTACCAGGGACATGCAAATTCAAATTACTTAATGGTAATGATTGTTACAGTTTACTTCCATCAATGATCACTTTTTTGTTGTTGTTGTTAGGTTGGGGTTTTTTTGTTTTGGTTTGGTTTGGTTTGTTTTGGTTTGGTTTGGTTTTTTGTTTTGTTTTTCGGGGGTTTTTTTGGTTTTTTTTTTGTTAGGACTCATTTGTATGTATGACTCTCTTTCCTATGTAAACCTGTTAATTATGATCATTGTGCTTAACAAGAAAAATCTCAAGACCTTTCTTTTAGCGAGTGCTTGTATGAGAATGACTTCAATCATCAGCATAGTTTAAAAGTAGTGGTGGGTTTACAGGAATATTTGCCTATATCTGTTTGTATCCTGGCAGACTCATTGCAGACAGCTAATATAAAACTGTGCCTTTGCCAGACAATAAGACCACCTCAATGCCTAGAAAACTTTTGTAATTCTTCCCTTCAGAGCACAGAGAAGTTAATTAACTCAAAACTGGAGTAATTCAGGCAGCTTTGCTGTGGGATTTGTTCTCCACGTAGCTCTTGGACCTAGTGAGTGTAACAATTGAACTTAGGGTTTATGCAAATCTCTATCTGATGTGTTTGGTCAGTTCTGATTAGACACAGACACCTTTATCTCACTCCTCAGTCAATGCTTAGAAGAAGTACCCTCTAACCAGATCCCTACTTCCTAACCGGATGAAAAATCGTGACACTGGGGGATTCCCTTAGCAGGGCCCTGGCTGTAGCAGTCACCAGAATGCCCCCATGGGCAACAAAGGAGTTTCTTTGAGAAGATGGCAGCTGGAAAAGTATCAGGGAACTATTTTGGGTCTATAGGAAGTAGACAAATGAAAGGCAGACTTAAAAGAGCAACGAGATTTTTGGGGAAGAGGCATTCCTGATACATGCAAGGCAGATAAAAACTTTTCTTTTTAAACTTTGTTTTTACTTCTTATAGTGGAATGGAACACTATAATGAATCCACTTAATAGTATACTACAGGGAGCTTTATACTCTTCTCTGAAAGCTTAATGTTAAGAAACCAAAGAGCAACCTTCTTAAATGTATTACACACAGTTTTCTATTCTGTAGACAAAACCTTTGGTGACTTGCAGAGGTGGCTGTGGGTTAAAGTGGACTAGTATTTGCTGCTGCATACAGCGCCAACATGGTTTCAAAATGGGGTTTCAAAATATGAATAATAAATATGTCCAGACTGAATAGGAGAAAGAAACAAAATTACCAAGAAACAAAAAAAGAGATCATCATGACATTTTATAAATAAATGATAAATGGTTCTCTGCGCAATGTCTCACTATACTGAGGGATTCCTTGACAAAGGACATTGTGGATGCCAGGAATGTACAAGGGTGAAGAAAGAGACTGAGAAACTTCATGGAAGAGTTTTTAGTATTTCTAGACACATACAAACCACCTCTGTGCAGGGAGTCCTTTACCCCCACATGGCCAGAGGCTGGTAGAGTATCCAATGTCACTGTATACTGCTTATGCTCTTTTTCTCTTCCCTGGACATCTGCTTTTGACATTTTCAAAACTGTATATGAACAAGATGGACTTTAATTGTGACCTAGTGTAGCTGTGCTTATATTACCAGGAACAAAAATAAAAGCATATGATATCAGTTTTTGCTGCCTTGCTCATAAATGAATAATATTTCATTTGAAAGGCTGAAGAAAGGAAAATGGAAAAGAGCAATATTGCTTGAATTAGGAAAATACTTTTGATTGAACATGAAAAACTCATAAAGGCTCAGGGTATTTACCCAGCAGCATAATCAGGGGAGCAAAATCAATATATATTTTTTAAGTGTGCAGAATCCAGTAAGATCCACAGGGTGACTTAAGGAGCTGTACTGTGATTAATAACTGAAACGTACCCTGTATTATAAGTTATGAGTAGCTATCACATCTTTAACTTCATTGAATTAAGTGGATAAATACCTGTTTCATATTTTCTTTTTCAAAATCCCAAGGTTGCTCTAGTTATTGTAGCTTGTAATAATTTTTCCTCAGTGAAGATAACTTTATGGTGGGGGAAAGGAAAATTTAACCACTGATTTGGTAGTCAGGAAGAAAGAGTTTTTTAGTGGCCTTTACTAGTTTGCAGATCACAGAAGTGTAGAATCATTCAGGTTGGAAGGAACTTCCCCACTCTGATTAGTTTTCTGCAGAATATTTTTCAGCTGAATTTTGAAGAACTGGGTTTATTCGTGAAGTCCAAGGATGGAGGTAGTGCAATCTAGAGTTGTTATTATAAATATCTCTAAAATATTCAAAGAACTCTGGCTTTATCACCTGTTTCACAATTAATACATGCATTTCAGCTGAGATATTGCCATGGAACATGCTTATCAAAGAAAATACATCATACCTACTGAATTTTGAACTTCTGAGACAAGTACACTCGTTCTCTTTATGGAAAATAATGTAACATTGTGTTGAGAAAGCTTGGCTATTTCTTGTGTAGCAATAAAAAACACAATTGGACAAAAGCTATTTCACCATTCGGCATAAATCAATGATGTTTAAATAAAACTTTTTGAAGTTTTTGAAATAAATCATCCTGAAGTTTAAGTAGTACAGAAAGCCCCTTGAATAATTAGAAATATTTCACAATCTGCATATAGTTCCCCTATTGTATTCTGAATAATCCATTCTAATATTGTATGGTTACAACATGATATTTAAAGTTCAGAACGGGGTATAAAACAACAATCACTGCTGATTTTTTTTTTTTTTTTTTTAAATTCTCCAAATCAAGATGCTTGGTTCTGTAAATTCTTTTATGTGTGGATCTCGTGAGAGGCCACTGAGGCACAGTTCTGGCAGGCAAATGAAAAGCAGACATGTTTTTCTGTGAAGTTCTTCTGATGTGACACCACGTGCATGTGTGCCTGTGGTCAGTAGCTGATGGGGCTCTATGCTGGGCCTCCCAGGGCTCTGCAGAAAGTCACCCAGAAAATCGAAGGCATATCCCTGTTGGAAAAAATGCTGGTGGGGAGGAAGCAGGCTGAAAAGGGTTTGTGATCATTGTTAATGTCGGGCAAGAGCAGCTGCAAAACTTCCTGCAAGTTGTTAGAGTAGGTGGTTCAGCTATGTGTTCTAACACTCAGAGCTGTGAAGTTTAAACATGGAAATAGGCTGTTAACTTAAATGGGCTGGGCACGACCTTACAGCCACACATATGCTTAAATAGACTGAGGGTGGAAGGACTAATTCTGTCTTTTGCTTGCTGATAGCTGCCCTGATCTAAGCGTCAGAAAAAGCTATGAATTTAAGTTGAACATTTGGTAAACAAGCTCTTGAACTCTGTCAAGCAATATGCATCTCTGACATAGCAGGAAAAATGTGTTTAGCATCTGGGCAGACTGGATTAGAGAGAAGGAAGCAAGAGGCATCTGCTTGTAAGTACTGTGCCTGTTCCTCCCTAGGCCTGTGGGAGACTTCTGATAGTTTCAGGAAACTTCTTCCACTAGCAGTTTCATATGCTTTTACCATGGCTTGTGGGTGGAGTTCCCCATCTGTATAGCAGATGAGGATTTTGGACAAGCAGTCATCACAGGAGGATTTAACTGAGCTAAAAAATATTTTATTTTAGGTACAAAAACTTTCCAAGATTGCAGTGAAATAAGATATATATTTCAGTTTGGTTCTGAGGAACACAATTTGACAAATTGTGGAGGCTATTCAAAAGAAAAATGTTGCTAAATAATCTGAGTTTCTTCATCAGTACCTTTCAGTGGGGTTCCTCTCATAGGTGTGTAAACGCTAAAAGGAAATTAAATGTTTTCAAAGTATGTCTTGATAATGCACCGGAGCTTAGTAGTAAACAATTGAAAACATTGTAAACATTGCACATGAAAAACACCATCCATCCATTCCTGCTGTAGAATTTTTTGTCCAGTAGACTGGCTCTTTCTGCCTCAGAAATGTCATATTAAATGTGCTCTCTCTCCTGGTGGCTTACAAAGCAGTTTTTGTTTCCACATAACAAAATTTCTTTTTATGTTATGAAATCTTGGCATCAATACATCTCTGGACATCTACCCCAAAATATAGCAAATAGTTTAAGCACTTAATAAATAATAGGCAGTAGTAATCCCCTAATGTTGCTGTTTGCTAAGAACCAGTAGATCTGGCAATGGGAATTCAATCATTGTGTAACAGAGACAAATTTAGAAAAGATGAAACAAAATTAGGATATGTGTCATTTAATGATATTGGAGTATGTGTCTCATCCTGTGAAAGAACTTTGGAAACATTACACAATTATTCTCATGTGGTTTGAGCAAAAATGAAATGTTAAGCGTTATTTTGTTTTTGAGCATAAGACTTATAGTGATTTGTAGATGAAGAAAACCCCATTATTCTTGCTTATTTTAAAAGAAAAAAATAGTCACTTTGGTAATAAATAGCAGCACTGAGTTTCACAGCTAAAGGTCACTTGAAAACAAGGATGTTTTGCAAATGGGCTTCAAATGAACCCAACTCTCTTGAATGTAAGTTGAATTTTACAATATTGGAAAGTTATCATTAGTTCCACAAATTTGTCAAGACTTGAAGCACCACTTCATGATAATTTTGAACATGATGCAGCTGAAAATCAGCACTTTTTTTGTCATAAACACATACATACATGTATATATACATATATGCAATACTTTTCTGAGTGTGGGTTTTGGCACTCTAGAATCCTCTTTCTTTCATTTAAGATTTAGGAAAAATAATGAAGATATTTTCTTTACAGTGAAAGATTGACTTCATACATTTATGACAGATTGTCCAGTATTATGAATATATTGAATTAAAATATACCATAGTTTTCAATGGGATTATTGCCATTTCTTTTGCTATCCTTCATATTTTTTCAAGTTGAGTAATAAAATTGCCTTACTGGGCTACTTGTACTTCTGCACTTTAAAACCCAGCAAAATAATTAATGACCACAGTCAAAATAAAAATGACAGGTTTAATTTTTTACTGCAAGTTGCGAGATGCAACTTTTTCTGTTTATTGATCTTTGATGTAATTTGGAGAAATCTACATTAAGCAACACCATAGAATGTAGCAGCAAACATGAAATGATTGCTTTAATCAAGTGTCTTACTGAATGTTTCAACCTTTTTTCTCTCTCTCCTTTTTTTTTTTTTTTTTTTTTTTCATAACTGATGTTAGTATTGTGGTTTGTTCAACAAACCAGCTAGTTACCTGCAAATACAGATCCATTGTATTATAACAGTGACAATAGAATCTGGTTTTGTCATTTACCTGGGCTATCTGGTAGGGAAAGAAAAGAGGTAAAATATGTAAATTTCCACAGTAATGGAATGTTGGCATTTTGCAATGACTTGGGGCCTTTTAAGTGAGCTCTTTATTCCCATTTAACCATCTCATAGATTTGGAACAATTGTCTCATCTGAACCTGTTATCTATGGTTTTTAAGCTGGACAGTCGTAGGACCATGCTTATAACACATAACAAAACAGAGTTCAGCAGGATGATGAATGCAGACGTCAGGACTGGAACTTGTAGGAAAGGACTTTGGTTTAGAAGGTAGGTTTGGCCAGGCAGGTCATTTCCAGTGTCAGTCACTGGGATGTCTGGAGGCTGGAGTTTTGCACAATGGAACTAACTGCCTGCTGGATTTTCAGCATGAAAACCAGACAGAAACACCTGGCACTGAGTGGCAGGAGTAGGCCTGTGAGCCGAGAGAGTCGTGTCCTATTTCCCATGACCCCTGGTACCTATCTTCTCGTGTTGCTCAGTATCCCTATTTGTAGAACAGAGATAAAATTTGGTGTGTAAGGCTCAGCTTGTTTATGGAATGTCACAATATCCTTGGATAGAAAGTGCTCTGAAAATATAATGTATTTCACTAAATACAACCCCACATTGCCAGGCTCTTCTGCTTTGCCTTAACATTTTAGCCCAGCTAATTTTTCTGCAAATAAAACATGTTAGCAAAAATGAAGAAGTCAATTCACAAGATATTAAGTACATTGCAATAATTGTTGTACTGATGGAAACTCATGTGTCTCTGACAAGCAGGTTTATATATATATGTATTCCTAGTTTTGAGTGCATGCCTTGGGATTGAAACATATTTAATGGATAAACTTTTCTTTTTAAATTTTCAGCAATTAAAGAAAAACTGATTAGGAAATCCTTGATAACCTACTGGTATTTATTCAGCATAGAAACTCTTAATCATGTATTCATTATAAAATATGAAGAACCACTTATTACTGCATTTATTTATATGCATTGCTGTCTTTTACTCAAGGCTGAGTACAGAAGCAAGATAGATATTGAAGCTTGAAATTGCAGGAAGATAACAGAACCTCCTTTTTTACCCAAGGATAATAAATTGGTAGGAATCCATTAAATTTATAATAGATTATTAATGGAGTCAGCTTTTCATATTACATTGATAATAAAGCAACCCTTTCCAATGTGGCATATTTAAGGTGAGGACGGAGTAGAGTATGCAGGTTATAAAGGAAGATTAAATAGCTTGTTGCTGATTCTGTAGAGCTTTTAACTGGTAATTCTAAATGATGAAATGTGACAAACTACAGATTTCTTCTAAATGTATTTCTTTCAAGCGATTTCTATTTTTATGATTGTTTTCAACAAAATGCTTTCTTTTGCATAGCATATGTTTCCTATGTGAGAATGTGCTTGCATTTTTTTAATCCCCTCTTTTAAGTCAAAACCTACTTTGGATTTTGGAAAATTCAAAAATGAGATTTGACATTTTCCATAAAATTATAGAGTATTTCTAAAAGTGCTAAGTAACCTAAAATCACCATAATTTTTCCATTTTTCAAATTAAATACTTTCTAAATTAAAACTAAGAATTAAGAAGGTTTGTATCTTTTTATTTGACAGTCATCAGGCCAGATGCATAATTTTAATGTCCCAACCTCTCCTTGTTCAAAATGACAAAAATTACTAGATAAAAAATAAGAAGGATAAAAATTTCCTTTGCACTGAATGTTCTGGCTTAGTAACTACAGAATATGAATGTTAGGGTTTTTACACTTGTTCCCAACATATTTTTTTTTGTATTTTATGTTCCTGTTGCAAAATTCTTTTTGCTGGGGAATGTGCAGGGTAAGACTGTCCCTGACCTGGAAGGGAATTCCTGTCAAGACCCATGAGACTTCAGCACTTGAAGGCCTTTGCAGCTGCCCTGTCCCAGCTGAATGGAACAGTTTTCTGGGCAGCCCAGCAGGCTCAGTCACAGTAAATCTGTAAATGCATCTTTCAGCCGAAGGGATGCCAGAAGTGGCAGGGCAGTTAACAATTAAACAGGAAACAGCTGGATGAGACTTTGGTCTTTTCACATTTTTCTTGGAAAATAGGAAAAGTGATGGGAATTTTCATACATTTTGGCTATTTTTGCTACATTTTACTATGATGCTCTTCTGCTGATGCCCCTGTTCCTTTTCTTTCTATTTTTCTTTCTTATTTTTTGGTACCAGTTATTATGGCAAAATTTCAGTAATGCCAGTAGTATCTGGTACATGTGCAAAACTGTAATAATGTCAATTATGCCATGGTGGGTGAGCCCTGAATGAGCACTTTGGTCTTACCTGAATAACAAATGACTTTAAAGCTCTAGACAGACACCCAGAGATATATTGCTGTGGAGAATCTCTTCAGAGGTCACTGAGTGGTAAGAAGGATTTGTACAGCTATTGGGAGTTTGCTGCCAAGGCAGAATCACAAGTGAAAAAGGAATATCCTCTTAACCTTGAGGTCTACCTTTCAGCTGACATTCAGTGAGCTACAGCTCATGTGATGAACAGAGAAAACATGTCATTCCATGTTGTTTCTCGTGTTTATCCCAAACATACAACCTTTTCCAAGTTCAGTTTAACTGTATGGGCTAATAGCCAAATTTAGATAAAAAACCATTTGCTTGGAATAACTTTGGAATCTCTTAAAATTAGTATTATAAGGCACTTGGGTTTCTGGGAAGGTTTTATTTTAGGCTCCAGTGACGTGATATGGTATGCTGTGCGATTCTACAGCAAAATAACTGGCATTATTTGAAAAGTGTAGTAGTATTTTCCATTGTTCACAAATGAGGCTTCCTGATTTAACAAATAGGGTTTCTTTCCTTTGCAAAACTGCAAATATTACCATTACAGTTCAGCACCAGAGCTGAACAAAAAATGGACAAAGCTGACAAAGCTGAACTTTGTCAGTGCTACAACAGCTGTGTTCAGGTGTTTGGTGTGCAGTTGCCCCACAATGTGGGGCCAGTGGCTCTTCTGTTGTCTTTAGGAGGATAAGAAATCTCAGAAAGTCACCGGGATTTTAAAAGATCTGAAAGAGATGCCTCAGTTATTGACAGGCCCGTTTTTTGCTCTGCCTTATAGACTCTTTTTATGTTTTGATGCTTTCCTAAAGAATAAAGTGAGTAGTCTAATTTTAGTGGAAGAACTTGTATAAAGATAGAAGGGTGCGTTTATTTATATTACTTTTATGATGAATTTTTTGGAGAAAACTGCTATATGGCAATAGCAGTGCCATAGCCCAGAACCAAGTCAAGTAATTTCTAGCTGCTGGATTCTCTATAAAGCAGCCTAGAGGCTGTGAGGTTGTATCTCACTTTTTACAGTGTTAAGGGAATAGAGGTAAAAGAACAGAATTGTCCACCTTCTCTGATCAGAATCTCAAAACCAGCTTTGTGTGAACACAAAAAGCTGCTACATTAAATTCTTGCATAGATATCAGATGTTTTCCCTGGCCTGAACACATTTGTTTTCTAGTTTGTAGTGGATGAAGGGAAATTGTGTTGACAAATGGTGTTCTCTTTAAAACAGAAAAAGATACTAAGACTTATGTATCAGGATGTTGTGTGTGATGGTACTGCATCTCTTCATACCTGACTAATGGCATTCACACATTTCTAATGATTTTCAGAACACTGGGAAATGGAAAAGTCAAAAGAATTACTGATCATCTCATAAAGAATGGTACCTGTACCATGGTCATGGCAAATAGCGGGCAGACTGTTGAGGTGGCTGTAAATTCTACATACAGAATCATACATACATATATATAGATATTAGGAAAGTTACTGTGGTTGGTTTAGTAAGTTCCTCTTATTGGCTCTTATTGGTATAAAGGATCCTACATAAATTATAATCTATAATTTTGTATAAATGGAACTAGAGCTAAGGAAAGCTAAGTCATGTACCTCCTGTCAGATAGACTTTTGAAATCCCTGTGTTCCTAGTTAGATATACGCAGATGCAGTGTCATTAGGTCTGGCAGAATTTTGCTAATTAGCCATTTAAATGACCATTCATTTGGTTTCTTTGTCAGATAATGATTCTTTTTCTCCATGAACTGTTAGCTCAACATAAAAATATATGTCTCGAAGTCCAGTGTCCACCTTACTTATGCAATTTGAACTATCTAAAAATATTTTTTTTTGCAAATTAAATGTTGTGGACCTCACATAAAATCATAAAACGTAAGAATTTTGGTTGTTCATGATAAACTATTTTTCCTTTTTAAATTTTTAAAAAAATGTTATTTTGATAAGCTATCTTTTAAGATACTATAATTTTATGTAGCTTTTTGTTATTAGCTCATTTCTGAAAATTTGCTTTGAGATAGCAATCACATTTAAAGTAGTTGTCCTTCAGTTCCTTTTCTGTCCTCACATGAAAATAGATGGGTATTACTGGAGGGATTTTAAGGTCAAATTAACTGATACCAAGAGAAAGGCAGGTGAGAGGCTGAATTCCAGCTTTGTTTGTGATAAACAGTGATGTCAGTCGTGTTGGAGGGGTCAGGTACCATCTCACACAGCTGAATGTGGGAAAAAATCTCAGCTGGTCTCTCCCCAGGGAACCACAATGTGTGTCCTCGGTTTGGAAGGGAGAGGGAAGCAACTGGGAAGATTTAGTACTGGGAGACAGGAAAGAGGAGGAGGGATTTGCTACACTGGAGCACTCACATGTTCCCTGGGTAACCTTGTAGTCAGACCTAGTAACTAATAAACTGGATTACTAAATAGAGTCCAAGAAAGGAGAACAGAGTTGATCTGAGAAAACAAAAGTATCGCCATAGATTTTATCTGATTGGTTTGGTTCTCATTTACGTTCCAGCCAGTATGTTATTTGCCCCGCAGTGGTGGTGGACTTAATCTCTGCTCCTTTAATACGATTCTGGTATTAAATGTATGTGTAAAAATGTATGTGGATGTGGTGTTAAGAATGTATGTTGCTTTCCTATTCATGTTGCTCAGGCATCACACTGGAATGAGAAGTGGTGTAAAACCTGTGCACTGTAGAAATGATGAGACCTCCTTTGCTAAATGAGGTTATAATCATCACAAAAGGTGAGGAATCATGCAAAAAAGGGGTGCTCCTGACATGTCAGAAGATTGCAGTGTATATATGCTTGCTCTGTTTCTGGCTTTCTCTCTTTCTTTCTGTTCTCCTCACGACACATGTACGAGACCAGGCTTTTTATGTCATACTGCAGCAGTAGCACCATCCCACACACTCTCTGTCTCTAAGAAATGTAACCCTTCTCTCACTTATCTTCAAGTAGATTTCAGTGATTTCTGAACTGAATATCTTCTGCCTGAAGGAGCGTGTGTCTGCTTTACCTGTAAAGAATTGACAGCTTAGGCTTGCCTCAGTCGCTCAGACACAGGTATCTCTAGTGCCATTTGAGACACCCAGGGGTGCCTGAGACATCCACCCAGGGCTGGCAGACATGACCCAGGACCAGCAGGACACCTGTGCTCTTCTGGAGCAGCAGCTGGCGACCAGGTGAGATACTCCAGGGCATCTCCACTGCAGCAAGATGCCTGTCTTAGAGAACTGATTTGAACCTCCTGTTTCCAGGCATGATGTATGATTAATATATAAAATGACTGATTAAGCTCCTGGTTTTGTTTTTGTTTTGTTCTAAGGCCAAGTTGTACAAATCTGTAATTACATCGTCTTCCTCTGGCTGCTAATGGAACTGCTTGTACACGTAATTGCTGACTGTTGTGGGTAAAATGTACAGAACGCAGCTCTTCCTCTCTGAGTGCTCTGGCTAGGCAGCTGCTCTTCTTGACAGGAGCTTTAATAAATGACAGACCATTCCAAGTTTGTCTTGTTCACAATATTGCAGAAACAAAGCCACACAACTTTTAAAGCCTATAACTAAAAATGAGCATGTATATTTTTGCACAGAAGGCTTTGCGCTTCAGGGATTGTAAAATCTTCTGTCAATTCTGGCAGCATACAATTTGTGAAAGAGGCAAAAGACTAGATTATACAGCATCTCTTTCTGAGACCAGATTTATGTTTTCTGTGCCAGAACTGCATTAAGCAAATCCTCTTCTTCCTTCTAAAGGAGCTAGCCAGCTTGAAGCTCTCAAGAATATTCTTTTTTCAGGGATAAACATTACTTTGAAAACTTTTCCATGCACCTGGGTTGTGACCAAAGACAACAAATAAAGAACAGGAAACCATAATTCAATTCTTTACTATATAGAAAGCTTTGCAGATGACCTAAGCAGCTTTTAAAAGACGTTGATTTGGGTTTTTGGCTACTAGAAATGGAAAATCTGTCTCTTCTATTCTACTCTGTGTACATTTAATCAGTTTGTAATCCTCTCCTTAGTTCTGTGCCTACAGTGCTTTTCCTTCTAGTTCAAAGAACAAGACAGAAAACCAGGCTAGAGCATTCCCAGTGAGATGGCTTTTGCATATACAAAGGTTGCAGACTGAACTAGAGACATGGCTTTAGACGCTGAGGATTTGGAGCAAAATGAGTATAAGAGGGACATTTCTGTTACTCCTTAAGCATTTCCTGGCTTGAGATGGATATTGGTAGAAGTTGTGATATATAATAGTTTTATATGTTTGTGGTACATATGGTTTTATATGTGTATAGGTGTATGTGGTATATCATAGTATGTATCATGGTACATCACATGCTGCTTTCCCCCCCATATCTACAGTTACTTATCCATTTTGTTAATATTTTTTCAATTCTCATTTAAGGTTTTGTTTTAGCATCATATCAAGAGCTGGAATATGTGCCAAACCTCAAACCTGAGGACAGACTGGATTGCCCTGTAGGTTGGCTGCTTTCCTTTGACCTCACTTGAGACAGCGCACAGGCAGTAAAGTGACTTCTGGCAGCGTTTCTTGGGTCCTGGGAGGTAGCCAATTCCTCCAGTACACCAGGCAGAGGCAATTCCTTGGAAGTGCATCCTGTACAATAATACGTAGAAACACATCTCAAAGAAAGGGCATGAAAAAAAAATTGATTTACTGTGGCAGTGGTTTTTATTCTTTGTTGTGTTTTGGTTTGGTTTTGTCCCAGATATTTCCATCTTTGTGAGCTCTGCAACTGGTACCACTGGCCAGCTCTGTGTATCAGTAGACAGTTTAAGTTCAAGGGACCTGTTGGCATCATGCCAGTTATGATTCTTCAAGCAGTTTAACACACTGTTTCTTTCTTTCTGGTATTTATAGATATTTTCAATTGATGTGTGCCTCTCTGGAGAGAAAGAACTGAACTGAAATTTTCTGTCATTCTGTCAAAAATGACTGAACAAAACAGGAACAAAAATCTACATTCTGCCTTCAAGAAACTGTACAATTTCCTCATAGTAGACACATTATGGTCCAGTTCTCGGAGCCTTTATCTTTTTTAACATTTCCAATAATCCCATCTGGAACATTTGACTTTCGAACATACATTGGTAATACAGAAAAAATATTTACTAAATATACTAATTAATATTTGTTGCATTTCTCTGAAAGAGGTATAAAAGGCAGAAATCCAAATTTGTTGGGGTGAGCAGATCTTTAGATCAAGTACTTCTGTACAAGACAAAAGTCTCCAGCACAAGACATCTGTCCTGAGATGGCAACTTTGTGTCCACTATAGTCAGCTCCATAGAGTCAAATACAGCAGTAGATTAACCTTTGAAGGGGATAATTATTCTTTTCTCTTGGAAATTGAACTAGCTGAGGTATTATGGTTATAATGCAGAGATATTCTTTTGCAAATAGCTCTTTTTTGAAGTTGTCTGAGCTTGAAAAATATGGATTTTTTCATCCTTTGTTGGAGCTGAAAACATGTTCACAGTGGTTTAAAATAATGTTGATAATAATTTATTGCTTTGCTATAAGAGGAAATTTAATTTTGTTAAAAGGAACATAAAAGGGAACTTTATATGTTCATTTATTTTCCTTGTGAATTTTTACATACATGATTTCTGTTCCTCCTTCTCTGTCAGTGCTTTACTACCCACTCCTCTCTGAAAAGATGAGCCAATTGACTTAATTATGTGCATGAGGAAACTACAGAATCGTAAATTAATAATGCTTATTTTCATAGCTGGACATTCCGGTTCTTATTCCATTCTGGTGCCCTGGTCTGAGAGTCCATGGGGCAGATTATCAAATCAGTAAGAACAGGAATTAGGAGCAGGCTGTAGGGTCTGCTGTTGGGCTGCTGAGAGTTCTCCAGATAAAGCAGATATTCAGGAATTGGCTGATCTGTATTACGTCAGCCAAGCAGAGGTCCAGTGTACTCAATGGTGTAGAGCAACAGAACAGTTCTTATCAGATGGTCCTTATCAGATGATGCATGTGAGAATCAGTTGCTGAAGGCATAAAGTGGTTCTGTCATGTACCGCTCTGAACTTTCAGAAAAAAAGAAAAGTGACTGCAAAAGGCTTTCACTGTTCTGTGCTCCACTGGTAAGAGGGTTTTTTTGCAATATACAGGCTTACTTTTCGTAAGGAAATGCCAATTACTGAAACCCAAAAGCTTTTTTGATACTGCACAATTTGCAGTGAACTTTTTCTTGAGAAAATACCTAAATCTGTAGAATGAGAATGTAAATCTGTAAAATTAAATTTGTATTATTTGGAAATAGCTTTTTTGTTTTCTGCCAGGGATATATTGGAAGGTCTGCAAGGTTTTTGTGCTTTTGTTTTCTGTATTAAATTATATGAATGCCTATAGTAATGGCAAATATAAATTTCAAGTACTTACAATTGGGCCATATCTGAATGGAACAGGTAACTTTAGGAGAACCACTGTAACATTAGGACAAAATTACACATTCTGATTTTAAATTTTAGAAGGATAGCAAAATCTGTTAACTCAATAAAAATATTCAGGTTCTATAGGATGCTGCTGTAAATGTTCTTACAAATCACATATTTATATTGTGTAATCCATCAGTAACTGATGAGAACTTTTTGTTATTATTATATAAACCACAACACCATTAATCCATCTTACAGCAGTGTTTATCTTTTTAATAATTATGAGCAGCTAGTTAAATATAATGACAGGTCTGATAAATGGAAAATCTCAATAGGATTATCATGATATATTTATCTTATTTTCTTTTTAAAATTCAAAATTTCTAAAAGGTCTGAAAAACCTTTTAACTGACTTCTATGGTGTTCCTATTTATAAAAGAAAAGTTTCCAAGTTCATTCGCTGATGTAGGTCTACAAAATACTGTTTAAAGATTTTTCTGTTTAAATAAGGTTTATGAGACAATATGTTTTGGAAAAGTGCCACACTTGTACAAATGTGGGATTGGGAAGTGCTGACAAGATTCAGAAAGGCAATTCAAAACCAACCTTATTTATCACAAGAAGACATTGGAGAAAATCTAAAGAAAAGTAATTATAATTTCCCAAGCAGTCCTAGGCCTAACGTGTATTAAATTTACACTGTTATAAGGGAAGCTGCTGAAAAAACCAGAGAGGCTTAAGGTAGCATTTATTTTACCATGATTGAAAGGTAAATTTAATTTCCTTATGAGACACCTAAAACTTCTAGTTTAAGACATATTTTTTAAACCATCTGCTTGTAGATATCTGTTAAATGGTCCATGCATTTAAAGATTGAAAAATCAAATAAACTTTTTTTTAAAAGGTTATGTGTTTTCTTCTAAGAATATTTCATGTCATTTCAAAATCATTCTGGCATGTACCAAATTTAGAACTTGGAGTTTGTAGGAAGCTATTCAGCATTTCAACAGAAACCAGCTATCCTGATCAAATTGGTTCTTGGTACGTAACAAGGCTGGGGTGAGTAAAGGGAAGGTTCTTCCCAATGAAGTTTAATGTTAAGTCACAAGTTCCAAGAGTCTGGATATGTAGATGTGGATATAGTAAGAGACAGCTTCGTACTCGTGTTGTTTGAGAAATACTTGAGCAATGAATCCCTCTGTGCGTGGGAGAGCTGTTGTGTCTTGCAAGTCCCAGAGTCCTGCCTTGCTGACACCAGTCACTTGGCTCTGCTGCCTTAGGTATTTTCAGGACTGAAATGTTTCTGAAGAGCACTGCAAATTAATTTAGTGCATTTGAAGCACGAACTGTGCGTCACTGGTGACAGCAGTAGAATATCCTTCATGAACTGTTAATCTATGCATCTTTATCATATGCATGAGGCATTAATGAATTTCTAAGCTACTCTTACCTGTCTTCATAACTGAATTTGTTAATGGCTTTGTAATGAACCTTTGTATATAAAAAAAACCAGTGCAGATACTCTTCACTTAGAAAGCACTAATTTTGTTTTTTCATGCCATTATACCAAAATGAGATAGAAAGTGCGTGTGCTCACGTATATTAATTGAACTCCTCTGTATTCTGTGAGGTTCATGCCACCTAAAATTCTGACATGTGATGCCTAACATTTTTACCAGCGTCAGCATTGTATTGTTGAGTGGTGAGGATCTGGGGAATGGTGCCTTCAGCCTTAGATTACATATGCTATTTCATATTTACTTGCTTTCTGTCAATTAAATATTGAAAAAATACTTGTATCATCATTAGAGCTGGACTCAGAAGACTGATCTGTAGCAAGCTGCCCTGTCTAGTGACTTGACTGCTATGTACGTTCAAGGGTGTTTCTTTCAATATTGTAGATAAATATGGGGAAAAAAATCGATCAAATAGTCCTTATAAACTTAAACTGAAGCTGTGTATTAATAAAATTCTTCACTGTGGGAGCTATACAGCTATGTGTATACATATGTGGATATTTTGTAGGGGAAAGGCAAAGTGAGCAAAAATGCCCTCTTAATGATGTTACTCTTTAGTTCACCACTTTGGCATGACGTATGAGTGTAGGGAGTGGAATGGAAGGAAAAGAACCTCAGCCAGACACCAAAAAATGAAAACAGAAAAGACCAGGCCCAGTTTACAGCAAAAGTGTCAAGGAACATAAGTAAGGAAGGCATATAGAGGCAAAACTGGTATTTCCCATTCCTGGCCCAAAGGTTAAAGGAATGCTAAAGAGGTTAAGGAGCATGACTGGAACATGAAAATACAGAGTGGGCATCCATGAGTCCTGGTGGGAATATGTGGAGAGAGAAGGGAAGAGCCTATGCCTCATCAGAGCTGGAGGCAGCTGGGAAGGAATGCAAAGATGAATGGCAAAACAGATGGAAAGATACAGGTCTTGTTGCTCTCATCTTTACACTTGTATTTATCTCTCTTTGTGATAAATGGAACAATTATCAGTGGTGTTTAAAAAATGCCCATCTCTTAACTCAGCAGGCTTCTGAAGAAAAGGGACTGTACATGCAGTTAGATTTTTTAGCGTTAGAACATTAAGGACAGTCTGGTTTGTAATCAGAGGTGATAAATCATTGGGGTAAAAGTAAAATATCAGCCTCATAAAGGAATTATTTGCATTATTAAGTTGTATGTTGTCATATTTGGGGGATCACATCATATGATGTAATCATATATGAATAATCATATGAATAATAATGTATAATCAAATATGTATCTGCCTGTCAAGCTATTCTGCCTCTAAAAGAAATGAATTATTTCCTCTTACTGCAAAAAATAATTAAAATCTATGTCAGACAACTAGATAGCATAAATGAGGTCTTGAAAGTTTAGTAAGTTTTTAATGCCATTTCTGTAAGCATGTTTGTGATGGAGGTGCAAAGATCTATTTTTTAAAATATCAGAATCTAGCAGAGTACTTGCGGTTGAGTTAGGGCAGAAATTAATTAAATTTTATTTTGATTAATCCTCTTTAAGAGTTGTTGAGTAATAAGAGTATTCTGAGATAGTTTTGGTAAGGTTTATGTCTTTGTACTGTAAGAATATTTTACTCTGCTGTTTTGTGTCCTTTTGATGGTGCTCCAATTTGAATTTTATTAAGGGTATTTCAGAAAAGAGTCTGAGATTAACTACACTGGATTAAAATTTAGACTGAGTACAGCAATGTGACTTCAAAATAATAGTCATAGTGAATGAAAATCTTAGGAGTAGAAAACAGGTATTTTATGGCAAAGCATACTTTAAATTACTCCCTGGATTAACTTCACATTAAATCCAATTCACCATAATACAAATACCTTTTCTTAATACCTGA
Source organism: Regulus satrapa (assembly GCA_013396955.1). Classification (NCBI taxonomy): domain Eukaryota; kingdom Metazoa; phylum Chordata; class Aves; order Passeriformes; family Regulidae; genus Regulus; species Regulus satrapa. The sequence continues at coordinate 862,717 of VWZN01016269.1, read as the reverse complement.
TCTAGGATCTACTGGAAGAAAATTATTACATTGTTTTTACTTTCATTTCTCCCTAATGTAAAATGCATTGACATGTATCCAACAGTAGAATATTGGTAGGATTTTAAAATAGAGGCTGATGCAGAGCTAGGATCACTTTTGTCAGACAGCAAATTTCAAAGATAAAGAAAACTGAAGATTAATAGAAAAATTATGAAAAATACTATAAGTCCTTTGATCTCCAAGCAGTCATGCCATGGATCATATGTTTTTCTTTGAGTGCTCATATGCCTACTTTTTTGTCACTGTTAGTTATTCCTACATATCACTTTAACTGAGTACTTCTCGGCCTTGAGCAAATTTCCTCATAAAAGTACATAACAATTTTTGCTAATGTAGTTATTGTATGAAATTCCAGTGTCTATACTTTGTCATATTCATGTTTCCTTCATGTTCCTTGTTTTTTTTATTTTGGAGGGGTCTTTTATCTGATTTTTTGCATACTCTCAATTAATCAAGCATTTCAACACAGGCAATTCCTTTTAAAAAGGAAACAAATACACATTTTAACAACTCTTGCATCTGCATTAGGTCTTAAAAAAATAGATTTAGATCTCTCCATTGCTTGATCCCATAGCCCCATGGGGAGTGCTCTTTTTCTACTTCAATTTATATGTAATGTATTTTTATATGGGAATACTTCTAATCAGTTAGATGCTACAAAGTTTTTAATAAGCTTGAGCAAAGTTTTCAGCTATATATTTACCTTTCATGTGAGTGTTTTACTATCACTTTGGTTTTCTGTGGTTTTTTTAGGTATATCCTCTCTATGGCAAGAAAAGTTGGTTGTTCTTTTTCCCCTTTCTTTGTACATATGACTGCATAAGATGGAAATCCGTGATTAATGTCGACACTGAAATCTCTCATACATTTTTCAGAATCATGTCCTTGAATTTTAAATCCATTTTAAAACCTCAGAGTCTATAGAAGTGAATGTTGCTTACAACTGAATCCCTAGTTGTCAGTAATCATGAAATATGGCATTAAGAGAACTTCAAACCCCACAGAAATGAGCTGAGATATACATAAAATGGCTTAGAAGGCTCACTTGCTGGTAAGGTCAAATAAAGGGAATAAACTGACCACTGCATAGGCGATGGCCAGGCCCTACCTGCGGGTCCAAGCCAAACAAGCACAGCAGCCATTTGCTGACCTAGGAAAGTGTGGCGGCTGACCAAAAAGGTGCTGTCCATCTGATCCATCGTCATTTTCAGACTATTATTCCATAGTGAAATTGCAGAGAGGCTGTCAGCGCTCTCAGTAACCCTGAGCTCTTCCTTCTGAGGTTTGGCAGAGGCACAGAAGTGAACCCGCGTTCACCAGAACCGAACTGTTCGTTAGCCTTGTGCTTGGTTTCCCTTTCTCCATCATCCATTCAAGAACATCCTGCATTGCGTGTTCATGACAACATGTAGGAATCTGCAGGTGAAAGCAGTGTATTGGTAGGAGACTACTGAACAAGGCACTGTCTCGTTTGCATTAATTTTAGGAAATTTAACTGCTGTAGACTTTGTGAAGTTATTTCTCTATGGTCTTTCTTCAAGCACTCCCCTGTGATCAGTGTCTGGACTGTTTGCTACTGTATGAAAACTGGCCTATTCTCTTTGAAATAGGCTTACTTCTCTGAGTAATGATATTTTAGATAAAAGTGAGTAACTTGTTTTCAAAATGAGAATTCCAATAAAAAATAAGCTGCTGTAAAGGGTCTGAAAAGTAATGGAAAAGAAAACAATGTATTGTTTGAGAATATGACAGGCAAATCATAGGATGTAGTTATATTTTCTAAGAAACAGTTTTTTAACCTATTTTGCTTTTATACACACAGGCTTCTTTCTTAGTAAGTGTATAAACAAACATTTCAATATTGAGTCAAGAACTGAATAGTTTTCTATATTAAAATTAAAATACTACCAGGTTCTTAACTTGAAAGGAATGGCAATGCTTTGTAGAAAAACTGAAGGATAGTGATTCATTCAGTAGAGCTATGAAAAATGAAGCAAATTTTGGGAATTGTGTTACTCATGAACCTTTCAGGTTAGATTTCACATCCCTAGAGAAGAACATTTTGGGAAGTTGTACTGTCATCGCTTTGAAGAAATCACATTTTAAATTTTGCATCCTCAAAACAGACAGAAATTAAGGATAGAACCTTACATCATTAGAAGGTGGGTTGGAAATTTTCTTATGAAGAAGTTCTTGCTAGAAGCCCAGTAATTTTCCAGCTGTAAGCTCTTTCTGGTAAACAGAATATTTTCAAGCCATTTCACAAGTAATTAAATATAGCTGGGTGAATTAGTTTTGTGGTTAATTTTGAGATCAGTTTAGGACTTCTTTTAGAAAGTAATGGAGAAGTGTATCGTTTAGCAAGAAAGGTGGTCCATGTTATCCTGATCATGAATAACCTATGAATATTGTCAAGGTCGGTTTGAGAACTAGGTTCTGAATTTTCGATTTATTCTGCTTATAATATGTGTAAAGTGCATATAAACAGACAAATTTAAGTTGTCTGTGTTTGCTGGATTTTCTCATTTTAGGCAAAATGAGAGAAAAGTAACTTTTGCTGGTAGATTCTGGATTACACCTTCTGAGGGATGCTCTGTTTCGAACCCGGAACATCAACAAATTGGAAACTATGAAAATATGGTCCCTTTTTAGTCACTAGGTTGATAATCACATCACTTTAATAGCATGTTTTCATATCAGGGAAGATAATGTGATTAACAGGTGGGGCTACTACATGTTATTGAAGCAGAGGAGTTGAAGTGCTTTGTGGTGTGTAAGAAAATCAAAGATGTTCAGAGCTCATCTAAGTCCTGAGCACAGGATGGAAAACAAAGGCAGGTCTTGTAAGGATAGCTGCCTGTCCCTTCTTGGGGTCCTCCAGATTAGAGCCTTGCAGGAGAAACTCTTTTGTGTGATTTAAGGCAAAAAACCTGCAAGAACTAAGGAATGGCCTCTGATCCAATCTACCTTCCATGCCTACAAACCTGAACCATTTATACTGAAGTGCCAGGCACTCTGCAGGCTGAGGAAAATGGCAGCTCTGTACCAGCATTGGCTACAAATGTCACTTTATCTGTTTTGCCACCTGTGCTGTCACAACTCTTTCCAGAACATAAAACAGAACATAAAAACAGTATGCATGTAAACCATACAGAGTATCTGTTTCATAATGTATTAAAAGTGATATTGTTCACTAATTCTTTCTTGAATTTTTTTTTTTTTTCTAATGAAGTCCAGGGTCTTTTATCTGATTAAGGCATCTAATCCTGAGCTACTCAAAGATGGAGCTATTCAAGAACAGTGAATTTCAGTTTCTTATCTCACCCTAATTCAAATTTACTTTCCCATGTAGAAATCCTAAGTCAGGGTCTCATGTGTAAATAAGAATGACCATGTTACATTTCATCCTTTTTATGACCATTCTTAAAGAATGTAGGGAAAAGGTTCACCCCCTTGATTCTTTCCTCTTTTAAACATTTATATAGCTCTCAAGTGTTTAAGCTAATCTGATGTTCTACTTCTCATTACCAAGACCTGCTTTGAAGTACTTTATTTGGCAATTCTTCAGCAGAACATTTATTTTTAACAATTCCAAATGCCAGAAGTTAGTTTCACACATAACATGGAGTGCTGGATTCGAGCATCTCCTATTTTTTCCCCTACATTTTAATTGCAGTATTGCAGTTTTAAATAAAAACCCTATTCATATTTTTACATTGCCATATACATTACATGTACTTTATTCTTTCTTCAGAACCACTGAGATGGTAATGATTTTACAGCAAAATTGTACTGTAATTACTACAGCTGTTGTGTTAAAGCATTTATGTCTTTATCTGTCTTTTGAATGAAAAATTCTTTTAGTGAAAATAGATTTGTTGAAGCTGTTAATTATTCAGTAGAAAAGACATCTCAATTAATGTGGTGGTATTTTTTCTACAATAGTTTAGGCAGACTAAGATAACTCTGAAATGATTTTATGTAATAGTCTGTAATAGTTCATAATGCAAATATTTGGGATTTTTACGTTTCCAAATTTTTTCCCAAAAATACAGATCTGTACTTTGTTCCTCAGAAACCATGATACACATTAAAAATAAAATTCAAGATAAATTGGCTCTGTCATCCCATCTGGAAAGTGTGACTATGTATTAAAAGTGAAACTTTTATACTTTAGTTCTTCAAATATTTAAGTATAATTCTAAGTAGAAAAGGAGGACTTCCAAATCCACTGAAAAGTGAGAGCTTGGCTCAAAGTAGGATTATCTTGGTGACTATATTGCTCTGTTAGTCCAGCTGAACCAACTACCCTGATTCATATGATAGCACAACTGTACATGCATGGGACCCTAATCTGATTATGTGGAAAGACTTCTGTAGAACTGAAGTATCTTGAAGATAAATGAGGTTGTTTTGACAGTGGGTGGAAGAGATACTGGTACCCGTACTCTTGTGCTATCAGATACAGGAGCAGGGGGGACAATTTTTCCAAGGAGAAAGGAGATGGAATGGATCACACAGTGAGAGCTGGGGCACCACATCTGACCATGTTCTCAGACTGAGATAGGGGACTGTCATTTCAAAAACTCTTCTTCTTTAAATCTGTACTGTGTTCTTATACAGGCCTTTAGGTAACCTCTGTTCACTTAATATTTCACAGCTGTCATGTGTATGTTGAGAGAAATGCAAGCTGGCAGGAAGCAACTGGACATGGCACTTGGTGCTGTGGTTTATTGACAGTGTGATGTTTGGCCAAAGGTTGGACTTGATGACCTTAGAGGTCTTTTCCAGCCTTAATGATTCTGTGGCTCTATTTCATACTAAGCAACAAAATGGAACTGTATTTCATGCTCTGTCCAAGGAAGTCAGCAGGTCAGAAAAAAATATAAAATAATTTATAAGTAGGCACAGAGTCCCCAGATTACTTACCAGGATACAGATTCTACAGTTGCAGGTTTTTGATGTCTCAAAAAATCTTTGACTATTAAGCAACAAATAAAGGAGTGTTTACCAAAAGTGTTAGTTGTATAGGGTTTAGCCACATTTATAAAAGTTGAACTGTGGTTTCCAGCAAAGAAATTATGTCCTGGTTCTAATTTCTGTCTCAGGAAAATGAAAATGTTAAATATCTACAGATTGTATAGTATTTACTGTACTTTGATTCCACATAGAAATCATAGAACAAACTGTCATTATTTTAATGTTCCTGTATTCTTTGCTCATATGTGATTATTATTCTTTGCTCATATATTATTATTATTCTTTGCTCATATGTGAAGTAGACAAAAGGATACTTGTGCTGACATGGTTGAAGATTCTTTGATCATGAATTAAGATTCTTTAATCATTGGCAATGATTAAAGAATGACATTATTTTAGTGCTGAACACTTTCCAATCTTCTCTCCTTAGAAGCTGCAGAAACTGCACCAGAAAGGCTTTAAAAAGCAGCAACAGCTATCTATTTTCTTAGTATTAGCCTAGAAAATATTTTCACTACAAAGTTACCAGTTTTGGTTAATGCAGTTTTAAATCAAAGAACTTCATTTTTAGAAATATTTATCAGTATTTCTAAAATTACTTTTTTACCTCTTTGCATGCCCTTTTCAAAGGACATGTAAAAACAGTTTCTGGTCCCCCATTTTCTGGTCCCATGGACTGAAGGAGATAATCTTCCTATTAGCAGCTGTGATCAGTGTGCTCAAAGCTGCTGTCTGCAGGAAAAATAAAGATTTTTAGAGCACTATTGGAAAGGCTTTGTGCCTTTTCTGTGTGCTTATCACATTAGCTCCAACAAGTTAAATATACTGAAGGTCGGCCATCATCTTCAATCATGATTTTTGATAGATGATGAGTTAACATTTGATTTCCCAGCTTGTTGATAGTGAATTCAGCAAGCACATGATGGAGACTTTGAGACATCTTGTAGTATTTGGCAAAAAATCAAATAGCTTTGTCTAGGACCCTATATAAAGTATAGAGAATTCAGGACAACCTTGTGAATTGAATTTCAGTCTTCAAACAAAAATATTCAGCAAAAGCCTTTATAAGAATTTTCAATTTCCAGATCACTCCTATATGTTTTTATTGTCTTTGAATCCATGGATTGGTTATGAAATGGGAATATCAAATAATGGAAATAGACATTGAGACAAAAGAAAGACTTATAGCGTTTAGGGTAAGGAGACTAGTTGATTACTTGTTGAATTTAACAGAAGTCAGTTAAAATGCCCAAATGTTTGTACATTCTAAGTAATTTGAAGTTTGAAGATTTTAAATTAATCTTCAACCCAGAAAGGAATTGAACAGCAGAACCAAATAAGCATGAATGATGGTTGTTTAGCAGAAGTGAGAATAAAGTTTGAAAGACACTTAAAGCTTGGCTAAGTTCATTCTGTAAGCTTGTGTTTGCACAAAGGAAGGTCAGAGAAATTCAAATGTGTGAGAATTCGTGATCATGACATATATTAAATCTAATGGTGAAAGTGACTTTTGGGAAAGGATGAGTAACTTGGGGAGGCGTGAGAGACAGCAGGGAAGAGCATCAGTAACAGGATCCCAGACAAGCCTCCTCCTCTGGGGTGTCTTTCCAGCGTAGCCAGAGAAGATGATGGAGGGTGGTGAAAAGTTATAGCGCTGCAAATAGCAGACCTTTAGTATCATTGAGGTCAAGACACCGTGGCTTCTCAGGCACTTGAAATTGGTTTTATTAGGTTTGTTGAGAGTTATGCAAAAAAATTTAAAAATGCTTTCAAGACCTGGAGTTGGTTTATGGTATCAGGTGGAAACCCTGTAAAACTCCATGGTGTTCTGTCATTTCAGCTGGGTGCTAAAACAAATGTAGGAATTTCGACTAAATTTTTTAAACACACTTGTTCCACCTGTTATTAAATGAGACACAAAAGATGATGCTTATGTAGTATTAGAGTAATAAATATTGAATTTATAGAATAAGGTAAAATAAATTGAAGCCTAATAGAGAATGCCTGCCTGAAGGAAAACCATTTCATCTTGCATAAAAATAATATTTGAAGAACCAAGGGAATTAGATCGCTATGAAAAAGCAGAGTCTTATCATTAAGAAAATGTAAAATTTGGTGTTGCTATATAGCTGCACAACTTCTATTTCAATTCTTCAATATGGGGTTGAAGTTTTGGTATATCAAAATGTTGTCTGAATTACCAGCATGGTCAATATTTATTTTCTAATGACTGAATCACAATTACAGATCAGTGTGTACCACTTAAATGCTTAAAATAATCACAAAATACATGTGATTCATGAAACCCTTAGCAACCACAGAGCTTCCTGTGCATATGCTCAGACACAGCAGTGACTGAGAAGTAAGTTCATAATACGCATTTTCAGCACAGAAAAAACTGTATATCTTTATTGTATTTCTTCATGTAAGGGTTTATTGAGAGCTCCTCTATTTAAAAAAATATATTTGGTTCTGGTGCTGCATCTTATGATTTCAAGGAAGTGAAACACACATTAAGGTCTTTGTCAAGAGGTGCCAGTTCCAACCCTTGGTCCCCACTGGTATGCTGGACATGCCTGCCTTGCTGGGCAGAATATTCCCATTTCAGCTTGTTTTTCCCTGCCAAAATGTAAAACACCTTGAAGAACAGGTCCACCATTTTGAAGTTGTGATAATTGGCCACTTCATAACTGCAGCTCGGAGCAGGGAAACAGGAGTGGCAACCCAAAGGGATCACTCCTATGTCTTTGCTACCATATTGTGTATATTTCTTCAGCATCTCTCATCTATTTGGATTTTTTTGAGGGAATGGTGTATTAACACGAAAATGTATTTTATACATGCATGTTCTTAATAGAAATGTGTAAAATTCCAGTTATACCAATTCACATAAAAATAATTGGAATTTGGGCAATTCATATAGGAAATATTAGAATTCAGGTGACATGGTGATATTTTGAATTTGTTGTGACATTTCAAGATGTGTTTTTGCTGTTTCTATTTTGCATTCTTAGTTATTCTAATACTTTCTTGAATCTTGAATAGGTATTCAAAGCAACTTGGACCATGGGATGGGAATGTATTTAATAGATTAGCTGAACTACTCATTGTTCATGATTTGGAATTGTTGGCTATTGACCCTTTTAAAGAGCACTCATATTTGAGTGAGGATGTAACTTCTGCCTTGGAAAGCTGAGGAACTCCTGAGTGCAAATTATAACTGATTATTACAAGAATCACTGCAGGTAGCAAAACTGGTTTGTGGTTTTAATTACAAATAGTTTTAGAGGACAATGTCCCCCTTCTCCAAAAGTTTGAGAAACTAGTGGTGTTCAAACTAACTCTCCATATTGCCAGGATATTGTCACTCTCCTCCTCTTTAATTTTAATTTCATATTACTTACCAGCACATTTTTGCTTTGTGATGTTCATTAAGAGGGTCAAATCACTTTTATAATAAAGTTTACAATAATCCACTTAATTTTATTGTTAAAGATTAAATAGCCTAGACAGAACATGAAACAAATGTTTACAGAAAAAAAATATTTTTTCTGTCCTTAAACTTTTTCACACATTGTCACAATTTTTTCTTAATTAGTTAATGGGATGATAATGATTAACAACTTGGAGTTGAACTAACCAACACATATAATATTTAAATGGCACTGTCAATATTAATATCAATAATTATTTATCTTTAATTGACAATCACATGTTTATTATTTTCAAAGAATTACCTATGTTTTCATTGCCCATCCTACACAGTGACTTTCACTAATTTCAAAACAAAGTAGGAAGCAAGGTTAGTTTGCAGTTTACTTTTTACAGTTTATTTCACTTCCCCTTTAATAAGGTCTGTGGCAAAAGATTTTTTTTAGTTCAAAGTTTCCAAAACAGTTTTAAGTGAAGTCCAGATGTGTAAGTTAGAAAGCTGTTTCTCTGCAGTGTGCAGTGGTGTGGAGACTTACGTGGCAAATAAAGGCAGTTTAGGGAAAGCAGGCAGAGGATCTTTTTCTCAGATTCAGAAGTTAACTTCAGGCTGAATTTTTCTTTTTCTGGTTCTAAAGACTCAGAAGCTGAGCTTTTAACACTGATTTATTCTCAGTGATTACTAGTAATTCATTTTACCTTGGAAATAAAAGTAACAGTTTTAAAATTTAATCTGAAATTGAAATTGTCCAACTTGTTTGCCTCTGTACTTTAAAATTTCCTTTCTGAAGTAATGCCACTCCTGCACCTTTCTTTGTTAGTGCTTCAGCCTGCGTTTAGGAGTTATTGAGTATCTCCAAACGTACTTCTCTCATTGGGTTTTCCTTGGTTCCATAAAAAACAAGACTTTTGCACAGGGACATTACAAAAAGTCATATTTGAACACCTATTCCTTATCTTTTAAATATTTTTCTTCTTTTTATTTCTTGTAGTTACTGAAACTGTCATAGGAAGCTTTTTGAAATATCGTAACATCACAAAATCCATCCTCAGTTTATTTGCTATAACCCCTGAAAGCTACAGTGGATTTAACAAAACTTTAATTCAAACATGGGAGAGTTTTAGTGGGGAAGCTGGAACAAATGAGTTTTGATCTTGATATTGTTAACAAAGAAATGCTTCTTTGTCTCACAGTAGAATCCTTGTTCTCTCTGATTTTCCTGTGTTGATGGGTGGGCCTCAATGATTTTTGCCCACAGGACGGGGCATTGGCTGCACAGAGAGGTGAGGGCTGGGTAAACACGGGCCCCAGTAACATCACAGGGATATTTTTGGAGAGAGATGGAAGCAGAGTGCATTTGGATTATCCATAAAAGCATTTAATCCCACTGCACTGTTAATGATGTTTACCCAAGGTGAAGATGGTTCTCCACCTTTTATTAATTACAGATGTCTCTTTCTCCCTTACAAACTGGAGCTGCTAGTTTTATAATGCAGTTTTCAGGTGCTCTGAGATAAATAATCTTTTTTTTTCCTGTTTGATATCCCATTAATTCTGCATACATTTTTCTTTGCATTTTAAACCAGTTCAAATAGTCCTTTTTCTCTTTCACAAAATAGCTCCTCCAGTTTTTTCTTTTTGCTGTCTATTATTTTTTAGTAACACAGTTCACAGGCTGGGTAATACAATTACTACCAGTTTTAAGTAACACTTCAGTTTTTCTAATAGTATTTCTAATTTTCATTTTTAAATTTATCACAATTAAAAGAAAACAAACAAATAAAAATCCTCCCAATACAGCTGGAGAAATAATTCTATTTTAAATTACCTTTCCTTGTCTTTTTCACAAGTTTCTTTGCCTTATAGAATGGCAGGCTATGGGTGTGTTAACACTTGTTGCTTAGCCTTATAAATGGATGTTTATTCTTTGCTAAATTGTTGGTTTCATTACTGACATATCAGCTAGCTCCTAAGCTCTGTGGCTATTCATTTTAATGCAGAAGTCATTTGGTATGTTCACACCATTCATATACTGTTATAACCCACTTAATTTTGCTGTATTGGAAGTCCTTTTTTTGACTTCTGAGGTAGACTTCATTAGTGTCCCATGACCGGTGTCTGAGCAGTGACAACATGGAAGGATTTTGTTGCAGTGTCCAGTTTCCTAGAGGGAAGTAGTACCATAGAACAGAGACAGTTTTTTCTTGGAGCTGCACAGCAAAGTTTGGGCATGCAGGTTGCCACAAAGGACATTCCAGACAGATACTGTGAAAACATCATGCACCGTGAGGTGGATTGACCATTTAAAATGGATTTTTTCCAAGAGTTTTTGAAATCTCCATGCATTCAGAGATTGAACAGAAATACCTGTGAGTAATTTTATCTAAATTGTAAGTTATACCTATCTTTAAGGCTAGCCCTGTCTTGAGAAAAAGCTTGTATCAGGTGCAGGTCCCTTCCAACCAAATTATCCCTTGATTCTATGATAGAGCTGTACTGGGTCAGCTAAGGACTCCTGAGGACATCTTCACAAAGACTGATGCATGAGATAAGGTCACTTGTGTCCTTCTGTGATTCTTCAGAATAATTTTACATTTGCCTGCACAGTGGTTCCAAATCATCTGGTCTGCTCCTGTGTTCTGCATTCCTCCTGGCATATGAACTGTACCCACAGGGCAAGTTACATCTGTTGACTGTCACCCATGCAGCGATATATTGCAAGATCATTGAGGCTTATAGGCTTCCCTAGGGACTAATTTTTCCACCTACAAGCATAAAAATTATTCCAAATATCTGTCATCTGATCTATCGGCTCAGATAATGTGGAGCCACCAGAAATGGTAGGATTTGAAGCTGTTTTAAGTTGAAACTGTTCTACCAGAGCCTGACACACTGCCGTGCAGTATTACAAATTTGATTTTGTGCATTTTTGTATACTTGAAAACAAGATTTCAAATTTATTTCTGCTCCCAGTTTGGAAAGTGCGATTCAAAGCCATGCTCGGTCAAATATGGAGGGACCAGTGGAAGTGACAGAAGCACCCTGCAGCTATTTGCCAGTGGTGGCACTGCTGCTGCCAGACCCACCTGGGCATGTTGGCAGTGGTGCTTTGAAGGGGCTGTTGTGTGTTTGTGTGCTGTGCAGTGCAGAGGAGCACACACACCAGGAACTGCGAGTGCTGGGTTCTGGGAGGTGTCTATGAATAACCTTTTTCAGTCTACAGGTATCTCTGAAGTGTGAGAAGTTAAGTACTGGAAATGTCTCCCATGCATATGGTTATTTCTGTGTAGGAGATGAGCTCCCGGAGCATTTCATCTGCCCACTTCATTTCTCTGAGAAAAAATTTTAACACTACGTTTTCCATTCCATTGATATGCGACGCACTGTGTAAAATACCAAGTAAATACAGTTGCTAAGAGCCTTATTTGTTGCATGTGCTAGGCTAATTTGAATTTAATTAAGGCTTTAGAGAACTGAGGAGGTTGGTCTTAAAACCCCATTTGCTAAAATTATCCTTACACTCTTGAACATAATTGTACTTAGGCCAAAGAAATATGTAGAAAACCATGAATGTGGTTTTATGATAAAACATTGTTTTCCAAGTTTATGATTTTTTTTTCAAATATCACTGTAATTTTGTTATTTATGTATTTTTATTAGGTCCAATCGAATATTGTAGGCATCCAATGAAAATAATATGTAGTATATATATATGTATGAAATATATTATTATCACAGAGTAAGCTGAATTGGAAGGGACACACAAGGGTTATAGAGTCCAAATCATGGCCCTGAACAGGACATTTCCCAGAGTCACGTGTGTGAGAGCATTGTCCAAACACTTCTTTAACTTTGTCAGGCTTGCTGCTAGGACTGTTTCCCTAAGCTGCCTGTTCCAGTGCCCAAACACTCTCTGGTTTGAGAATCTTTACCTGATATCCAACCTAAACCTCCCCTGACACCACTTCAGGCCAGTCCCTTGGGTCCTGTCACTGTCACCACAGAAGAGATCAGTGCTGCCCTCCTCTTCTCCTCATGAGGAAATTTGAACTGCATAAGGTGTCCCCTCAGGCTCCTCTTCATAAAACTTGCGTATTTTATATGTATTTTTAGATTTTAAAGTGTATATGTATTTATATGTAATTTATATTTTATTAGCATATTTATATGTATATTTTATGTATGCTCATTCATTTCATAAATAGGAGCTTTTTCTGAAAGAAGTTATCTTAATAGATAATAGCTATCAATTTCACTGCAGTCTTTACCTAAATGTTCATTTCACAATGTGAATCATTTCCTGAACATAAAAGAAAATATTTAATGGAAGTTATGTAACAATAACAATATCTCCTTAATTGCAGAAATCTTTATCTTACATAATACAAAAACTGTAGGTTATTTCTACTCAGAGACGGAGCACAGAAAGAAGAAAAACACCTGTACTTTAAGCATCCATTTAGTCACAGCTCTGCACTGTGACTGATAAGGTTTTCATTTCATTCCAGTGCTCTATCTACTCTGTATGGTTAAATTGAGCAGTGTCAGAAGTGTTCTTGTCAGCAGAGTTTAGGGAAAATATACTGTTCAAGGATTCTTGCAGATTTTTTTGCAGATCAATTCCTGCAGAGACATGAGTTGATGCATTACAAAATCCCCTTTGGGCATATCCATGTTTGTACTATAAAACAAGCTCTCAAAAAGTTTAAAGCACACTTGTGAATATTTGGATTTGTCTACCATGTGGGCACTGCCTTTCCTCTGATATAATGATGAATTTACTATAAGCACAGACACAACAGACTTCCATATTAGCTCACACTAGAAATAATACAAATTCTGCAGCAAAAACATACTGAAGGCCTAAATAAAAATTAATGACATTTAAGTGAAGCACAATCAGTACACTGTGGTCATAAAAAATGCAAATAACCACCTAAACATGGAAAATTAATAGTAAGGCAACAAAAATTATATACATATACTTTTTTCTTTTTTTTTTTTTTAAACTATAGACTGAGGCATAATAGTAATTTCACAAATGCATAAATGAATAGGACATTGCTTTGATGATGGTTAAAATGTCCTCTCTGACTTTCTGGAATGTATAAGCCATTTTCTAGTACACCTTACAAAATTAGCAAGTTATAAAAACATAAACCAAGTCATTTTGTAGTGCGTTCTAAAGCCAGATTTTCATGAAACAAGACACGAGATGGAGTGGTGGTCCTTGAGTCTATGTTGTTGTGTTGGTTCCAATATTTCAATTAAAAATGAAGTCACTAAATTTGATAGAATTATTGCACTGATGTTTTGTTTTGTTTTTTCCACAGATTAAGATGCTTGGTAAAGCAGCTGGAGAAGGGTGACATTAATGTGGTGGATTTAAAAAAGAATATTGAATATGCGGCATCTGTGCTGGAGGCAGTTTATATTGATGAAACCAGGTAAGTCTGAAGGGGAAAAATGGAAATAATGTTGCAAATTGTATTTTAGAAATTTGCTCTTTGCATGCAGTTGTTACTGACATGAGCTGAAGGTCTGTGCACATCAGAAGTGTATGTGGCTCTTGGGTCTTTTACTGACGTGCAACTGTTGTCTGGAAAGAAATGCTCACAGAAATGAGTCAAAAGAGCTGGTCAGTAGATACACAAATTAATGAAAAGGTGTGATTTATTCTATAATGTTTGATGGTTTGTTTCTATTTACTGTTGGCAGAATTACTGACAATCATGTGGGTTAATTGCAATTAAAATAGAAGTTCTAAGTATTTGGCTTCTTGAAAGAGTTTTAAGATTTCGACTGTATTGAAATTAGCTAGCTAACTTACTGGGTTTTTTTGTGTGTACACTAGCCTTTCTAGGTTCTTTCTAAGCAGAATGCTCTTGCAAAGATATCTGCCAAAACTTCCTCGGCAGCATGCAGTATATGTGTCAGTTCTACATTCAATAATTCTTTCATGGATCTAACACTCTCTCTGTGCTGTGTGCCCTCCCCTTGGAACTCTACGTCGCTGATGCAGTGCTTGAAATTCTCCTTCAGAGATAAACCACTGCTTATCCCTCCATACACATCCCAAACATTGGGACTCAATGGGTGCAGTATTCATAGCTCTTTCTGAACAGTAGTGCCAGGACTGAGAAAATAAATTGAGATTTAGTTAGTTTCCAAACAGAGGCAGCTTCTGTGGAAATGAATAGAGGTGTTTCAATGAGAAGTCCAGTCTTTCTGGCTCTGTGTGGGAATACCAAGACAAATAGCAGGCATTTCATGCACAGAGAAAACAGCTACCCCTGAAAACCCGTAGGCTCTGGCAGCAACAGGTTTGCTATAAAAAAATCTTTAAATAAGCTAATGGACCTCATAGTACTTGGCAGGAAGATTATTAAACTTTCCAAAAGAAAACAAATTTAATGTAATGTAATGTATGTAATTTTGGAGTGATTTGCAAGATTTTCATCGTCCTCTGGTTATTTTCTTTATTCTAGGGCCACTATGACCTCCTAGTAGTGACTATTTTCAAAAATTCTAGTTCAGTGTATCAAGTCTTTTTTTCTCCTGGAGCTCATTGCACAATCATGTTTAGTCATATTTATTTATTGCATTGAGTGTTTAACAGAATATTCTCACTTTTCACTGTACTAAGGATACTCTTGAGACAAATATCTTATTTTGCTCCTATTTGTTGAATACTTGTGTTTATCAAAGAAACTTTAGAGTTTCTGGACCTAGCAAATTTTTGGTAGCATTCCTTATATAGAAATGCATTAAGCATACATTTTATGTATGTCTTTCTGTATACCTCTATCTGTATTCATGAAGTATATATACGTAGACATATAAATCAAATTCTGCTATAAGTAATTGTTAAAAGTGAGACTGTAATGAAACCTACTTTTCTACTTCTATACTTTTAATTTTACTGGTTTGTACTTCACTATTGCACATCCATATTGTTCCTTTTGGTTTACAGTGTTTGATTTTGGCTTTAATTTCTCTTCCTTGGACTAAGGTAGTCTCAATGAAATTCAGAATCCGAATGATGAGTTTTTTTGACCTGGTGGTCTTTGTGTTAATTATATCCTAGAAATATAGAACCACCCTCCACATCTTAGTGGGACCATGTTACATATGGGTCTGTTTTAAATTTTGACACTTCCCCATTAAAAAAACCATTGTAAATAGTAATCTGGAAAGTTTGTAATTTACTAACAATTTTAAATTGTAAGTTTATTGTGAGTCTGGGAAGCACCATAGCTGCCGGTGGTACTTTCTTCCATGCAAAGATAATTGTGTTTTAAATAGCATGAACATTATTCTGTACTCTAAGCCTACATTCAAAAATATAAGCACACAAAGCAGGTCTCTTGAGTTCCTGGGGAGCCAATCCTTAAGGAGCAAAGCAGTGTATCACTGTGTCAAATGGAGGCTGAGGTAGCTTGTGTGGTTGCATTTGTCCTTGTTCCCACCAAAGAATACATGCTCTTTGTCTTGCACAGAGATACTTCTGTGGGAGTCTGGAACTGAGTTAATTGCACTCATTAGTAGATCAGAAATAAGAATTTAGATCATAAGCAAAAGGGCCTGTTCCTGCTGAGCCTGAACATGCAATTCTATACATCACAAAGTTCAAATAACTTCAGTAAGTTTCTTACATAAAAATTGCTGTTCAGTCAGTGTCTGCAACTCATGAAAATACCCATGCTTTCTGATTTTAGACCAGTATTGATCCCCAGATTTTGTCCTGATGAATTTATGGACCCATTGCTAAATTATCCAAGCAGAGGAAGACCTCAGCTTCAACTAGCAATCTAAAATTGAATCCTGTTTGTGGTGTTCTCTTCTTTCCCACTTTTCTGGGTGAAAAACTTCAATATCAGCCAAGAGGAAGGTCTTTAAAATATCTCTATAGACAGGAATAGCAATCGCTACAGATTAGGAATAGCAATAAACAGATAGTTTGTTACTTAAATCCTTTTAACTCATCCTTCTGGTATGATATATATGCTATGAAACAGGATGATGAAATACTCCTGACAGTGGTCCCTCTTACTGAAGGACTTCCTGCAATTCTTCACAGGCACAGAGAAGATAAAAGCAAAAAGGAAAGTCAAAACCAATGTTGATAAAGAGATCTAAGTATGATATTTCACAAAATATGGTCAATAATGTACCCAAGGATCAGGAAAGAACCTGGTCTGTTCCACAGCTCCAGGAAACCATTTGTGCTGCTTAAAACTTAAATTGCTGTCATTATTCTGGCAAAACCACTTTTCTGAGTTTGAAGGTTTTCTCAGTGAGCAGTTCCAATTTCTTCCAGTAGAAGATACTCATTTCTGCCCCCTCCCCCCATATACCATTCCTTTGAGTTTCCTGAAAAGCCTATATCATATTATTAAATTGTGTGTGCACGTAGAAGGACATTCAAATGAGTATGTTGATGGCATATTGAATCTTTATTTAACAACAACAATCAGCTGCAAATAGCTGTAGAACTCACACCATTTAGAAGAGGATGAAATATTTTTTCAGGTCCTCTGATTTTCCCTTTTTCTGCTCCTGTTTCTCTACACTACAGCCATTTATCTCAGCATTTTTTGTAACTATTTACACATATTCATTTCCATTCTTGAACTTTCTAGAACTCTGTGGAACTGGGTTAGGGCAAAAGTAGAGAAACAGCACAACGTGATGTTATGATGTTCTGAGAGTAGTAGCTTAGAAGCAGGGATAGGCATTAGGGATAAACTTCCAAAATGAGGAAAAATTGGTTTGGTGCAGTGACTGTCAATATCTCTATAAAAGGTTCTGAGCTGATGGAAAGTTGGAAAGCCCAGACATCAGGCATCAAGTGCTGATTTTCTATGAGCTTCATGATCTGTGACCCCAGGTCACTTAATAAACTTGTTTTAGAAGCTTCTTTTTGGACTGCTGCATCTTTCAGTAATGCAGCAAACTTCAGTGAAAGAGATCAAATCCTCTGGTAGCTGAAGCAGAGGTTCACCATCAGCTGAAAATAACCAGGAAACTCTCACAGTTCCAGCCCCTCTGCAGATTTGCTCTGTGGAAGAAGTTCAAACTTGCTCAATAGGTGTTATAAATAAGGCTGACAAATCTTGCAGAAATTTCTCCATGAGTACCTGCCACTTGGCCTAAGGCAATGGAAGAAGGATATTTAGAGTCAAACAGGAAATAAATACAGCCTGATAATTTGGTCATGACAGCTGTTCCATTCCTTGTAAATGCAGCTTTCATTCATGATAATTGAAAAGAAGTCAAATAAAATCTAGATGGAAATTACAAGATGAAAAGAAAAAAATGTGTTCCAAAGCTAAATAATAATAGTAACTTTAATAATACTAATAACGATAATAATAATAAAAATCCTTATTGTGGAGACTACTTTTATGTTGTTCTGCATAAAATCAGAGTAGTTTATTCCAATTATGCTTTATTTTTAAATGTCTAAGTGTTTTAGAAAATATACTTGATTTCAGGAGGAAATTTATCTGTTCAGCTGCAGTTCAGACAGGGTTTTTCTTTGTTTCAGGCTGTATAATGCCTTTTTAATAATGTTTTAACTACTTGAGAACTTTGGACTTGGAAGAGACTGCATTTCTGTAATGCCTGAAGTAGCTCTGTATTATATAGTTGGCAGGCTTTTTAGCATCTTCGATTCAACAAGGCATAATAACAAATACAGGTTCATGAAGAAAAAGGAAATGTCATTAAGGGTGACATTGTAGCAATATATATTTGCATGACAGCTCTGGAAATAGTGAATGTATTTCAATGGCACTACAATGGCAGACATAGTTCTTGATAAAAAGCTCTTATTAAGAAAAAGAAAAGTGCACATTTTGATAATGCAAGCTAAAAAGGAGGTCATTGAACCTGGACTTTGTGACTGCTGTTGTAATAAATGCTAAAACTAAATGCCTGAACTGAATTTCCAGTGTACTACTCCAGCAATGCTCCAAATATTTCTGTGGCTTTGAGACTTAAACAGGGACAAACACATCCTCAAATTTTGGGCAAAGAAGAAATAGTTTAAATTGCGAGCCAAAGAGTTTTGTTATTTCATCTCACCAAATGTCTGTGGTATCTTTTGAGCACACCACAGAAGTCTCTGTGATAGGAACATGCACGTGTGTATCTTTACCACTTGAGGCCAAGGAAGCAGAAAGGAGCAAATGCTCGACTGGATACTGGTGCTCCCAGAGCTGTGTGTTGTGGAAGTGGGGCTGGAGCTTGACAACAGCCCAACAACTGGATGGAATTCTCCTGTTTCCTGGAGATTCTGAGGTGAAGGATGGTCAGTATAGCCTGTCCTTGGGCAGCTTTCAGTACGCAGTTTGGGTTATATTTGCAAGCTGGAGAAGGCTGTTCCCTGGTATTTTCAAGATTTTCAGAACTGCAACAGAACCCCAGTCCATGGCAGCTGCTCTATCTTAGGTTAGGAATTAATGTCTAAAAAAAAAATGAACTGGGATGATAATTACTTGGTAACCCTGTGCTTTCTTTCACTCTCCCCCAGCCATCAATATATGTGTAGGTGCTTGCTGTTTTAAATGAAAGCCACAGTCAGTGAAGGACCCACATTTTATGTTACTTATAATGTATAGTTTTAATGAGCTGTATTTTAGTACCAGTGTTGCAAGACTCTGAGCTAGCACTCCATAAGTTGCTGCTGAGCATCTCAGCAGGAAGCTGTTCCTTGACATTGCAGGACCATTGGCACTCTGTTCTCACCTGTAGCACTCCAGATGGAGCTGACTGTGAGTCACAGAGTTTTGCTGGCTGTAAGGCTCTGGTTATGGAAGGAATGGTGCCCCTTCAGACACCAGTAAGTATTCAGGGACACCAGCAGAGATAGTCACACCAGCAAAATGTCTTTGGTGGTCCAAGGTTGAGAAACTTAAATTTACTTGCACCAAAGAGATGTACTTATTTTTTAAACTTTAAAAACCTAAAAATTGAGAGATTAGCCTCAATCTCTCAGTCTGAAAAGACAGATTAATTTTTTCATTTATACATGAAGGTGAGTGTTTCATTCACAGAACAGTAGGGCATTCAGTCAATGATGTAATTTATTTTGAAAGATCTATAACATATTTCTCCTGAAAATTACCTTTTTGGGAAAAATCTATGAATATTAAAGAATATAATTTGCGTAATGCCAAGGATAGAACAGGTGGAGGGGCTGCTCTATTTGGTAATTATTTTCCAGATGAAAAATATGTTCTCTGTGATTCCTCTGTCAGCTGGCTTAGCTGGGGAGATATTTGAAGTGGCAATTATTTAAGCATGAAGTTGAATTTTAAGCTTGAATATTCAGTCAAGTTTGCTGAGCATGTATTGCTGTTCTCCATAGCCAACCCATAGCTAAATATACTTTGCCTGAGCAAATAAATGTACCATTTAAAGTAAAGCATTCAGTTTATCCATTAAGGGAATCTGCAATTGATACTTTTGCAAAAGCTGCTATTGAGAAAAAGCATTATTATTGTGTTGAGATTAATTCAGTACATTCCACCCTTATAAAAGCTTAAAATAAGCCTTTGAAATCCTTTTTACTACAGTAATGGGGTTTGCTTTTGGTGGTGTTTTTTTTTATGAGACGAAAGCTTACAAGAGCATTCAAGTTATATAAAAAATGCATTTAAAAATACTGAAAATCTATTAAATTCTGACTAAAGCTTTTCAGTTCAGTTGGGGTATTTAATAAATGACAGCATCCTTTTTCCAAAGTTATTGAATTTTTCTGTTTCAGTGTTTTTGCTTTTTTTTGTTTAGGCCCTGAATAAGTCCTTGCCCTATAGAACTCCCAGAATACCAAATCAAAGCCACTGAAGAGGAAAGGAAAGGAAAGGAAAGGAAAGGAAAGGAAAGGAAAGGACACTGGCTCACAGCTATACTCTGAAAATATTTTTTTAAAATCATGAGTATCCTGAACCAAACCTTAAGACTGTTGTTGTCCTTTGGCATATACCTCTACATTTCCAAATAAGCAGTATGTATGAACAAGTGAACATTTCAGTAACAATGGTTCTTCCTACATTGCTTCTCTTCTCTTGAAATACCTGCACTTATTACAAATAATTTTCTGTTTATTTCAATTAATAGGTAATTCTTCATGTGAAGAAAATTCTTCTAAGAATGTGCTGATTTTATGAGTACAACATGTTGGTAAAATTGTAATTTCATTTGGAAAGACCTTTATCTACTAAAAATAGATTAATTCATTCATTTTTGCAATTTGTTTATCCTTACTGGGAGGCAAGAGAACCTTTTAGTGGATGTAAGTGGAAGTTGTAATGGACTATAGAGGAAGGAAATATTGATTGAATGTATTGATTCATGCTTATTCAGGAAGAGAGGAAGATGATAGAAATAAATATTGGGTAAAATATTAACTTACTATTTAGACTGTAAATTCTTCTGCACTCTTGGCCTAGGAGAGGACTTTCTATAATTTACTCTTAAGGGCTTGATTAATTCACTAATTGGCAAAGAACTAGCACCACCTTCTCAATCTCTTCTCTGGAAATCTTTCACTACCTCTGTTAGGCAGCATGACTGATCAACAAAGAGGGATTTTTTTCCCCATAGCCATTATCTCTCTTTTTTTTTTCATTTTCTTTTCCTTCTTCTCCTCCATAGTACATCTGATAAATTCCTAAGGGAAAAGAGATATACTTCTGACTAGTGCATTGCTATATTTAAAATTCTGATTAAATGAAAAGAGAGCTAGAAATTATCACTACTTGAATTTTGAAAAATTATTCTTGGCAAAAAACATGGTACTGTGACAAGAAGATCAGGTTATTAGTTACTATGACTGCAGTATTAATTGATTGCTAAGCTGAAATGCCATGGGCCATGTCTTACTTATTCCCACAACTGTCAATGAAAGTTCTACTCCTGGAATGAATAGAATTAAATAAACTAAGCCTCCCCCTCTCCTTCCCACGCATATCTCTTCCTCGTATTGCATGTACTTAACAGGCTAATGATAAATGAGCAAAATAAGTGTATGTAACACTGAAATTCTGACTTTGTGTTGAAAAAGAAAGTATTTTCTGTGGCACATTTTGGTAAAGATCTTTTTGTTGTTTCGTTTTTTAGCATTTTTGGATGTTCCTTTGCTTTATGGAAGAAAAATTAAAGTGTGTGCCTTGGAATCTATTAGTATATATATTTATTTAATTCAAAAGAGATATTTTAGTTCATGCCTGCCAGTTGAATGAGATTTATCTCAGCAGAGTTTTACTGAAGACTGATTGTGGAACAATTATCTGGCTTTAAAATGCCCACAATCTCTGATCTTCAGGTTGGGTAATTTGGAAGATGAGGCTATGGGCCTTTTAGTCAGTCATTTGGGCCTTTTAGTTCCTCCAATTCAAATACTTGCTAAACCAGAGGCTGTAGCCTTGTGCTTGACAGCAGTAGTCACATGTCCATTAATTTTCCAAATTCCATTTTTGAACCTATGTAGCAGTTCTTATGTTTTGAAATGTCACAAAATTATATTACACTTTACAAATTACATTTTGCAATTTACAGTTACAAGTTAGATTGCAAAATCTTGCAAAATCTCTGTAATATTTTATAGGCAGTTCAGTGGTTTGATTTAGTGCCATTATTTTGAACCTGTCTTTGATTTTATTTGGTCTTCATCCTGGTTTTTTGGGGGTTTTTTTTTTGTTTTTTTAAGGCATAGAATGATAGAATGGGTTGGAGTGAGATGAATGACTAGCTTTCCTTAAATGTTTGCTCTCCTTAAATGTTGTTTCAGTTAGGCATCTGAAAAAAAACTTAAACTTTTTGAGAGGTTATTAATCTTATGCCATGAGAGATCTGTAAGACTTTGTGCTTGCAAATTAATTCTGTGTTGCAGTTGCTTTCCTAATTATTGAAGTTAGAAACAGAAGCACTGAATCTCTACTCCCTGGCACGTTATTCAGCCACTGCTCATCAGAGAGCAGTGGCCTCATGAAAATTACAGATCAAATGAGCACTTATTTCAAGTACTACGTTCTCAGTTCCATCTTCATGAAGTAACTCATGCTTACTGTCATTTACAGGCTGAATAGTCTTCCTACTTTACAGATGAATGGTTAAAAAGATAAGAGAGACTGCAGTGTGTCTTGTTAGTCTTAATTTGTACTCCAGTGGCTCGTATCTGCAGAGCTCAGGGTTTGATCCCAAATTTAGATCTGCATCCGATTATAGCAAACTGATGTGGAGCTCTGCTTCCTGCTGCACTGGTGGTGGAAAACGTCCCGGCTGCATGCTCTAAGGCAGCCTCATGCCCATGGTCCTCTAATTGCAGGAATATTTGTATCTCATTTGAGTAACAGTTGGAATAGTTACAAAAATAGGGTTTAGGGGCTGTAAGGTTTTTTCCTTGTTATATTAAAAACATATCAAATGTCAAATATTCCTCAGAAATATAAATGTACTGATTTCTCCAGGAATATTTAATAACAGTGTTAGACTAGTATGGATTTAAGGGGACTATAATAGGTTTTAGTTTAGGCAATAAAACCAATTTATAGCCTTTGACCTTTGGCGGGTCTCAGCTTTGGGTCAGTTTTGCAAGATAATTTGCTCAAATCCTTTTCTCCATACAAATCCTGCTCTTCCAAATTAAGTTTCTGATTTTCAGCTATTGTCCCACTGTCATAACATTTCATAATTCTTGTTCATTCTGGTCTTCTTGTACTTCATGTTAAAAAGCTTTTCTAGTCTGATAATTCTATGCCTCTAAAAATGAGAATGTTTCTACTATTCTTTCAGTAAACTGGGAAAGGATGATAGGTGCATTTAATTTTTTTTTTTTAACCCCAGCTGAAGAATCTCACAAAATATACTGTCAGCCCAATGGGCTGCTGAAACTGAGCACAAATACACTATGATCAGTGTTCACCAATAATTTATATGATTCTTCAGACATGCTTCCTATTAGGAATCGTCCTATGATTCCTCAGATAGCATTAAATTTATGTGGAGATTCTTTTGAACTGTACCACACTCAGGCTTTCCTGATTCATCCATGTTCAGAAAGACAACACTAGAGAAACAGACCTATGCAATCCAATAATTCCTGCAATTTAATTGGTACCACTTACAAGAAAATATTTTGAAAGGGTGGCAGGCTTTGCATATATCCAGGTCATCTTAACTCTGGGCTTTCTTGCTTAACTGAATTAAGGGCAAGTTAATATCAGACTAAATAAGGGATTTGTTTCCTGGAAACCCCATCAGTCTGAGTGATAAGGGCAAATAACTGCAAGGAAAAAAACTATAGAAGTCTGGAATGGGAGTGTTGATTCTGTTTGAAGAGAATATTTAGTTACATGTTTCTTCTAAATAAACTGATGACCTCTAATTTACTTTTGTTGAAGTGAAGTTACTTTTTAGTAATTCTTCTATTTTCCAAGAGCTATATGTAACTTCTTTAGCTTTTTGAACTGCTAACAACTGTGAAAGCTGACTTGCAATCCTGTCTTGTGTGATATCTTTACTGCTATGACTTTGTTACTCTGCCTTCAGTAGGAATCTCTATTGATACAGATCTCTACATAGGAGGAAATAATTCTCTTCAATAAAGGAATGAATTCCCTTTAATGCTTTTACTGTGCTGGAATAGCATGATGAGCACGTGCACAGGGTGTTCATTGACATGCATTCACCACATCATTGCTTTGTAGCATCATTTACTTTTGCATGTAAGTATCCAAACACTTCTTGTCTTGAGGGACAGATCAATAGACCAATTGTGTTCTCAGTCAGAGCAGCAACCCTGCTGACATTTCTGTCAGTTACTGTTTTAGAGGTCTTCTGGGGATTTTATAACTCATTGATTACTCTTCCATCCACCACTGTTCTAACAACTTAATAGAAAAATATTTTCTGGTCTTCAGTTGAATAACTTACATTTTATTGTCTTTTGCTTTCTGGAACATGAGCAGTGGGAGAGAGAGAGAGATGATATCTGCTGTGCACAGCCTCCCCTTGGTCTCAGTCCATCTGCCAGAGAAGACATTTAGTGATGTGCTGAGTTGGTCCTACAGACAACCACATCTCCCCTTAGGTTTTTCTTAGCTGGTCACCTGTCAGTACTCCTCTGGCTAGGTCCAAGATCTCATTGGTTAGCTTGTATTAATGTTTTTGTAGGAAACTTCTGGACACTGAAGATGAACTCTCTGACATCCAGTCGGATTCGGTCCCGCTGGAAGTGCGGGACTGGTTAGCTTCTACATTTACGAGAGAAATGGGAATAGTGAAGAGGAGACCAGAGGAAAAGCCTAAATTCCGAAGCATTGTGCATGCTGTACAGGCTGGGATATTTGTAGAAAGGTGAGAGCATTTTTTTCTTGTTACAGTAAGTACTGCATTTAACCACAGTGTCTGCCATTGAAGATCTTTAAATGGTGGGATGAGCATGAAGCAAATCTTTGAGCCAGAATTTATGCTTCTATTTCTGCAGCCACTCCATTTTTCTATGCAGAATTCCAAATGAAATCTCTAAATTTGTAAAATCTTATAAGCCTTGGAAAATTCTGGGGATGAACTCAATGGCTTTTTAACTTCTATACTAAATTGTACCAAAGACTGTTCTAACATTGAAGAGAAATAGACTTGCAAAGGAGCTTTTCCCATAACTTCATAAAAGATTACATAAATCTTTGGGGTCAGATCCTTAAATGGATTCATGTTATTTCACAAACTCTCAAAGAAAAATTTAAAAAAGATAAATCATTCCAGTATGTTTTTAAAGAAGTGCCATTTCTTAATATTTTATTTGTTCTTTTAGGATGTACCGAAAAACTTCAAGCATGGTTGGTTTGGCTTATCCAGCAGAAGTGATAGTCACATTTAAGGTGAAAGAAGTTTGATCATTGTGGAATTTGAATGTACTTGCACTTATGTTTAGTGACTTTTAGGGTCAAATAAATATTTTCTTACTGAATGTACCCTAGCCATAGTACTACAGAACTGGGAACAGAGAAAATAATAGTTAAAAATTCAAAAATAACATATGATTCTGATTAATTCTGATCTAATTTAGGTCCTATTAGAGTAATAGAATGAGATTTGTATAGATGTTCTTATAGAAATATGAGACAGTTTTATCAGCTCCCAGTGGTATCGTAGCCAGTGTCTCAGACAGCAGAATTTGTTTCCTTTTTAGGAAAGAAAAAATGGGATAGCATTGGGATAGAGCTAACAAAAGAATCTGAAGCTTATGGAACAAGTACAGTATTTGCTGTAAATTTAAGGTATTACTCCAGTTCAGCCAAAAGATGATCTTTTACAGTAAGCTCAGTTCCTATGTCTTCGAATGCAATTATAACCTGGTATTTGTTGAGAATGAATTGCCTCAACTTATCCCCTGAAAGCCAAACAATTATATTATTCTCAATTTGCTTTATGTTTAATGACATCAGTGTTAATGATGTTGCATGATAGCTTATTTGAGGGGTGGTATTCAGAGCAGCTCCATAAGGTTATACAGACACTTTGTACTGAGAAAGTTAAACTCGAAAGATTAAGACCTTTGATTCAAATTGTGCAAAGTGGACTCGGTCATGTTGCAAGTATTTTATTCCTAACTGACACAATTCTTTTCATCATTAATAGTGAAGTAGCCATTAATGTGTTATCTACATTAGGAATTTGAAAAAGTTGGATAATAAAGCCACCAAAGTCTCCCTTTTCCCTCTAAATACTAGCCAAATGTATGGAAATGTGATTTTTGGTTGTTTCTGTTTTACTTTTCCCTCATCTACAGGATGTTGATAAGTGGTCTTTTGACGTCTTTGCCCTTAATGAAGCAAGTGGAGAGCACAGTTTGAAATTTATGATGTATGAGCTGTTAACCCGATACGACCTTTTGAGCCGTTTCAAGGTCAGGAACTAACCACAAATAAAAATATGTATGCAAAAATATGTGTGTTAGATTTAAAATATAAGAAAACCAGGATTGAAATGGTTCTTGTACAATGCAGTGTAGAATTTCAAAGAATTTGGCAAATAAATATTGTAAAATGCCAATAGTGCTACCAAATGAAACTTCACCCAGAACAAGTCAATTCTTCTGCAACCCCAAAACTGGAATGCTATATAGACCCTTGTCATGTCGTTTGCATTACACAAATAGATTATGTATACAGACTATTTACTCAGCAAGTCTGAATCAGTGTACCACCTTTATAGACCAAAAATTACTAAAAAGGCAGAAATCCGTAGTTAGTCCTAAATGTTTTTTTCATGGTCTGGATCATGGTATGTTGATCACCACTGTGCAGAGGCTGAACCTTCTTCTCCTAAACAAATATAGGATTGCGGATATATAAAGAGAAAAAAATTGCTTTTCAAAGATGTTTTTAGGGTTTTGCAATACAATATGGAGTACTTACAGCCAGCTTTGAAAGGTTGAGATTAAAAAAAATGGATGAAAAAGATACCTTTATTGTTATAGTACAAAATGTAAGTTTTCTTACAGTTTCAAATTCTCTTTACTGCAAAAACTCAGTGTTCCTTTTGAAGAGTTCAAGATATTCAAGAATTCAAGAATTCAATATTCAAGAAACTTCTCATCCTGAAGTTTCTTGAATATTTTTATTTTAGGCTGACAACCTAGCTTTTTCCAACAGGCTTTATTTGCTTGAACTCAGAACCACACCAGGGCTACCACTATATCAGAGACTCGAAGTACACAATGCTACTAGCAGAGTGAGCTTAAGCCCATTCTCAATCCCATTGTTTTCACTGCAGGGTTTTTAAACAAAGAAAAAATTATTGAGGGACAGGTAATTTCATTAAATGGGTGACATGGTTTATTCCCAGGCAGCAAATAAGCATCACACAGCCACTCACTTGCTCACTCCTCTCCCCAGAAGGATGGGGGAAAGAAAATTGGAGGCGTAAAAGTGAGAAAACTTGTGGGTTGAGATCTGTACCGTTTAATGATGATGGTGGAAATAATAATATAGAAAATTAATATTTAAAAGAAATAAAACCCAGGAAGCAAGGCTGCAGATGAAAGCAGTTGCTCAGCAGCAGCTGAGCCCAGGCAGTCCCCAGGCAGCCGTGGCCAGCCAGGCTCCCCCAGCCTGGAGCTGCTGGCCCTGAGGCCCTGGAGCGGCGTCCCCTGGCTCAGCAGGGCCAGCTGTCCCGGCTGTGTCCCCTCCCAGCTTCTTGTGCACCCCGGGCTACCCAGTGCTGGGTGGGATGGGGAGCAGAAAAGGCCTTGACTCCGCAGTCGCCGCTCAGCGGTAACTAAAACATCCTGGAGTTATCAGCTCTGTTTACAGCACAGATCCACAACCCATACCAGCTACTATGAAGGAAATTAACTCGATCCCTGCCAAAACCAGCACAATGCAAAAATAAGTGGGATCAGATAGTACCTGTAACTTACACATTGCTTGAAGGAAGGAAAGTCATAATATGACATTAAAGCAATCCTTGTCTCAAGCAAGGTAAACTGGAGAAGAAAAGGAGATAATCCTATTGTTACACTCCTGTCTGTCATGGCCATATTATATATGCAATCTGTGCATCCCTGGTACAGACAGACAGGCCTCGAAAACCATTTGGTTGATAGCTCTGTAGTGTCTTGGATATGGTGTATGTAGAGAGATATAACATCTACAGAAATTGTTTGGAGACTCACTGGTATTTTTAGAAACTTTTCGATTTTAATTTTTTCTTTTATTGTTTGCCCACTAGATCCCATGGTATATTATTTGTGATTAATTCATTGCATGCTTGACTTTGCAGGTGTTGCAGAAAAAAAACTCTCAAATTATTTTAATGTCTTCTTGTCTTTAGATCCCTGTTCCCAATCTTATTTCTTTTGCTGAAGCTCTTGAAGTTGGTTATAGCAAATACAAAAATCCTTATCACAATTTGATCCATGCAGCTGATGTTACTCAAACTGTGCATTACATAATGATTCACACTGGCATCATGGTAAGAAGTATTGTGAAGTTCAATTTATTTCTTTTCTCACACTGCTGTTTTTGATAAATGTGAACATGTTTCTTTTCTAAAGGAAAAAGCTCAGCTGAAAATTTTGCAGGAAGAGATTCAAGAACTACTGTTCAGGCCGTGAACTTTATTTAATTTTAACAGTTCTTCCAGGCTGAACTTCTCTCAATGCAGAGGGAAAGAGGAAGAAAAAAAAATCATCCTTAAATCCTTTTTTGCTTTTCATCGCCTGGATTTAGGTATTTCATATCCTATTTAATGAGAAAGATTTGCAGGAGTGGGCAGGTGAGAATTTTTTACTTTCACATCAGAGCATGGGAGGTGTGATCAGGCAAGGAAGCTTTAGTATCTGCAGAGGTCCTGGCTGTTGAAGGATGTACTGAATCAGTGCAGGCTTAGAATTATATCATCATGGAATGGCCTGGGTTGGAAGGAACCTTAAAGACAACTCAGTTACAACCCCCCTGCCACAGGCAAGGACAGCTTCCTCTAGACCAGGCCCCATCCAGCCTGGTTCTAACCTCTGAAACTGCTTTTTCTTTCAGTTTTTGACTTTCTTAAGTGCTGGTCTTGCATAGTCCTTGTATATGTGCCTATAGTAGGCAGGCTATTGNACCACCCTGCCACAGGCAAGGACAGCTTCCTCTAGACCAGGCCCCATCCAGCCTGGTTCTAACCTCTGAAACTGCTTTTTCTTTCAGTTTTTGACTTTCTTTAGTGCTGGTCTTGCATAGTCTATGTGCCTATAGTAGGCAGGCTATTGCACTTGCCTTGAAACATCACAATAATTTAAATTATTTGTTTGGGAACTGAAATGAATCTCTACTAGCATATTTATTTCTAAACACTTATCTTAAATTTAATACCAGCAGTGGAATTCTCCTCAGTATCAGCTTGCTAAGCAAAAGTAAATATTGACTGAATGAAAATGGACATTGCTGTCAATGGATTTTGATAGTTTGTCTTCACTGTGAATAGAGTTGTTTAAAAAAAAGCCCAATGAACCAAAACCCAAACAACAAATGAAGCAGCTGAGGAGAAATAGCGTCTGATTTCTGTTTGTAGAGCTGTGAAACAATTCCAGAAGACCTTGGAAAGGAAAAATTTAGAGCTGACTCTGGGTGGTTTTGCTCCTATCTATAGACAATAAATGACAGTCAATTACTTATGTTAAGCCTTTTCTCACTTAAAATGCCCTTGGATTCAGGGTAGGCTAGGAAAGGTTCCCAGGAAATGCATATATTTATTCTACTCTTTGAAGGAAGTATTTTGCTTGTAAGTGTTTAAAGCTATATTTTAACTCTAATACTACTTCTTAAGTGAAGCCTGGAGTCTTCACAAGCCAAGATTTCTTCTCATGTTGAGAAGTTTTCTTGAGAAATCACTTCCATATCAGACTGAAGCAGAGGCTAGACAGCTCTTGCCAAGGGCACTCCAAACCAAAGTTGCTGTATACAGTGTTCCCCTTTCAAAATAATAATTTAGTGAAAGAAAATTCTTGAAGACATAAGATTGACTGCAAGAGTTAAGTGATGTGAGCCATGTCTTTGTTGCAGATATACACCTGGATCAGGAAGTTACCAGGAGGAAAATCCTTTTGTTTTATTATAAACATCCCTCTGGCCCATTGTATCTGTGCCCCTCTGCCATTCAAAAAAACCCCAATAACATTTAGATTTTCCTTGTGATGCCAGGACAAAATTCCAACTTCCAGAGCTGTCCTAGTAATTTTGTGACATTTAGCCATTGATTAAACCACTTTGAGCTTTACTTTGTGTATCTCTGAACACTGGATAAAGGAATCTGTTTCACATTTGAATATCTGCTATTTCCCTGTGTGTACATGAGTGTGAGAAAGGCCTTTCCAGCAGGAGTGTTACAGTAGTGGCATCTTAACCTAACTGACTTAGATGTGATTTGGACAGCCATTTTCAAAAAAGTTCAGATTTTAGTGCTGCAAAATCTCATTAATGCTGCAACACTGCTACAAAATATTTATATACACTTATTTCAGTTTTTAATTCACATCTTTATTGCCAAAATATGATATTGAATTGTGAAATTTCTCTTTCAGTGGCAGGGCGGATTGGAATTAGATGATCTTTAAGGTCCCTTCTAACCCTAACCATTCTATGATTCCATGGTGCTATGATACTGGAAAGTTCTTGGAAAGAAATCTAACTAGGACAGCACTTAGTCAAGAGTGCCTTCAAACAGATGTACTTGCCAGGCAGAAGGAACATTTATGGAAATCAGTGTTTGAAAGAGGGCCTAGTGATTCTGCAGCTTGCAAAGTATTTCTCTCCCAAATGTCACTTGCAATTTGAGAAAGCATCAGTATCATGAAAATGTTCTATTTAACTTGCTGGATTTATTTTTTTTCCTGTTGCCTGGTTAACCCTCCAGTACCCTACTCAATAGTAATTTGGAATTTGCTTCTCAATCCAACAGCTTTCAGAGCATGTCCCTTGTAATGCTTTGCAAAACTCTGGTGTATTTCTAATAAATACTTGGATTAGAGTAAATCTGATGCAATTCCAGATCAAATTCCCATGTCTTTGTTTTTGGTTTTTTTTTTGTTTTTTGGTTTTTTTTGTTTGTTTGTTTCTGGTTTTTTTTTTGCAGATTGGTTTGCAATTTGAGGTTTTTGTGCTTTCAATGTCTCTGAAGGATATGGTTCTGGCTCCAAATCTTGCAGAGTTGCTATCTTCCTTATTTATTTCTGAAACACATACTGAAGCAAATGTTTCCAAAAGCTGGGGTTTAGAAAATCTTTTTGCATGATTCCTGTTGTTGAGGTCATACATTCTGTACCTTTTACAGGAAGCTGGAAAACAGCCTTGTTTCCACATTTGCAAAAAAATTTGGCTAATCAGAACTTAGGCTCCTCCCCAAACCCCTAGAGAGATTCTGCTGAAGAATAAGGCATATTCAGAGCTGCTGTTAAAGAAATAAAATAATCATTGTATTTTTCAAAAGTTGCTGTCTTTCTTAAGAAAGAAGATCCAGCCACCTCAGATCAGTGTGTTAGAATGCTAGATATCACAGATGGCATACAGTCTATTAACCTTCCCATGAGATTAAATCCCAGATGATGCAACTGAAATGTATAACTCAAGCTTGCGTTTATGAAGTTTTCATCTTTATAAAGGTTTAAGAATCCAAGTCCCAGGGAATACATCTTGTAAAGAACTTTTGAGTCATCGATCATCTTCCCACCCTCCCTCTTCTCTTCCCACGTACCTGTATTGCTCAAAGTAAAGGAAAAAATGTCTTTACTGCCAATAAGTGCATTGTGAGACTCCATTTCTTGCTCAGTTTTTAATCCATCATTGTAAAAAAAGGGCAAGTTTCAAACAGAACTCCTAATTTGAAATGTATCTATTTACATATAAGCAATACATAGAAGACATAATTTATATTAGATATGACACCCACAAAACGCAGTATCTTTCATGAGGGAAGCAGGTTTCAGCTCTTCTCAGTCTTACAGACCTCCAGATACTAATTTTCCCCTCTCCCTTTCAGAAATACACTTATTATCTGTCTCTGTAAGAATTTTTTCCTGCTTCCTTAGAAATCCTTTAGCTAAAGTAGTTCTCTGGTGCTCTGCTTTGCTTACTGATCTCAATTTTTGGCTGTACTAGTGTGTGTAGAATACTTGCTCTTCTCTATTAATGTGTGAAGTCTCTGTGTAGCCTCTAGATATTGTCTGTGAGGAATATTCTTCTGCTTATGAATGCATTGTCTAGCAAGTATTTTACTTGCTATGAAAGCTGACCTTTGAAAAGGCATCTTAAAGAAAAGTTTGTGTTTAGCTTTCGTTACACTTTCTGTGTTTCTGTTCTGTTTGGTATGTTGAAAACACTGTGAGAGCCAGGACTGGTCATGGCCTGGTTTCTTGTGACACACAGTATGATGAAGGTCATTGTTTCCATTTTTAGAAGTGCTTACAGTACATTCTAATTCCTCTGCCTGTGACCTTTCTAAACCTATACTGCTTCACCAACAGCCAGTACTTTTTCCTCATCAGCCCTGTTTTGTCACCAAATGACCATTTTAATTATTCTCACATTGTAATTAATCTTGACTCTTTTCTTTCTTCTTCTTTGAAAGAAGAACTACTATTGACAACTTTTACTACATCTGGTAAATTATATANAATTTTTTCCTCAAGGACTTTTTGTCATTCAAGAAATAGGACCTGAAAGAAGACAACAGAGGTTGTTTTACAAACGGAGCAATACAGAGCAGCCTCATTTAGCAAGAGTTATAAAAGGGCTCAAAACCCCAGGGTCTGCATTATTTTGTATACATGACCTACATTACCTTTTGTTCTGTGTAACTGTATGCTAGCCTTGTGCTTTTTTTTTTTTT